>JAEMWC010000078.1:1385000-1492500 GCA_016490735.1 Pachyseris speciosa | reverse complement strand
AACATCGGCGGGATGTGGTTGGCTGACCCTATTTCTGCTGCGCGCATTCTCTCTAATGCGCTCCAATTCATTCAGCTTCCTTTCTTCCGCAGCGCGGATTCTCTCCTTCATATCTTCCAAAGTTGGTTCAGGAGCCACCTTTCCATGTCTTCTCAAGCGGCGAGGGGCTCTGGCGGACGGACGAACTGCCTTGTCTTCCGTTGCAGGAACGTTAAAAGTCACTGACGGTTTCATTTTTGAGGGAGCAGAATTAGTTGAGCCCAGTGGCTGAGTGGCTACAGTGTTAGAGCTTGAACATACAGCAACAGCTTGGAGTGAAAGGATTTCACGTGCGCTTTCCAAAAGGTGTTCCGAGTTGCGTTGAGCGAGTGGCGTTGTAACATCTTTGGAGTTTATCGCAGGTAACACTGGCTTTACGCGATCTAACGCTCGCAAGGCACTTTCAATATCTTGCTGAGAGGAACATACAGACTCAATCCGGCTTCCATTTTTCACCGACGTTTTGCTCGGAGATGTCGCCAAGGAACATGTTCTTGAATTACCATTTGAATCTCGATCTTTCCAAAACCCTCCGTCCTCGTAACATGCCGAGTCTCTAACACCGGTTTTCGTCTCACTTTTAACTCCTCTGGGCTCGGTAAAGATTGGATCAACCCTGTTCCTGGGTTTCAACTTCGACAAAAGTGACCCACACATTTTCCGTAAAAGTCTTTTAACAATAGTGATCTAAAGTCTTCTCATGTGGCGTTTTACCAGTACAAATCACGTTGACAGCTATCCTAATTTGTGGAATAAATTGTGCCGGGTTGCCTTGGAGTCGTTTATTACGTGCTCTTGCGCGCGCGCTTCTATTTTAACAAAGAATTTTTGGCAATTTGACGCATTCCAAATTTCATTTGAAGATTGAAAAATACAACCATAGGAAACACATTTAACAGTTCTAGACAAGTGCATTCTGCAATTTTGACTTCAGTTTACGCCAGCCCTATGATAATATGACTAAGCCATCACAAACTGATCCAAGTAATCTTTAAAAACAAACAAAGAATGTCTATTTATGCTTTGTTAATGCCGGGTTTGATGTAATTGTCTAGACGTTTTGGCTAACAGTTTAAAAGCTTTCGTCAGTTTAAAGAATAAATTGAAAATAAGGTGGCAGCTCGTTAAACGCGCACGCTCGGAGAACGTTTCGTGTGAAATCTTTATTCATACAAGTATTATTTTTAATACATGTTGCAAAAGGAAAAAGAAAAGAAAATTAAGTAATAATACTAATAATAATTTAGAACTTATATAGCGCATTTTCCATGTGTATATGATCAAATGCGCTTTACAAGCAGATGAAATTGGAATTTGGAAATGTTGGTTTTGTGGAGACGGGAAAACCGGAGGACCCGGAGAAAAACCTCTCGGAGCAGAGAAGAGAACCAACAAACTCAGCCCACTTATGACGTCGAGTCCGGGAATAGTACTAAAGAAAAGTACTAAGACATTGCCATCCAAAAATAACGAGGCTAATCGAGTCGGGTTGGAACAGATAAATCACTGAACTGCAATAATTACAAATAGCTAAATAACTAGGAGTGAAATAATATATATCTATTTAGCCAAGCGGAGCTCCGCGATTACTCAGCAAGTAACTTCGCATGGCTTTTCTTGAGCCAATTTTGTGTCCAAAAAAATGAACAGCAAGAGGGAAGACAAAACGCCTTAGTTTTACGATCCAGATGAACTATTCAATGGCAAATGTTTGCAAATAAAGAAACTAAAAATAAACAAACAAACATTCTTGAGTCCAAACTACCTTAAGATGAAAGCGTAAAGGAATTCACCGCGGATCAAAAGCAAAATATTGTAAGAAAACTAGAAGATTATTGGAGATGGAGAAATTAGACAAGTAACAAACATATCTCGTTGGAAGGAAAAATTGCTAAGCGATCTTCACATAAATGTCCGTAGAAAATATTTAAAAGTACCAACCTTATACTGAATTTAAAGCAGTCAAGAGGAATTGGCCGCGGTTCAAAAACCACAAAACAGCAAAACATTTCAGTGCAAGAAAACAGAGCACGATGCGTATGTTTCTTTAAAGAGTTCTTGGAGAAGGCAGAGAAAAAACAAACATATCTCGTAGAAAGTTAGAAATTTTGACGCTGAAAAATGTCCCGAGAAAAGACAAAAAGGAGTCCAAACCTGATAGTTTAGAGCAGTCAACAGGAATTGACCGCGATTCAAAAACTACGAAAACAACAAAACATCGCATGAAAACAAAGAACGATGCGTATGTTTCTTCGAAGATTCTTGGAGAAGGTGGAGAAATTAGGCAAGTAACAAGCATATCTTGTAGTATTAAGCTAGAAAAATTGCTAAGCAATCTTGACATAAATGTCCGTAGAAAGGGCAAAAAGTACCGGTAGTAAGAACGGGCCGATAGTTTAGACCACTCCGCCGCGTGTCAAATGCCACAAAACAACAAACATTGCAATATGTCTCTTCCAAGATTCTTGGAAAATTGCGAAGGTACAGAAATTAGGCAAGTAGCAAACATATCTCATCGTTAAGTAGAAAAATTGTTAAAATAATTTTGACATAAGACTTTAATGTCCAAAGAAATGACAAAAGGAGTGGAGTACTGACCTGGTATGGTTGTTTAGTCTGTCAGCAATCACTCGAAAACAGAGCTGCATAATAGCGCTATTTCACACCAAATGGTTGCTTGGCTAAGCAAACAAAAAATCCTAGAGTGCCTTGATAGTTTTACTGTTACTTGCCATGTCTTCCGAGGAAGCTTCTTCAATTATATTAAATTAATGATTCTCAGTGGCAAAACATCATCCAGTTATAACGAAGAAAGCACTTGCGAACTGCTAGCAGATATGAATCCCCTTTTACGGATTTGGACCCCACCCCTCCTAAAAACAAGCGTTCTATTGAGTAAGGTAATAAAAATTCCTTTCCAAACTGAGTTTGGAGATGTTGAGGTAGGTTTTTTTTAAAAATAATCTTTAATACTTTGCGTAAAAAAGAACCTGCAACGCTAGTTTTCATCTATAAATTTTTAAAACAAAACATTTCTTAACATCTTAGAGCACTACCTAAGGACAGGTCTGTTTCCCCGTTCAACTGTAGGCAACTTAATCAAATGAAGAATGATCCTCGCAGTTGTGAACGCAATTTATGCAATTGCGAAAAGAAGCCTGAAAAAAAATTCAGGACTTCAACGGGGTTTGAACCCGTGACCTCGCGATTACCGGTGCGATGCTCTAACCAACTGAGCTATGAAGCCACTGACGTTGGGAGCAGGTCAATTGTGGGTTCATATGTTCCCGTGAAAGAAATGAGTGTGAATGATATATGAAATGAATCATATATGAACTGCGGAAATGAAATCAAATGAAGAATGATCCTCGCAGTTGTGAACGCAATTTATGCAATTGCGAAAAGAAGCCTGAAAAAAATTCAGGACTTCAACGGGGTTTGAACCCGTGACCTTGCGATTACCGGTGCGATGCTCTAACCAACTGAGCTATGAAGCCACTGACGTTGGGAGCAGGTCAATTGTGGGTTCATATGTTCCCGTGAAAGAAATGAGTGTGAATGATATATGAAATGAATCATATATGAACTGCGGAAATGAAATCAAATGAAGAATGATCCTCGCAGTTGTGAACGCAATTTATGCAATTGCGAAAAGAAGCCTGAAAAAAATTCAGGACTTCAACGGGGTTTGAACCCTTGACCTCGCGACCTCAAACCCCGTTGACCTCAAACCCCGTTGAAGTCCTGAATTTTTTTCAGGCTTCTTTTCGCAATTGCATAAATTGCGTTCACAACTGCGAGGATCATTCTTCATTTGATTTCATTTCCGCAGTTCATATATGATTCATTTCATATATCATTCACACTCATTTCTTTCACGGGAACATATGAACCCACAATTGACCTGCTCCCAACGTCAGTGGCTTCATAGCTCAGTTGGTTAGAGCATCGCACCGGTAATCGCGAGGTCACGGGTTCAAACCCCGTTGAAGTCCTGAATTTTTTTCAGGCTTCTTTTCGCAATTGCATAAATTGCGTTCACAACTGCGAGGATCATTCTTCATTTGATTTCATTTCCGCAGTTCATATATGATTCATTTCATATATCATTCACATGTAGGCAACTTAGTTACATACTTAGCTACTTAGGTATGGTTTAGAGCCACTAGAAATGGGTCCGGATAATCTGCGAGCCAGCGAGCCCTGCGAGCCATGCGAACCATGCGAGTCATGCGAGTCATGCGAGTCACGCGAGCCATCGGAAAATATATATATTTTTCTATATTTTTGGAAATAATTCGTTTTGTAATTGGTTTTTCTTCTGGAAATGTCTTTCAGAGTTTTGCAATCGCGATCGCTCGTGATCGCCTTGTGGGATGCATAAGAGTCTGGGTCGAGGGAGAGCGACAAATTTTGACTTTCTCTCCCCTCCCTGATAGTCTTTCTCTCCTGCTTCGTTCTTGCGAAAGGTTGAGCGTGCTCGTGGCCGGGTCGAAAAATCTTCAATCCTTTTGACAGTCAGTCCCTCTTTGACTCCTGAACAAAGACGTAGTATTAAACTGAGCTAGACTAAGCTTTGAACCGCCGCTTGTACTTCTTGTTTTCACACTTTTACATATTATTATGGTTGCGTTGTGTGTGCAGAAAGTTATAAATATATATATATATATTTTAAAAATATCCTCGATGTCAGAGTATTTTCATAATAGGCACTGGAACATAACTCCAGGATCTGAGAAAGCAGCGATGAAGTTAGAAACAGCCCATGTACATTGCTGTAGTCCGCGTTGTCAAAAATGTATTATTGAGTTTGATTTCGGCTTGACGTTTTCATAATTTTGTATTCGGTGTTCTCTTAAGGTCTTTAAAGTGCATATGAAGCGAAATTTTTCATTAGCTTGTTCAAAAGAGCTTTCAAAATGATGAAGAACGGCGTTTATTTTATTGTGATAGCACTCTTGGTTGCCGAGTTATTCAAGGTTTTTCATTTATGCAAATTAGAGGACTTGTGACGTCACAAGGTGGACACATAATGAAGTAAAATCACAAAATATGGAATATCTGTGCAAATACTAAGTCTACAGGGTTGAAATTTTCCAGGGTTGATGTGCTGCTAGAACTACACATTATGATAGTGGTTATGACGTCACCATAGCAACATACTTGTTACCAGACCTCTACCTTCCCAAATGAGAAATGCCTTATTTATTGCTCCAGAGTCTAACACACTTTCTTATACTTCCGCTGTGTAATGTCCATATTTGCTTGCACCCACTGAATGAACATCAAGAGCAAACAGCACTTCTTGGGGAGGGAAACTCTGATTTTATCCTTTGAAAAGGTAGAGATCTGGTAACGAGTATGTTGCTATGGTGACATCATCACCACCATCACAATATGTAGTTCTGGCAGGACATCAACCCTGAAAAATTTCAACCCTGTAGACTTAGTATTTGCACAGATATTCCATATTTTGTGATTTTACTTCATTTTGTGTCCACCTTGTGACGTCACAAGTCCTCTAATTTGCATAAATGAAAAACCTTGAATAACTCAGCAACCAAGAGTGCTATCACAATAAAATAAACGCCGTTCTTCATCATTTTGAAAGCTCTTTCGAACAAGCTAATGAAAAATTTCGCTACATAGGCACTTTAAGAGATAGTTATATTGTTATTGTTATATTTAACCCTTTAAATGCTGGTATCAAAACCTATATTCTCTTTTGTTGCCCATCCTAGTTTCTAACGTCTCGACGACATCAGTTGACCATGTCATTTCACCGTGGCCCTGTGCCACGTAGACAACCTTGCCCAAGACATATCACGTGATTACGGTACGCCATTTCTGTCGAAGTTGGAAGTCTTACGATGTTCTCTTTGATGCAGTTACGCCTGTCGTTGACACAGTACCGGTCCGTGTCGGTTTAATTGGTCGTGTTAACGGTCACCTATTGTTGCGCGAGCATGGCTGGGTTGGGAAGAATAAACCGATCTAACTATGGTTACAAAATGCTAAGAGAGGTTCCGTGTAAACACTTCGAAACCGTGTCGTTTTCGATGGGGTTTCAAGGACATGGAAGCGTTTCAATTTGAAACGCGACAACGAAACGGTCTCTTTTTGTGAAGTATGTTTGCAAATATTGTGTTTTATATTCACAATGGGACTGGAACACTTCGCCCTACGACTTTTCACGATTTTTTCACATGGCTTGCATGGCTCGCTGCTATGGCTCGCATGGCTCGCTACTATCGCTCGCATGGCTCGCTGCTATGCCTCGCATGACTCGCATGGCTCGCACTGTATCCTACCTCCTGGAAATTGGTGGAGAAGCCTGGTGATTGCTCCTTGGAATCAGTATCACATCAGATATATAGTGATTCAGATCATCACTTCATAGTGAATGCAATTTCAATTATCCACAGCCTTCAATGAGACAGTCTGAAATCAGAAATTGTGTATCCTCTGGATATATGTATGCCTCACAAAAATTATGAAAGAAAGATACATGGAAATCAATAAAAATATTTAGATGCCATGAATTAAGACCAAGATATTTCTTTTGATCAATTACTTCTTGACCTTACTATCACAAAAAAAAACTGCTTGCTAACATTAAGCTCATCACTGAATGCTCCTACAGTGTTTTCAAAAAGAAATCCAGCTGCTCTTCTGGCCAGTTAAGTGCAAGACCAAACAACTTGATAATAAAATATTGGGCATTTGGTTGATACTGCTATCAAGGTGATTCATCAAAGCAAAAGTGCTGGAAATCTGTGTTAGCCATCTTAACTTGATCTTAACAAACTTCATCAAACATCAGATATGCCATTAAACATTAATGCCAAATGTCATCCAAACATCCCACAAGATTGGGGTGACCAGCTACTGATAAAATTAATTGAAAGACTGTATGCAGGAGAAGGAAGACCAAAGGATGTGTACATTGATGAGAAAGAGCTTACTTTAAGTTTAATTTTAAGTTTTAAGTTTAATAATACTTTGTCATGCGAATACAACTAAGTTGATACAAAACAAAAAAGTGCATGACTGGAGAATAATTGGGAGAAACTAAATTCCCATATAAAGAATATTATCTAATATTACACATTCTAAACACTAAGAGGTGAAATTTAAACGTGGCCCAAAGCTAACCTAATCAAATTAAATCAAATACTTGTCTCTTACAAGTCACCCCTGATTTGAGATTGAGACTAAAAATTATGAAGTAATCCAAAGCAAACCTAATTAAATTACATACTTGTCACTCACAAGCTACATCTGATTTAAAATTGACACTAATAATGTAATAGATACGACTTAAAACTGCTTAAAGAAGGTGCATGCATGATGTTTGATGGAACACCATTCCAGTCTGTTATGTAGCGATTAAAAAAAGAAAAGCTGAAGGCCATATATATATTTAGCCATGCCAAGCCTAGAATCGGAGCTGCACACTCTCATCGAGCAACTTCGCAAGGGTTTATTTGGGCCAGTTTAATTTGTGTCCAAAACAATTGAGCAGCAGCAGGGAAAACGAAGAGTTTTCGATAGTAAACGTTTGCAAAAAAAAAAAAAAAAAAAGACAGACATTCTTGAGTCCTAACTAAGTTCAGATGAAAGCGTAAAGGGATTCAAAGCGGATCAAAAAAAAAAAACACTACAAGCGAACAATTAGTACGATGCCGGCGAGTGTTTGCTCGAAGAAGGAGAAGGTGGAGAAATTAAATAAGACTAGCTAGTAATTAAAATAGCTTGTACTGATAAAGCTAGGAAAATCGGTATTTATTTTGACATAAATGCCCCTAGAAAAGAAAATAAAGGGTACAAACTCTTCGTTTACAGCAGTCAACAGGAATTGACCGCGGTTCAGAAACAATATAACAACAAACATATTACAAGAAAACAAAGCACAATACGAATAATATTTCTTCGAAGATTCTTGGAGAAGGTGCAGAAATTAGACAAGTCACAAAACTATCTTGTATTAAGCTAGAAAAATTGCTTAGCAAATTTGACATAAATGTCCGTAGAAAAGACAAAAAAGAGGTCCGCACCTGATCGTTTAGAGCAGTCAACAGGAATCACTGAGACAGCAATCACTCGGAATGCGACAGAGCTGAATAACAGAGCCATTTCCCACAAAATCTTTCCTTGGCTTACACAAAACACTTAAGTGATTTGATAGTTTTACTGTTACTTCCCATGTCTTCCGAAGAACCTTCTTCAATTAATGATTCTCAGTGGCAAAACATCATCCAGATAAAGAAGAAAGCGCTTGCCAAACCAAACGAGCATTTCTCTCGCAGACCCGTCCACTATAAAATTTATCAAAACCAACCAGCCAGTCAACCCATTTCGCTGTTTTTAACATCCAAACGTTGATTCTTACTGGTTCAAACAAATTAAGCCGACATGTTTAAAGGTGGCGAAACTTAATTGCTGTTTACAGGCTGCTTTCGACGAAGATCTCTTAAAGACTTTTCTCAAATGACGAGTGAAGCGCGCTGGGTTTTGACTGTTTTGGCAGCATTTTGACAACTTTATGTCAGATTTTGAGAAGTGCACATGCACATGAATTTGATCGGCTTTTTTGTTTTTACTCGAGCTTGAGTTTCCGCCTTTAATCCTTAATTTTACGAGGACTCATTGCGATTACGTGTTAATAAGATAAGGGCAAACGTTTCTTAACGCTATTGAGGCACCAAGGTCGAAAACCAGTCAGCCAAGCCGAGTAAAAACACTCGTTCGCTTGCAAAGAAAACAACGTAACAAAACAAACAAACAATTCAACTACTTCTTTGCGTCCAAAACGAGAACAGATGATTGTTATTTATATCCATTCGAGAGAAAAATACAAGTTTCATTCCTGAACAAAAGTAACAAGGACTAAACCAAATGTTAAGCTTCTAGTTATTTAATTTACCTCACTGTCCTGTGTTGTAGAGGTTTCTACCACTTGAAAATACGTAAGCTTCAGTAAAGTAAAAACAAGTATCCGCAAAAATAGTAAACGGTTTGTCCAAAGAAAGAGTTTCTTCCACAGAGTTTGAGCTACTCATTCCTCCCATTAATACCGGTGAACTGTTAAGTGACTTTTCTTGGTGAGATGCAAGATGCCGCGGTGAAGTGAAAGCCCTTGAAGCGTTGAATTTATACTGTTTTCAACCGCACAATCTGTGAAGCTTTTCCTG
Source organism: Pachyseris speciosa (assembly GCA_016490735.1). NCBI lineage: Eukaryota > Metazoa > Cnidaria > Anthozoa > Scleractinia > Pachyseridae > Pachyseris > Pachyseris speciosa. The sequence continues at coordinate 1,483,267 of JAEMWC010000078.1, read as the reverse complement.
AGAAAAATCTTTCTTCCTTCCTTTCATCACTTGAAAATTCACCTTCCGGAGTATCTTTTGACAAGTTCTTGATTTTCATGCTTTTTACGCGAAAGACAAACTTCGATCAAAGAAGATGAAGTTGTTTTGCTCAAAATAAAGAAACCAACTGACTGTGAAATTACGAGCCGCAGAAAGCGCGCGAAAAAATTAAAGGCCTCGATTTGGTTTGGGTGTCCCACACCTGGCTTGAGCCTGCGATCCAATCGAAAGCAAGTAACTGGTCAGCGGTCAACTTCAAAAAAGCAGCTGACCTCGATGAGGTCTTAACTTGAGCCCGCGATATGGTCACGTTACACTGGTCAGCAGATACCTTGTTTTGACAGGTGTCAATTGGCTATAAGATGGATGTCCAGTAACAAAGACGTACGCTGTAAAGTAGCTGGTCAGCTGGGCCAGGTGGAGTATGGCCGCCATGTTGGATTATTATGATTATTATTAGGATATTATTAATTATTGGGCGACTCCGTCGTCGTCGTCGTCGTCGTCGTGGGTACGCGCCCACGAGCAATACCGCTAGCTATTTTTAATATATATATTTAGCCAAGCCTAAAAGCGGAGCTCCAAAAGCATTCTTTTTCTACTGGCATTTACATATAGTCTGCTTGTCATATCACCCATCTGACCTCACTCAAGCTACAGACCCAATGCTGTAGAAAATAGTATGGAAAGGTGATCTGAGCCAGTGGCACAGTGGATTTGGACCCCACGTGGATTTGCACCCTCCAGTCCAGATCTGCTTATGGATCAGATTTGGACCCCCTAGTCCAGAACTGCTAGCAGATATGAATCCCCTTTTACGAATTTGGACCCCCACCCCTCCTAAAAACAAGCGTTCTATTGAGTAAGGTAATAAAAATTCCTTTCCAAACTGAGTTTGGAGATGTTAAAAAAGCAAAATAAAAATATGAGGTAGGTTTTATTTAAAATAATCTTTAATACCTTGTGTAAAAAAGAACCTGCAAAGCTAGTTTTCATCTATAAATTTTTAAAAACAAAACATTTCTTAACATCTTAGAGCAATACCTAAGGACAGGTCTGTTTCCCCGTTCAACTGTAGGCAACTTAGTTACATACTTAGCTACTTAGGTATGGTTTAGAGCCACTAGAAATTGGTGGAGAAGCCTGGTGATTGCTCCTTGGAATCAGTATCACATCAGATATATAGTGATTCAGATCATCACTTCATAATGAATGCAATTTCAATTATCCACAGCCTCCCATGAGACAGTCAGAAATCGGAAATTGTGTATCCTCTGGATATATGTATGCCTCACAAAAATTATGAAAGAAAGATACATGGAAATCAATAAAAATATTTAGATGCCATGAATTAAGACCAAGATATTTCTTTTGATCAATTACTTCTTGACCTTACTATCACAAAAAAAACTGCTTGCTAACATTAAGCTCATCACTCAATGCACCTACGGTGTTTTCAAAAAGAAATCCAGCTGCTCTTCTGGCCAGTTAAGTGCAAGACCAAACAACTTGATAATAATATATTGGGCATTTGGTTGATACCACTATCAAGGTGATTCATCAAAGCAAAAGTGCTGGAAATCCGTTAGCCATCTTAACTTGATCTTAACATACTTCATCAAACATCAGAGATTCCATTAAACATTAATGCCAAATGTCATCCAAACATCCCACAAGATTGGTGTGACCAGCTACTAATAAAATTAATTGAAAGACTGTATGCAGGAGGAGGAAGTCCAAAGGATGTGTACATTGATGAGAAAGAGCTTACTTTAAGTTTAATTTTAAGTTTTAAGTTTAATAATACTTTGTCATGTGAATACAACTAAGTTGATACAAAACAAAAAAGTGCATGACTGGAGAATAATTGGGAGAAACTAAATTCCCATACAAAGAATATTATCTAATATTACACATTCTAAACACTAAGAGGTGAAATTTAAACGTGGCCCAAAGCTAACCTAATCAAATTAAATCAAATACTTGTCTCTTACAAGTCACCCCTGATTTGAGATTGAGACTAAAAATCATGAAGTAATCCAAAGCAAACCTAATTAAATTACATACTTGTCACTCACAAGCTACATCTGATTTAAAATTGACACTAATAATGTAATAGATAGGACTTAAAACTGCTTAAAGAAGGTGCATGCATGATGTTCGATGGAACACCATTCCAGTCTGTTATGTAGCGATTAAAAAAAGAAAAGCTGAAGGCCATATATATATTTAGCCATGCCAAGCCTAGAATCGGAGCTGCACACTCTCACCGAGCAACTTCGCAAGAGTTTATTTGGGCCAGTTTAATTTGTGTCCAAAACAATTGAGCAGCAGCAGGGAAAACGAAGAGTTTTCGATAGTAAACGTTTGCAAAAAAGAAAAAAAAAAGACGGACATTCTTGAGTCTAACTACTTTGAGATGAAAGCGTAAAGGGATTCAAAGCGGATCAAAAAAAAAAACAAAACAAAACAAAAACACTGCAAGCGAACAAAGTACGATGCCGGCGAGTGTTTGCTCGAAGAAGGAGAAGGTGGAGAAATTAAACAAGACTAGCTAGTAATTAAAATAGCTTGTAATGATAAAGCTAGGAAAATCGGTATTTATTTTGACATAAATGCCCCTAGAAAAAAATAATAAAGGGTACAAACTCTTCGTTTACAGCAGTCAACAGGAATTGACCGCGGTTCAGAAACAATATAACAACAAACGTAAGACTTATTACAAGAAAACAAAGCACAATATGAATAATATTTCTTCGAAGATTCTTGGAGAAGGTGCAGAAATTGGACAGGTAACAAAACTATCTTGTATTAAGCTAGAAAATTTCCTTAGCAGATTTGACATAAATGACCGTAGAAAAGACAAAAAAGAGGTCCGTACCTGATCGTTTAGAGCAGTCAACAGGAATCACTGAGACAGCAATCACTCGGAATGCGACAGAGCTGAATAATAGAGCCATTTCCCACAAAATCTTTCCTTGGCTTACACAAAACACTTAAGTGCTTTGATGGTTTTACTGTTACTTCCCATGTCTTCCGAAGAACCTTCTTCAATTAATGATTCTCAGTGGCAAAACATCATCCAGATAAAGAAGAAAGCGCTTGCCAAACCAAACGAGCATTTCTCTCGCAGACCCGTCCACTTTAAAATTTATCAAAACCAGCCAGTCAGTCAACCCATTTCGCTGTTTTTAACATCCAAACGCTGATTCTTACCGGTTCAAACAAACGACATGTTTAAAGACGGCGAAACTTAATTGTTGTTTACAGGCTGCTTTCGACGAAGATCTCTTAAAGACTTGGCGAGGTGAAGCGCGCTGACATTAATGAGAAGTGCACATGCACATGCATTTGATCGGATTTTTTATTTTTACTCGAACTCGAGTCTCCCCCTTTAATGCTTAATTTTACGAGGACTCATTGCGATTACGTGTTGATAAGATAAGGGCAAACGTTTCTTAACGCTACTGTGAGGAACCAAGGTCGAAAAACAGTCAGCCAAGCCGAGTAAAAACACTCGTTCGCTTGCAAAGAAAACAACGTAACAAAACAAACAAACAATTCAACTACTTCTTTGCGTCCAAAACGAGTACAGATGATTGTTATTTATATCCATTCGAGAGAAAAATACAAGTTTCATTCCTGAACAAAAGTAACAAGGATTAAACCAAATGTTAAGCTTCTAGTTATTTAATTTACCTCACTGTCCTGTGTTGTAGAGGTTTCTACCACTTGAAAATGCGTAAGCTTCAGTAAAGTAAAAACAAGCATCCGCAAAAATAGCAAACGGTTTGTCCAAAGAAAGAGCTTCTTCCAGAGAGTTTGAGCTACTCATTCCTCCCATTAATACCGGTGAACTGTTAAGTGACTTTTCTTGGTGAGATGCAAGATGCCGCGGTGAAGTGAAAGCCCTTGAAGCGTTGAATTATACTGTTTTCAACCGCACAATCTTTGAAGCTTTTCCTGAGAAAAATCTTCCGTCCTTCCTTTCATCACTTGAAAATTCACCTTCCGGAGTATCTTTTGACAAGGTCTTGATCTTTATGCTTTTTACGCGAAAGACAAACTTCGATCGAAGAAGATGAAGTTGTTTTGCTCAAAATAAAGAAACCAACTGAATGTGAAATTTCCAGCCGCAGAAAGCGCGCGAAAAATTTTAACGGCCTCGATTTGGTTTGGGTGTCCCACACTTGGCTTGAGCCTGCGATCCAATCGAAAGCAAGTACCTAGTCAGCGGTCTACTTAAAAAAAACAGCTGACCTCGATGAGGTCTTAACTTGAGCCCGCGATATGGTCACGTTACACTGGTCAGCGGATACCTTGTTTTGACAGGTGTCAATTGGCTATAAGATGGATGTCCAGTATCAAAGATGTACGCTGTAAAGTAGCTGGTCAGCTGAGCCAGGTGGAGTATGGCCGCCATGTTGGATTATTATGATTATTATTAGGATATTATTAATTATTGGGCGACTCCGTCGTCGTCGTCGTCGTCGTCGTGCGTGCGCACCCACGAGCAATACCGCTAGCCATTTTTACCATGAGAAAAGCAGTTGACGGGTGTCTATAGGTATGGTGCTCCGCTTGACGGCCCTTCGGCCGTCGGAGCTCCGCTACCATGAGAAAAGCAGTTGACGGGTTTCTATAGGTATGGTGCTCCGCTTGGCGGCCCTTCGGAACGTCGGAGCTCCGCTATAATCTCATACCCAGATCTCCCACGGCCATGCGAAAGGGAAATAAGGTTCAGGAAAAAAGACTATCGCAATCTAATCTATGCTCTAATTGGCTCTTTTTAGTGTGGCTTTTCTGTAAATATTCAACAAGGGAGACTTTTGACTGCGCAGGCGCGTAACTTTTTTTTGTTTTCTCAGTTTTCGACGATCACGCGGTTTTGTGTGCTGTTGAATTTGACAACCAAAACTTTAACGATAAGGCATTCGTAAACAGGTCTTCAGCAAGCCAAATCAAACATATTACCACGAAAAGCAATTTACGGTGAAGAAAAAAATTTGGGTGTGACATCAATTGTCGTAGTTTTGCGGTCGGTAAAGGTCTGTTCGTGTGGAGGTGTCGACGGTCAAGATGGCGATTTGTCTGCAGCAAGTATTTGACGAGCCCAGTGTCGATGCATTATTCTGCCGTCCAAGAGTCTGCTTCAGATCGTAGTTAATGTCAAGCTAAACAAGTGGGACTGTAGTGGTAAGTACAACCCATCTTTGGTTCCTTGAGTTTGTTTTTTTAGGTTTTTATTTGCTTCGTTTTCTGCCAAGGAAGAAATCAGGTTGCTATCATTTTCAATTCCATGGTGTTGTTCAACAAGATAATCTTACCGTTTTCGTTTACATCATTTCTTCATGAAAGTCGAATACAACACTGCAATTAACTAATCCTTCCATTTAATGGGTACAGCTGTCGTTTCATATCCATGATCTTTGTTGTCAGGTAAGATGAATGGTTTGATTAGTAAATTTAGTTTTTGTATTACCTCAAATAAAAGTTTGTCATCATACCCCCGAGACTTTTGTTTCCCTTCGTGATATGGGAATTCCCATTAACAGGTGATACTTCTGTTAGTGTACTACCTGTTAGCAAAATCTGGTGTAATTTCGAGGTGCACCCCCTATTCACCCTGACCAGACAAAGCTTTGTTGATCGAATTTTATTTTTAAAATATTGGATTTATAGGCTCACGCTTTTACCCTGCCTAGATTTCGCAAATTATAATCTACTATCAATATTGAGTTATCACCAAGTTGCCCTTACTCCAAATTTATTTTGTCTTAAATCTTAACTTTGTAGACCATTCCGTTAACTTATTTTGGCGTTTGTTGTCAGGACAGTCGTTCGCAAGTGAAATTAAATTGTGCTTCGAGATTTGATTGCGACTACATTTTTGTGTATTCCCGAATAACTAATTCGTGATACGGGGATCGGCCAGGAGGAGAGATTCTCTAATACCATATCAATACTTTGACCGAAACAAAAGAAATTTAAGTACGCCATTGATAGACCAAATTTTCGATCAAAGATGATTCTTGCGCGAGCAAGTTTGTTCTGCCTTTGATGGATGCTACTCGAATTCGTTTTCGTCAATTTGTCAAAATGCTTTGGCCAAGCCCCCTTAATGCAGCTTTACGTCTGTTTACTCATCCTTTTTCTTACTTTTCTCAGGTAATATTGAGTTTGATTGCAAATTAAGAGGGTAGAGAACGTAAAACTATTTCAGATCAGGAGAATTCATAGGAGTAGTGATTTTAAGTGATAGGATGGCAGAAGAATTTCCAACATGACAGCTGATTATGCTACATTTTCACCAGTTCTTCTGTTATTATGATAGCCTGTTTTTGTTTGCAACATCAACACAACCAGAAGAAGGCAATTTAGCAACTGGATCCTTCAACACATGTTAGGAATTAACTGAAAAAACACCAAAACATTTTACAAGTTTTTGTTTGGTGTTGCATCAACTCACTCAATTTTCATATTGAAACATCATTTTGAATCTTGAATTGTGTTGTGTATTTAAAATTCTTATGCAAATTTGATTATTCAATACATACAAATGTGCTTTTCTTTTGTTTCACTTGCAGGGGAAGCAGAGGTGGAATAAATGTGTTACAATATTAGCTAAATGGACACCCTTCTGGCTAACACATGAATGAAAATTGTTGAATAAAAAGTAATCATATACATTTGTAGCCTCTCTTTTAACTGAATCATCACTATTTAGACTTGATCATCTCTACAAAGAATTGTTGATGTATTTACATTTGTTTTTATTAATGTGTTGTAATGTACTTTTATTAATATTTCAAAAACTAAAGAAAATAGTAGTTTCCTATGGTGAATGTTACTTACACAGATTATTGTGTCACTAGTAATTTCACTAGTTGTGGGTTTTTCCGCTCATGATATTTGTTGAAATGAATCCCTCTTTTATTGTTGATTTGCACAAGTGATGGTTTTATTATAACTCAACTTGAACACATTTTGGTCTTTCAAGTAAAACTACTACGTATCAGGCCTCTTACTTCAACAGTGTAAAACAAACCTCTACCATTAAAAAAACATTTTAGTGAACGATCAAAACAGAACAGATGCAAAACAGCAACAATGCGTTTCTAGATTGGTTAGTAAAATTCTTTTTACTATCATCAGAATGTTGGGAGGAGGTCATGCAAAACAAAATGAATCAAAAATATTTGCAGCAGCAAGAAACTCAAAAGATATTGTTAGCTCTGAGGGCCTTTTCACTTCTTGGGAGATTTCTCCTAAATAAAGCAGAGGATCAGAGGCAAGTTGTGTTTCATAGCTTGTGTAGAAAAATTTTAATTATAATTCCATTCTTAGAACAAACAAAGCAAGCAGGTAAGGGCAGCTGTTTATTATGAAAATGAACATGAGGGTTCACTATTTATGAAGAAAAGTATAACAGTGAGTTTATTTTGCAACAGCAGCCAATTCAAAGCCCAACAGATCAACTGAGGAATTACCAAGAAATCTGAGGTCCTCAATGTACAAAGCTTCAGTTATTCCAATGGGCAAAATTACTCGAAAAATATAACCACTTTGGTTTATTTTGACTTGAAATGGTTTCCCTATACTCGAACGTTTTCCATGCACATCAGTCTACTCTTAATCCGAGCACAACTATGATCCAAGCAAAGCCTAAATTATAGTTTAAAAATGTTAAACAACAAAAGCCCAGTAGCAGAAACTAGGAAATCTGTTGATCGTAAGTCAAATGTAGCAGTTCATTAGTGCTTGTCTTTGCAGTGAGTTAATCTTAAAATTAACATTAAGAGCTTTCTGCTTTTATTTTAAAAGTATAAGGAGCTTTGTCCGGTACACTAGTAAACAATGGATAACCCAATACACTAACCCAGCCTAATCATGAAATTTGATAAATGAGCTCCTTGATGTAAGCGTATATAACTTCAATTATTGAATATTTCAAATAAATTTTAAAAATAACACTTCCGCTTATTTTCACTAGAAATGGTTTTCCTGCGCTTTGACCTTTTCTGTGTACATCACTGTCAAACTGAGTCTAAATTATACCGAAAAACTCACTGAATGTTGTACAGAAAGAGCCCGTGAAAGTACGTAGTTCAGTTTAATTTATAGAACTAACCTCGAAGCACATCGTTCTTCTGTTGACAAAGCCGCCGTTGAACTTTCGCTGACCTATGACACAGCTTCGTCATTTTGTAAACTTGACGGCATAAAGAATTTTCCCAACCCGGTATTCCTGCTTTTTAGAGCAGATCGCTCCTCAGTCAAACCGTTTTTTCCCCCAACATATTCACGCTTACACGCTGCATGAACCTCCACGCAGGAAAAATCCGCTTGTACACTAGAGCGGATACTTGTACAAATAACATTTTATGGTCCTTAAGAAATCATTTCCAATTTTTACTATCATTAGGAAAGACGACGACACATGAACATTAAAATATTTTTATCCAAAATATACTAAGAGAATAAGTGAATAATAGAATAAGTAGAGGAGCCTGGATTCAAGGGTAAGAATCAACCAATCAGACAAAAGTCTCCCTTGCTTAAATATTCAACATGTCAGTATGGAAAAAGCAAGGGAGACTTTTGTCTGATTGGTTGAATCTTACCCTTGAATCCAGGCTCCTCTACACGCGCGCCAAAGAGATTTCAGTGTAAACAAACATGGCCGCCCGGGTGGAAAGATGTACTGGATCACTTATTCTATTAGTATATTTTGGATAAAAATATCAATGTTCATGTGTCGTCCTCTTTCCTAATGATAGTAAAAATTGGAAATGATTTCTTAAGGACCATAAAATGTTATTTGTACAAGTATCCGCTCTAGTGTACAAGCGGATTTTTCCTGCGTGGAGGTTCATGCGGCGTGTAAGCGTGAATATGTTGGGGAAAGAAACGGTTTGAATGAGGAGCGATCTGCTCTAAAAGCAGGAATACCGGGTTGGGAAAATTCTTTATGCCGTCAAGTTTACAAAATGACGAAGCACTTCATAGCTGTGTCAGAGGTCAGCGAAAGTTCAACGGCGGCTTTGTCAACACAAGACCGATGTGCTTCGAGGTTCTATAAATTAAACTGAACTACGTACTTTAGCGGGCTCTTTCTGTACAACATTCAGTGATTTTTTCGATATAATTTAGACTCAGTTTGACAGTGATGTACACAGAAGAGGTCAAAGCGCAGGAAAACCGTTTCTAGTGAAAATAAGCGGAAATGTATTTGAATTATTCAATAATAGAAGTTACATACGCTTACATCAAGGAGCTCATTTATCAAATTTCATGATTAGGTTGGGTTAGTGTATTAGGTTTTCAATTGTCTACCAGTGAACCGAACAAAGCTCCTTATAAAGGGATTAGTTTCTAAAGAAACTGTGGTGCTGCGTCGGTGGGGAAGTGAAACACGAAAATTTGGTTTATCAACCGAGTTGATAATGTAAATTGACCACCGTACAGGGATTCGATTAGCTGACGTTTCGAGCGTTAGCCCTTCGTCGGAGCGAATCGAGGAATTATGGGTTGTGTATGGTTTATATACAGGAAATGGAGCTACGCTATTGGTGGTAACATGGTAACGTGAAAAACATGAATAAATTAATTGAATGAAAAGCGCTCGTTGACACCGTGGGGATTAAGAGTGCCAATTTGAAAGATCAGTTTTTGCTCGAGATTTTTACGGCTTTCCGTGGTACCTTGATGTAGGGAAAGGCCGGAGATCGACATGTGTTGTTTGGAATGGTTAGGGAGATTAAAATGCCGAGCGACAGGTTTGGATGCGTCTTTGTCATCTTTCTCAACATCACGAAGATGTTCTCGGAATCGGTCACCTAGTCGTCTTCCTGTTTCGCCGATGTATAACTTTTTGCATAATGTGCAGGTTATGCAATAGATAACATTTGCGGAGGTACACGTGAAACGATCAGTGATCTTAACAGATCGCTTAGGGCCCGATATTTTGTCAGTGTTTTGAATGAAAGGACAAGTTTTGCATCGCGAGCGCGCGCATTTAAAAGTGCCAGGTTGTTCAGTCGTTTTGAATGCGCTTTTAACTAGAAAGTTACCTACATTTTTGTCGCGTTTGAATGAAATCAGCGGTGGTTCCGAAAAGATTCTAGCAGTTTCTGGATCATTTCGCAGTATCTTAAAGTTATTAAGAATGATGGCTTTAACTGGGTTATTATGCGGGTGAAATGTGAGGGTGAATGGAATTCTGTCATTCTTTTCCTTTTGTGACGTCTGTAGTGCTGACTGTTGATCAATCTGCTGAGCGCGGTGATGGCCCGATTGAACTACAGAATCAGGATAGCCACGTTTCTCGAAAAAATGGCACTTTTATACTTTTTAAATAAAAGCAGAAAGCTCTTAATGTTAATATTAAGATTCAATCACTGCAAAGACAAGCACTAATGAACTGCTACATTTGACTTATGATCAACAGATTTCCTAGTTTCTGCAACTTGGCTTTTGCTGTTTAACATTTTTAAACTATAATTTAGGCTTTGCTTGGATCATAGTTGTGCTCGGATTAAGAGTAGACTGATGTGCATGGAAAACGTTCGAGTATAGGGAAACCATTTCAAGTCAAAATAAACCAAAGTGGTTATATTTTTCGAGTAATTTTGCCCATAACTGACGCTTTGTCCATTGAGGAGCTCAGATTTCTTGGTAATTCCTCAGTTGATCTGTTGGGCTTTGAATTGGCTGCTGTTGCAAAATAAACTCACTGTTATACTTTTCTTCATAAATAGTGAACCCTCATGTTCATTTTCATAATAAACAGCTGCCCTTACCTGCTTGCTTTGTTTGGTCTAAGAATGAAATTATAATTAAAATTTTCTACATAAGCTATGATACACAACTTGCCTCTGATCCTCTGGTTTATTTAGGAGAAATCTCCCAAGAAGTGAAAAGGCCCTCAGAGCTAACAATATCTTTTGAGTTTCTTGCTGCTGCAAATATTTTTGATTCATTTTGTTTTGCATGACCTCCTCCCATCATTCTGATGATAGTAAAAAGAATTTTACTAACCAAGCTACAAACACATTGCTGCTGTTTTGCATCAGTTCTGTTTTGATCGTTCACTAAAATAAATTTTTTAATGGTAGAGGTTTGTTTTACCCTGTTGAAGTAAGAGGCCTGATATGTAGTAGTTTTACTTGAAAGACCAAAATGTGTTCAAGTTGAGTTATGATAAAACCATCACTTGTGCAAATTACAACAACAACAACAACTTTATTTATCTTTACATATAAAAGTTAAGGGTAGTTTGCCCCGCAAATAGCTGAGAAGCTAGTCGTGGCGGGGCAAGACAAATACATATACAACTCAGATGAGTAGCTTAAGAAACAAAACAAAACAAAAAAAAAGATCCTTAAATTAAAACAAGCCTTGCAGATAAATAAATTAAACGAACATGTAGTTAACACAGCGCTTACTGACATACAATGAGGAAAAGAAAAGAAAAACAAACATTAATTAAAGAGATTAAAAACTGGATCTATATACCTACTTTTTTAATGATCATGGGGATTTGAATATAGTCATCCTCCTTTTCTAAAATATCAAATAACAATTTGCGAAGAACTCGTTTGAAATTTTTTTTAGGAAGATCCGTTATATAACGTGGTAACTTATTCCACAGTTTTACTCCGAGTCGAGAAAAGGAATTGTTTAGTATTTCGAGTCTGGAACTTTTAACAGCGAACTTTCCAGATGTAGACGATCGTGTATTGTATGAGTGAATATTACGCGTTTTCTGAAATAAATTTAGAATATTGTTTGGGGCTTTATTATTATTGATATCATACATTAAGGTTGATACCGATTCATAATAAAGAAAAGTTATTGGTAGGACGTTTGCTTCGAGAAATAAAGGAATTGCATGGTCATGCCAGTCTGCGAAGTACAATAAGCGAAGAGCTCTTTTCTGAAGAATTAAAATTTTATTAAGATAAGTCTTGCATGCCTGGCCCCAGGCAGCAAGACCGTAGGTTAAATATGGCTGAACTAGTGACTTATAGATATTCAAAAGTATTGGTCGAGGTACAGTGTGGCGTAGCTTTGCAATCAGCCCAACATTTTTGCTAATTTTTGTAACAATAGAATCAATGTGATATTTCCAAGAGAGATTCTGATCAATGAGAACGCCCAGATATTTTATATAGACTTTAGACTCGAGATGAACATATTTATTCTTTTCATTATCAAACATGCAAAGTTTTGGTTGGTAAGTAAGTCGCTTTTGGTAAGGATGAAATATTACAAAGTTGGATTTTTTTATATTAAGAGTTAGTTTATTGGCTGTCAGCCAGTTATAAAGGTTTTGAAGTTCGTGGTTGACTGTTGTTTCAAGATCTTTCAAATTTTTGTCCGCATAGAGAATGTTGGTGTCATCTGCAAAGAGGCAAATCAACAATAAAAGAGGGATTCATTTCAACAAATATCATGAGCGGAAAAACCCACAACTAGTGAAATTACTAGTGACACAATAATCTGTGTAAGTAACATTCACCATAGGAAACTACTATTTTCTTTAGTTTTTGAAATATTAATAAAAGTACATTACAACACATTAATAAAAACAAATGTAAATACATCAACAATTCTTTGTAGAGATGATCAAGTCTAAATAGTGATGATTCAGTTAAAAGAGAGGCTACAAATGTATATGATTACTTTTTATTCAACAATTTTCATTCATGTGTTAGCCAGAAGGGTGTCCATTTAGCTAATATTGTAACACATTTATTCCACCCCTGCTTCCCCTGCAAGTGAAACAAAAGAAAAGCACATTTGTATGTATTGAATAATCAAATTTGCATAAGAATTTTAAATACACAACACAATTTAAGATTCAAAATGATGTTTCAATATGAAAATTGAGTGAGTTGATGCAACACCAAACAAAACTTGTAAAATGTTTTGGTGTTTTTTCAGTTAATTCCTAACATGTGTTGAAGGATCCAGTTGCTAAATTGCCTTCTTCTGGTTGTGTTGATGTTGCAAACAAAAACAGGCTATCATAATAACAGAAGAATTGGTGAAAATGTAGCATAATCAGCTGTCAGGTTGGAAATTCTTCTGCCATCCTATCACTTAAAATCACTACTCCTATGAATTCTCCTGATCTGAAATAGTTTTACGTTCTCTACCCTCTTAATTTACAGTCAAACTTAAAATTACCTGAGAAAAGTAAGAAAAAGGATGAGCAAACAGACGTAAAGCTGCATTAAGGAGGCTTGACCAAGGCATGTTGACAATTTGACTAAAACGAATTCGAGTAGCATCCATCAAAGGCGGAACAAACTTGCTAGCGCAAGAATCATCTTTGATCGAAAATTTGGTCTATCGATGCAGTACTTAAATTTCTTTTGTTGCGGTCAAAGTATCGAGATGGTATTAGAGAATCTCTCCTCCTGGCCGATCCCCGTATCACGAATTAATTATTCGGGAATACACAAAAATGTAGTCGCAATAAAATCTCGAAGCACAATTTAATTTCACTTGCGAACGACTGTCCTGACAACAAACGCCAAAATAAGTTAACGGAATGGTCTACAAAGTTAAGATTTAAGACAAAATAAATTTGGAGTAAGTACAACTTAGTGATAACTCAATAGTGATAGTCGATTATAATTTGCGAAATCTAGGCAGGGTAAAAGCGTGAGCCTAAAAATCCATTATTTTGAAAATGAAATTCGATCAACGAAGCTTTGTCTGGTCAGGGTGAATAGGGGGTGCACCACGAAATTACACCAGATTTTGCTAACAGGTAGTACACTAACAGAAGTATCCCCTATTAATGGGAATTCCCATATCACGAAGGGAAACAAAAGTCTCGGGGGTATGATGACAAACTTTTAACTGAGGTAATACAAAAACTAAATTTACTAATCAAACCATTCATCTTGCCTGACAACAAAAATCATGGATATGAAACGACAGCTGTACCCATCAAATGGAAGGATTAGTTAATTGCAGTGTTGTATTCGACTTTCATGAAGAAATGATGTAAACGAAAACGGTAAGATTATCTTGTTGAACAACACCATGGAATTGAAAATGATAGCGACACGATTTCTTCCTTGGCAGAAAACGAAGCAAATAAAAACCTAAAAAAACAAACTCAAGGAACCAAAGATGGGTTGTACTTACCACTACAGTCCCACTTGTTTAGCTTGACATTAACTACGATCTGAAGCAGACTCTTGGACGGCAGAATAATGCATCGACACTGGGCTCGTCAAATACTTGCTGCAGACAAATCGCCATCTTGACCGTCGACACCTCCACACGAACAGACCTTTACCGACCGCAAAACTACGACAATTGATGTCACACCCAAATTTTTTTCTTCACCGTAAATTGCTTTTCGTGGTAATATGTTTGATTTGGCTTGCTGAAGACCTGTTTACGAATGCCTTATCGTTAAAGTTTTGGTTGTCAAATTCAACAGCACACAAAACCGCGTGATCGTCGAAAACTGAGAAAACAAAAAAAAGTTACGCGCCTGCGCAGTCAAAAGTCTCCCTTGTTTATGGAAAACACAAGCGATAGTTTCAAGTTTAAACGCTGTTTGTGAAGCAAGACAGCTGAGAGGACATTTTTTTCCGACACAGGGAAAGCGATGAGATTAAAACGAATTATTCAAAAACTGTGTGAGATTTGTGTCGAAGGCACAGACGAACTTCTGAAGTTCTGTAGCAGATCTTACTGGTATGCCTAAATTTGAACTTTGCCATAACATTTTTTCTGAGAATAATCGGACAGAAGTATCTCCCTACACTGCCTGTTGCTCACAGCTACCTCCGGCGGATAAAATTATCTCGAACTTTCCGGGCTCCAAATATAGACCGGCCGGCGTGAAACCTGGCCTCTAGACTACCATCTGCCTCGCTCCCGGAAACATTTATCCTTGCACAAGACACTCCTACTGAGTCAAAGTTATTTATGATTGTCGATCATAGGGTTAAGCGGCGAAACCACAATTACAATTGACTTGTCCTTTCATTTCTTCTTTGCAGCGAGATGATCGTAATGTGAAGAAAGCACTTGATAAATTAGCGATTTACCGTACCAGTTGGGAGAATAATTAACCAATCTCGGCCGCTGACAACAACCTCCTGTATTGCCTCTTTTAGCTTTGGTTTGATTTTGAAGTTTTCCTCTCCTCTGGACGGCAAAACCGATTGAAAAGCGCTCTCGAAGTCCATTTATCTTTTCCTCATAAACAACAATTTCGACCCCAGAGCTCTTCTCTTCTGCGCATGACTAAGGGAGAGAAGAGAGCCTTCGAGGCGCGGAGCCCGAGAAGAGGTCTGGGGTCGAGAATGCATAAACAAAATAAGGACGAGCATGCGTAGTTATAGTGAGGCCCGTATGTCGGCCTGAATCTTACTGAGCATGCTCCAAATTCGAACTTTACCAAGGGTCCTTACCATTTACACGGAAATCCCGGAAATTTTGGTTGGGAAATAATTTACCCCTCACGGAATGAATGCGATGCGCCAAAAGACAGAAATTAGAGACATGCGCAGTACGGACACGGGTAATGGCCGGTCAAGTCAACAAGAATGCTATGGGGACTTTGTTGTTTAATATCTTTTTAAAACGCGAAGTTTCAGCCACCGTCAAAGGCAAGGTTAAAGAATGGTATATGATCGAAATATCTACCGTTTTCTATTTCGATTTTTTTCCCCGAAGTTTATACAGTGCCTATTTTATTTAGTTGAATGCGCACTGTTCGGTGCGTTGCTGGTTAAAAAAAATTTCGCGACGGTTAAGTTTAAGATCAGTCATTCAGTTTGTCAGTGGGTCAACTTTAGGAGTCCTGCGTTGTGTCCCTGTGAAGTTATTTCATTATTATTCACGCGCGCTCGAAGTCGTCAAGAATCGTCTCATGCTGGGTTGGAGAGCTGTTCGAATTGAGGGAAGGCAACTGAAGAGAGCAGGCAAGGTACGGAAAGAGTTTTTCAAACCTTGATGACGTACTTAACACTAATAATACAATACAAAATACTAAAACTTAACACTTCTGAAATTGTTGTAATGGTAAACACAATAAAAATCGGAAACCAGTGAACCTTGAGCATTGTATATAGAATTTAGTTTTATGAACCAAATCGGTCACCGAGGTTCCACATTTTGTACTTTGGTAAAACAATGTGGCAATTTCGATTCATCAACTACTTGCTGCAACCTGCTCTTCATGGCTTACCAGTGTATATCATTACTGTTATTGTCATGCTCTTAGACAATTAAACTCAGAATGAAAAGCTTAAGCTTATGTAAATTTCACTATCCTTTATTTGTTTGTTGTTGTTTTTTTTATTTTAATTTTGTTTGTTGTTTTTTTAATGCCAGCTCAATACTTCAGCAAGCTAAGGGGATCTCTGAAACCTCGTTCGTCTTCTGTGGAGCTAACTTATATTGTGTTTTTTAGAACACAATAATTATTACTATCTTTGTTTTAGGACAGTCAATGTACGGGACTAAATTATGTTTGATGCTTTAGCAGGTAATAATGCACATGTCATCGGCTTCCCCGTGGGTCTACCCCGGACCTACCAGGGAAATATGTGGGGGATGCAAGGAGATGGATGGAATTCTTTGGCCGAGGGTAGGGGAAAATCTTGACATTGCTTTATGATCAAAGATTAGGGGGTGGGGAAATTCTTAAGTTTGAAAAGGATGTTACAGGGATTTTCAACTGAAAGACAGCTCACCCAGGGGACTTTGTCTTCAGAGATTCCCCGACTCCCCCCCCCCCCCCCCGCGCCAGGAAATTCCTGAAGTTTGCTCGACTGATTTTACAATCCCCCTGGTTAGCCCAGGGGTCGACCCCACAGGGAAACCAATGACAATTTTGTGCATAAATCTACCATCCTGCACCTTAAAAAATACATACTGTTAATTAATTGTCAAGCATTTAATTCTTAATACTGGTAACACCAAGTAAAATTGTTCCCAGTTTCTGGTACCTGCTACTATTTACAACTGACATCAACTTCACAATTAAAGCCTGAATATTTGAAAGCTGTGTCCATTTTTTTGGTTAATTTCACTTGAAATAAATAACTCTTTTTTCCTTTACTTTACACTTAAGGGCTAAAACATTAGACATTAGATCGATCAATGATGTAAATAGGTTCAAATCCAAATTGAAGTCCTTTCTTTTTAAGCGAGTTTATGAACTATCTTAGGTTTTCATTTTGTATTTTGTGATTATGTACTTATATATGTAATGATTTTTAGACTTTTACTTTTTAACCGATCTTTTTGAAGCATTGTAAAGCGCTTAGCACTGGAAAGTATAGGCGCTATATAAATACTTTTATTATTATTATTATTATTATTATTATTATTATTATTATTATTATTATTATTATTATTATTATTATATTCCGGTCACTAAAATTACCCTTTGGGCTTTTATAATAAAGAATGATCGATACCAAACTTTTGTTAGGTGCATTTCATTTATCCTACACCAAACAATCTTCGAAAACAGCACCTAAAGACAATATCCCTGGTTTAATTAGGATAATTTATCCTCAAATATTCACTTAAACTATCAAGGGCTTGTGCTACTAACAGTAAACATAGGCTGTGTGTGATTTGCTGTATTTCAATGAAAGAAAAGTGAGTCCTTTGATGACTTGATGACAACATTTTCTCACACATCTTGATACTCAGGTTTTCTTGTAGCATGAGTCATGTGATTTCTGCCTACTGAAACTGGGACCATGGGTTCATATTTGCTGTTTGCAAACCTTTTACACAGAATTAATTTGTCTGCCTCCCCTAAAAAAACATTCCAGTCTGACAAAGTAGTTGGGGAAACAATCAGATTTGTAGGGGGACTACAATTAAATAAAATACTGAAAATTAAATGTAATGCAATTGGTGCCTTTTGGTTAGATAACCAACATGCATGTTGTAAATATCTAGTGCAAGCCATGAACATTATACTCCTATGATTTGCTCCATTTTTGCCATTGGCAAATGTATCCACAAGGGAATAACTGTTTAAAAATTCTTTTTGCTTGAGTTGGTTTTTTAGTTTTGTTGCAACGGATTTTGTCCCCATTAGTTTTTTGGTGATGTTGTTTTTCTTCAAGGACGTGGTCTTCAAACATTTGTCTTGTTTTGTAACTTGTTTTTGTAGGGTCAGAGTCTCTTTCTTCAAATTACCGTTCCTTCTCCATAGAAATACTGAAAACAAGGGAAAAAGTCACAAAAAAATTATTGACATGTGGCTTTGAAAACAAATTATTTCATTTAATTCATATTTTGAAAAGTCTGAACCTTAAACTCTCAGTTCTACATTTAGATGTTGGCACTTTATTTATTGATTGTGTTTTCATTTACACCTGTGATGTTATTTTTTTTATTACTGTCGAGAACATTGGTGTTTTTTTGTCAAGTGGAAAGGTATTTACACAGTTTTCTCAGTAAGAGTTTTGTCCACTTGAACTCAAAATCTTACATGTACCAAAGCTTAAATTTAACTAGAGAAAGGTACGAAAAGTCGAAGAATTAAAACTAGATTGAACTCGACATAAGAAGGACGACAAAAACTTGAATATTCTCGGTACCTCGCGATGTAGCTCGCGGTAATTTTGATCGCATAGGCTGACCCCTCAGCGGTCCGCACAAGGTCGGATACTGTGCCATTTAAAGTGTTTTTAATGTGTGTTTTTTACCATTGGGTAATGTTTCTTTAGGATAACTGAATTTTTGTGTTGGCATATATCTAAAATGGTTTGTTTCTTTCAGCTCTGCTACATTATTTAGTGTCCAAAATAAAAGCAAAGTCTGGATGCACAATTCACCAGACCGAATTAACACGGGATTAACAGCTGCGAAATTATAACAAGACCTGTTACAGCGGTCAATTAAACATACTTTGTAGTAAGTTTTAAGGCGTCTCTTTCAGTATTTCTAAAGTAAAAGTTTCTTCTTTTACCCCCTTTTAAGGAGAATGCACTAACGTTTTTCACCCCGCTAGCTACCCGCAAAAATGTACAAAGGATTTTCACAAGTTCCGTGGCTTTTCTTCGTGACATTATTAAATATTCAACGTTGTTTTACTCAAATGTCAATGAATGCTCGTTGTGTGGCCCAGTGTAACTTAACCTTTAACCTTAAGCTTATAAAGCCTTAAAAGGCATTATATCGACACTGAAAATGAATAAACAGGCCTGATGCAGGTTAGTTGTTTCACGTCAAAAACAGATCCGTTGCATTTGCGTGTGTTTACATTTTCCGTGTTTGGAAGCCCACTCAGAGCAGCCGTGATAATAAGTATGCCAATTAAAAAACTGACTTGAGTTATACATTCACCCATTTTTTCCTTAACCAACGCTTATCTATACTTTTTCGAAGCGTTTCGATTGTCCTTTTCAGTCCTGTGTTTTCTGCGGTTAGTCGTTTACATTCACTAGAGAGTTTGTCGATCCTCTCAATCTCGCTTGCAAACTTGATAAAAACACTTTCTGGAGTTGCTGTTGCTGAAACCTGACCACCAACACTTGAACTGTTTTCGTTTGTTTTCTCTTCTGTTTTTATTTTCTTCGCCGGCTGATATTTACTAGAAAACTGCCTGCCGATAAATTTTCTTCGCCCCATTGACTGACATTTTTTTCGCAACTTTCGTTGTAAACAAGTAACGAAAGAAGCCCGCGTTTTCAGGAAACAGCAGTTTTTCAAGGTAAAGTACTCTGCGCATGTCGTAAAATTTCGGGGGTTATGGACATAGGAGGGTGGATCCCCTTCCGTGAGGGGTTAATTAAATGGTACACACCATTCCATTTGGAACATCTCAGAAATTACAGGCCATCGGCTTAATCAACGCACTTTTTCTTTTCTTTATGAGCTTTCCAGTTGATACAAGTACATTTTGTGATTTGTCCATTTTGTGTTTGGGCAAACTGCAGCACTGCATATTTTCACCTGAAATTTCCACCCGGATGGTTTGTGTAAATGGTAAGCGCCCCAGATCTCCCTTAGCTTGGCCGTGGGAGATCTGGGTACGAGATTAGCGCGTTTAAGTTTTTAACATTTTGACAGCTTTTTGACAACTTGAGACATGCACATGCATTTGATCGGCTTTTTTTCACTGGAGCTTCAATCAAATTTATTAAAGCTTTTAAAAAGCAATTTCCCTCGGAGACACGTACACAGCCAGCCAAAACATCCAAACGCTGATTCTTAAACAAACAAACAAAAACTCGATAATTAATCAAAGTCAGACGGCAAAACTTGGGTTGTTTACAGTCTCAGGACGACGATTTCTAACTTTTTCAATGAAGCGTAAAGTGTGCTAGTTTTTGACACCTTTCTGTCAGACTTTGAGACCTGTACATGCATTTGATCGGCTTTTTCCCCTCGAGGTTGAGTTTTTGCTTTCAATAACATTAAGACACCGCTAGAAGATCATAAGTGTCGGGGTCATAACGCCAATGTCCCAACGCACTGTGTACATTAAAACTTTATTCGAACGGTCTTAAAGCGATTGAAACGTTGTATGGCTTAAAGGAAACGGAACAAATTTCGTACGACTGACGCTAAGAATTTTCCAAAAAACGTTGACTCCCCGAGATACAAAATGTGAGTGAATTTTACAAGTAAAGCAGCAGTGTTTATACTAATGAACTAAACAAAGGACAAAATTATGCAGAAAAAACTAACAGAATGTTAATTGCGGAAAAAGCGACATTTAAGCGTGCAACCGAAAACTATTAACAGAAGAGGCTTAAAAAAACATTGAAACGCGGCAGCAACAATAAGGTTCTTCTCTCCTTTTCTTCAGTTTGTTTGTTTCTTTATTTTCAGGGTTATCTCGAGTGTGACATTTTACTTAACATACATTGAGGGGCGCACGTACGGGAGGACGGTCGGTCGGTCGTACGATAACATCATAACCAAATTTTCTCGAACAGATGGGTTACCTTATTTTCTTAACCATGGTGCTCCGCGCGCATGGAAAAAACAGGGCGTTATGGAACTTACGGGGGCTTGCAAATTGTGGTAGTCCCTGCTCTGGTTTAGCTTAAGCTAGATGGTCTCTTATAGCCAAATAATCTAAAATCAAGAAGACTGGGGAAATGGGTGAGGTGAAGCGAGGTGAGCGTGGGGAAAGGGAAAAAGGAAGCGCCTGCAGCAAAGCCGTTGTTTATTGCGTATTTTACTTCCTGTTTTGGGACGTAAAAATCACTATTGGTCAGAATTAATTAAATGTCAATCGCGGACTTAATCTGGTGTTCTGATTGGTCAACACTAATACCACAAGATCCTGAGTAACTTTATTTCACAAGTTCATAACAGTTTAACATGTAAGTGAACTAGATTACACCAACACACACACACACACACGCACACATACATATACACTAAACACGTATACAAGCACCCACACACATTATAGATTACAGTATTTGCTACAGGCCGGTTTACATTTTTTGCCGTGATATCCAACCATAGCCTTAAAAGTTTCAGAATTAAATAGAGAATAGAAATTGGAAATTGCTGCCCACCTCACACCTTGACAAAGGAAAAGAAAATTTTGGCACTATTTAGAAGACATAAAAGCTTCTCATTTCTCATTAAAATTGTTTAAAAGTTCCACTTTTAAGAGCATAATAATAATAATAATAATAATAATAATTAGCATAGCGTCTTTCTGCGTCCAGGCCATTTAGAAAACTCCTGATATAGATTGCTCGTGAATGGTGACAGTTTACTTTGACTTTTGTGCGGGATGGAAGCAATTCGTTCAATTAGTAAAGTGTAAGCTTAATTACAGAAATCCGTTGAGTTTAGTAAATTTTTTTGTGTCATTTGCAGAAGCGGCGTGTGGAGGTGAGCACAGGTTCGTTTGGCATTGGAGCCTCGCTTACTGCGCTAAAGTACTGAAGAAAGTACTTTTCCTTAAAAACATTGTAAGGTACGTAAAAAGTGCTGGTCTTCATCGAGGAGGTCTTGACAACACGAATGCCTGCCAACCACCAGTCTTTAATACTTTAGTACTTTAATAGGTATACTCCTAAAACAGTATACACTATACTAGGAGTTATAAAAATAAATAAATAATAATTATTATTATTATTATTATTATTATTATTATTATTATATAAAATAAGAAATAAATAAATAAATAATAATTATGGATAAAAGAGAAAATTATTTACATTGTCAAATCTTAAAATAGATATCTACATTTTAAAATTACTGTTTACATGATTTATCTACACTAAAATTTAATATCATAAAAACCTAATCAGTGATCTTATGGTCGACATTATACCATCAGTGAAGGGAAAAATATCAGTAGTTACAGGTAATAAAAGAGGGGTTTATTTTCAATGCGTATAAGAGAGTTTTACCAGATTTGTGTTGATGAGGAGAAATTGGAAAATTGTTGTTTCGGTCTAAAGTCAAGGAGAGTAACTGAGTAACCTGATCGGTTGTTCTCAAGTTAAAAATAACGTGGCGAATGAGCTGGTAGAGGACTTCGAACGTTGTTTAAAGAAAACATTGTTGAAGTTAGAAAGTAATGGCCTCGAATTTAACCTGAAAGAACAGCAAAAAAGGCGGTGAAGCAATTCTAGGAAAGGAAGCTTTGCTGACGGGTGTTGGGAAAACTCTCATCTTCCAGGGGAGTAAGGAACCATCGAGTTGGATTCGAGTTCGAGTTGAAATTTGAGTTGGAGTTGGAGTCCAGGATTGAGTTGTTAGAAGCATGATTAGCCCAGGATTTCTGCGGTAAAACAATGCAAGCTGTTATGAGGCAACCAATTAAAAAGTTCAATTTTTTTCGAAGTCCCCAAAGTCTTTCAGGCGAGCGTACGTGGTGTCTTAAATCAAATTAATTATTCTGATAGGTAGAGCAATTCTACTCGTCCATATCATAGTTAGTAGATGACCATATGAAACCTTTAAAGTGCTACTACGATCAGAAAATCACTTGTCTTTTTTCTTCAAATTTCGAAAGTATGTTTCCTTAACACCCGACTCGCGAAATTTCAAGCTTTGATTTCAAGCACAAAACTGTTTACTTTGAGTGCAACTTTTTAATTTCACGGTCCGCCATTACTAACTTCAAAATCTTACGAGAACTGGATCGAGGACGAAATGACGTAAAAAGCTCACAAGAGTAAGAATGCAGTGTGTGTAAACCCGGCTGATTTAGTATGCAGCACGGGAATTTTGAGCTTTCAGACTCTCAAACTCGTGTTTTGCATACTTAATAACCTGCATTCACACACTGCAATTTTAAACCAGTGCGCATATGACGTCATTTTATCTTAGATCCAGCTATCCGAAGCCTAATCGGTCAGTTACGAACGTGAGTAATGGCGGACCGTTAAATCAAAAAGTTGCACTCAAAGTAAACAGTCTTCTGCTTGAAATTTCGCGATTCGGGTGTTAAGCAAACACACTTTCGAAATTTGAAGAAAAAAGACAAGCGATTTTCTGATAGTAGTAGCACTTTAAATGATAATAGCGACCTTCAGATCAGACTACGAGTACGAGATTGAGTACGAGTACGACTTTCAAATTTCAAAACAGTTGCTTACTCAGAGTCCTCGCTCCTCGGTGTTGTTAAACAGAATAGAATGAGGCTCTAGGAACGAGAGTTGGTGTCATACATCATAATCTAAGCTTGCGACTAGGAATTAAAAAGTCGTACTCGTACTCGATCTCGTACTCGTAGTCCGATCTGAAGGTCTCTATTTTCATTGCGTGAAACACCACGTAACCTCCCTTTCCTGGCGACCAACCGCTGACCAAAGAGTTCTGAAGACTCTGGCTACGGGATTGATGGAAATATTCAATTGCAAACAAGCTATCTTTGTTGGGGGAGGAGTTAGGAGAGCCCACTGATACCAGCCCCGTGGCAAACCCTTTATAGAAGGCCAAGAGTTGAATGTTATCTTTCTATATAACGTCCTCTGTTAACCTTAAGTTAACTTTTCAAAGCCGATGAGATAAAGTTTGCAAATTCTAAATTTAGTTGGAAAATCCAAGGCGACTGACCCTGAGGTAGTCGCATATGAAGGAAGGCGTCAGAAAACATTGAACTGCCTCAAACTGTATCTTCTAAAACTTTTATAATAATACAATCGACTATCGATAACTCGAGCCTTGACGGGCAAACAAATGACCGGAAAGAAGGAACAAATTGAACAATAATTTCTAAATTTAAATCAGAACGTAATGTAACGAGAAACAAAACAAATGCACCATAGTTAGATGTACCCTAAACATAAATTGGACTGACAAGTTTTGTGTAATGTTTTGGACCACGTGCATTGCTGTTTGTTTTGACCTGTCACGTCAGTCTGTCACGCTTGACAAACATGGCTCGAGTCAAAAGCGCATCACGCTTCTACTCGAATAAAATTCTAAAGAAAATGACCTGAATGGAAACGAAAGGGTTCGCGTTACCGAGCTTAAAGTGCACATGAATCGAAAATTAACTACCAATTTTTTTACGCTTTTAGATAGCTTATAATCCCCACATTCCATTTTCAGTCGTTTCCGGTTTCCCTCCTTTTTGTGACAAGCGATTCAACATTTGTAGGGGTTCAAAAATTCCTGCCGTGGCCTGAAATTTGAGACATTTTGCGCGCGGCCAAAAGGTCTCCGTGACTTCTTTCGTGTGTAAAGTTCAAGCGTGAAACATATCTGAGATGGCGAAAAATCTTAAACCTGGACGTTTTGCGCAGCTGGCAGCCCCGGTAGTGAATCTATTCTTGGTAGTCATACGACATTTTCATTCCACGGAACTCACAAAAACAGAGTGATGCACTCGACTGAGTACACACGAATGACGTCATGACTATTCTTTGTCTAGAATTTTAGTGAGAAAGGCCTAGCTTTCACCGCATTTTAAAATAATTTCCTGCAACTTTTAGTAAATTATTTTCCCCTCGAAATGTTTCTTAAAACACCAATTTTCATAATGGAGAAAAAAACTGACTTTTAAATTTCGATTCATGTGCACTTTAATGCGTAACGAAAATCTAGGTGAAATCGATTATTATTATTATTATTATTATTATTATTATTATTATTATTATTATTATTATAGATCGCTGGATCATGGTGAAACAATCGTGTGTATGCCATCTTTCGTTCGTGGAAGAAAGCGCGGGAGAGGGCTGGGTCTCGGTTTGGCTTGATTGATTGATTGATTGATTGATTGATTGACTGATTGATTCGAGTGGTATCATGACTTTTTACTTTTTGTTAGAGATCGCGCAATAATTTTGGCCGTCTAGTTGTGAAATCATCAGGTATTTTTCGTATTGTAATATTATAATAATCTTTACAAACCCCTTGGCTCTTTTAATAATTATACACTATAACCACTGTGACCAAAAATATGCTCGTTGATAAATTATTTTATATGGAAAGCGACAAGTATTTTTTCAGCGGCGCGAATTCGCCAGCGGAGCTTTTAGGAAAACCCGGAGGGGTAGGCATTTTCTTAAAATGAGTTTTATCAGTGTGTAGAATAGAATTCGATTTATGGTCTTAAGTTTTCGAAAAAAATGTCTTAAAGTCTAAAATTGAAACATCCCAGACAAAAGCCTTCAGACTGTAATGGCAACGCACGTGCTCGACCCGTCTGACGCCGTTTTGGTTCGCGCCGCTGAAAAAATACTTGTCGCTTTCCATATAAAATAATTTATCAACGAGCATATTTTTGGTCACAGTGGTTTATAATATATTATATAATAAAGATTATCACAATATTACAATACGAAAAATACGTGATGATTTCACGACTAGATGGCCAAAATTATTGTGCGATCTCTAACTGTTCATCACTGAGTTCCATGTACGCGTGGAATTTAAGTCGTTTGGCGTGTAATAATTGCGATTTAGGTTAAGAGTTTTGAGGAGCTGAGCGAGTTCATAGAAGAAGCCAACATGGATTTAACTAAATAAATCGCTCGCGTACACTACACTTCAATCGTCACATCTAAAAAACGTTACTCCCCACCTCGTTTTTCGTCTCTTCTCTTGCCCTTGCTAAAATAATATCAAATATAGAAAAAGTAAATAAACACGTGAGATGATATTAAAAAAAGAAATCATAACTGAATGATAAAATAATGCGTCCCTTCCGCTTGCTTTCGTCCATGGCGACAGCCGTGAAGGAGACTACATGTCGGGAAATCTCACTTTCAGTAGGGCCTAAGCTCCAATATGTCACGCAATATGTCACAGTATGTCAGCATTTCTCCAATGTTCATTGTAATATACTTTTTGTTTATTACTTTTTTCCAATCCGTGATCCGATCCGTGATCCGATCCGATCCGATCCGATCCGATCCGATCCGATCCGATCCGATCCTGGTTTTGTCGACGCCCTATAACTATGTTTGTATGTGGTTGTTTCAAAATTAGTTAGTTGCCCTATTTCCGGACACTTTTTGCAAAACTTTAATATCTCACCTCAAAATAGCACTAACGAGCTAAAAAATTTAGCCACAATTTAGCTTCCACTGCTAGCAATTAGGGCGTTTGGATTCATCACTTTAAGCTCTTTGGTTTCTTTGTAATGGCGGAGTTCGCAAGATTCACATGGGACGTGCTGCAGTCAAAAATCGTTAATCAGCATTTTCACCACCGATTTTGCTTTTACAGTCAAAACGGAAAAATCAATCACAACACACTTGTTTTTCAACAACTATTCCTTGAATTTCCTTATTTAAAAATACCTATGAGTTTGCTGGCTATCGTTAGGTGTCCGGAATTAGGAACACCTCACCAAAAAAGCAATTAAACTCTTTAGTAGTCTTGCTGGAAGACACGAACCTGCAAACGGAAAGTTTTTAGATGATAAAAAACCTGGTTCTTTTAGCTTCACTTGTGTCGAAAAAAGTATACAATCTGTACCGCATCTTGTGAGAACAGACCGTTCAATTTAAAAGATATAATTCGACGCGCGGTAAAAATCACATTCAATAAGAAACAAATTTTACTTACCTCAACAAAAATTTAAATCTTCCCACCTAAACGGAACATAGCTCGGCCACGAAAAGAACAAACGAAAGCAGACTAGTCAATAAGTCTTCGAAACCTATCGTTCGGATTTGTTTCATGTTTACAACGAAATACAGAATCGTAAAGTCAAAGTGTCCGGAAATAGGGGTGTCCGGGAAATAGGGCAACATACTGTAATGTATTTTATGTTTGTATGACCCCTCAAGATGCATATAATGTCTACAATTACCAAATTGCAAAACTTTAACTTTAGAATTTGATATTTTCCATCAAATGGTTTACAACGTGAATTAACGAAATTTATACAACCGCCAATGTTTACTTTGTGGGTCTCGCAAGCCATAAAGACTGATCACGTTTATGGGTCTTTATGCAACGTTTTACCACAACACAAGATTTCTATTGCATACAATCATTAAAGGAAGTTAAGATCCATTGTTTAGAAGGCCAGTAAAAGAATCTGAACGGTAAAAAATATCTTTACGCCAATTTTTAGAATTATCCAAATGAGCTTTGACACCAACGATAATTATGTAAACACATTGATTTTCGTCAATTTTGAACTCGTGGTGTGTGGAAGCTAAGGTGATACCCGCCGGTTTGAAGCAATATACCAGTTCATTGGAGTATAGACTTTGCTCTGATGTGGTTTTTTTATCACGATTTAGACCAAACTTTTGAGTGCAAATTAAGGCTCAAGAGAAGGGTGTCTTCTAATGACGCTGGAATGCGTAAGATTTTTTTGCAAGTTTCTATATTTTGTCTGTGAACTAACTGAAACACCTTGTAACTTGTAGCGAAATAGAATTCAGTGAGCTAGATTTGCGCGCTTGACAAAATCTGTGCAATTTACACTTTCGATCGCTATCAATTCGGGCAGGTGAGCCAAAATTCAATTTGGGCCTGTGGCGGCGCAAAAATAAGGAATTGGAAAATAATTTTAGCATTTTTTAAACATGTGTACCAAACCCTTTTCATGGTTAAAAAAGAAAGGAAAACTTTTTTTGGTCGCCAAGTCGAGAGGACCGCTTTTAGCGGGACTGCCTCTTAATAAAAGATCGTTTCAATGTTACAATGAGCTTCAATAGGTAAAGAATAGCACTATAGCGTATGTTGTTGTTTTCTCATTCTAAGAGTTCGACATTCCTCTGCAGGAACCGTTAAATGTCATTTGTTTGTAGTCCAGTTTGCCAATCCATATTTTTCTGCTGTATCGCTGTTGTGTTGGAAACAAGTGACATACGCTCTTACGTACGTGAGAGATTGGAGTCACATGACATAGCAAATCTCGAAAGTGTCTTTTCCTAAGGGAAGGTAGAGGTATGTGTAATGGCATTATTTACTAAATTTGGGCGTTTTTAAATCTTATTTTGAAAGACGTGGTCTTCCGCTAAACCTGATGTTCGTTTTTCAGACTTCTGAAGACCTAGAGCCGTCGTGAAAGCCTTGAATAGCAACTAAGCAGCTGCTGCAGTTGCTTACAATCGAAGAATCCAAGATGTCTGACAAGCCACCCCCGTACAGCCATCCTGGTTATCCACCTCCAGTTGGTCAATCCGCTTATCCTACTCAACCTGGATACCCTCCGCCTCAACAAGGCTACCCACCGGCACAGCCAGGATATCCCCCACCACAAGGTTATGGGCCTCCTCCGCCAGTTGGTGCGCAACACACAACAACTACTGTTATTCAACAACAGCCGACCACCGTTGTTATTGGGAATGCGATGTACGGCGAATCGCCCGTCTCTATGGTGTGTCCGTTCTGCTCAGCCACTATAGTCACGTCCGTTACCTATTCCCCAGGAACACTGGCTTGGCTGGCTTGTGGAGGGCTGATTTTGGTCGGTTGTTGGGCAGGGTGTTGTTTGATTCCCTTCTGTATTGATGCCATGCAAGACGCCGTCCATTCCTGCCCAAATTGCAGAAGGCAGCTTGGCGTGTTCCGCCGAATGTAGACAAGGAGATGGAGACAGGGGAGGAAAGAGAGTCACGAGAACACAAAAGTTTGGAAATATCCATGCTTTCAATCACTTTTTTAATCTTCACGACATTAAAAATTTGTAGTCTAATTCTTTAGAAAGGAGCATACGCGGAAGTTAAAAAGCTAAGCTCATATTACTAATACACTGTAGGATAGGAACGTTAGTATTGTGGCAGATTTTAATGATTGTTTTAATTTCCCTAGGTTGCACTTGGTGCGGAAATAAATATAATTTTATTTGCGTACACTAGTCGGAAAATTAAGAAACAACGCGATCAAACATTAATTTTGCAGTAACAGTAAGCTTAAGCTTAACAGTTAGCATGTTGGCGAGAGTTGGAAATGGAGGACCAAAATTAACACCGTATTGTTGCATTGGTAATATATCTTTGCTTCTGTTGATGTGCTTTTGGATTCGCAACCATCTGTAGGAAGTCCTGGATGACCAGAGAGGAAAACAATTCTAAATCAGATACGCTAAGCTTTTGGACACACACAGTGCTGTTTTCCTGTAAGCTAGCTTAGATTTTCATTTATAGAACATTCCATGATTCATACACCATCAGAGACCTCGTCAGACTGTGTCTTCATCATGTGGTCACTCAGAACTATGCAACTGACAGTACTGTTACTTTCATGTATTATAGTGTCTCTGGTATAAGATTGGTCCTGTAGTTCTAAGTGGAGTGACACCTAATAAAGTCACTGTTATAAACATTCTAATTACTGGGTATTGCATCGACTTGTTAGTCTCCTTTAACTTGTAAATATATGGAAACTAAAGGCAGGGTTTGCACGCACCTTGAAAGTCCTTGAATTTGAAAATCAAAATTCAAGGCCTTGAAAGTCCGTGAAAAGTACACTGGGTCCTTGAAAACCTTGAAATTTGCTGTTTGACTGTTTCCACTTAGTGGAAGAACTAGAAAAGACTTAAACTTGAACAAATCTGGCAGTTATCCCTTAAACCCGATCATCTAGTATCACATTCTAATGGCATTTGTTACTGTATGGAGTGCTTGAAAAATTGGAATTGTGCCCTGGAATGTCCTTGAAAAGTCCTTGAATTTTTAGTCCAAAAAAGAGTATGAACCCTGTAAAGGTGTCCTTTTTGTTGCCAAGGTAAAGAATTTGTGAGTGTGAAAGCACCTCCTTTCCAAAGATCCAAACCTTGCCTAAAACAATATTAAAAGCCTTTTGGTCGATACACATAAGGATCATGCCTGTGGGTTGTTAGATAAATATGCTGGTGTCATTTGTTGTTAAGCCTTATCCATGGTTGAAGTACATAAATCCCTTAAGTAACATGCTCACAGAAAAGTAAACTATGAGTTGAGTCTTGAAACACAAAATAATGTGAGCCTTAATGCTTTTTAGAATTTTGTGATGGTATCTTGAGAAAAATGTGGATGTTCCCTCAGTGTATGTGTTATGTTGTTCTTTAGTTTGCAGTATGATGATTTTATGTGAATGATTAGATCACACAATGCAGAAACCTTGCATCGTCAATCTTTTCATCAAGTGTGACATGTTTATCTTAACCTCAGTGCCTCTCCTCTCATTCAATCTAAATTTTTGAGTTAACAAGTTAAAATTATGGCTTGTTACAAAGCATTTATAGAAAAGCAATTGACATAAATGTGGTTTGAGTTTGTTTAACTGGCAAATGACTTGGAAATACCTAGATGTTTGGAGATAAATGTCATCTGATTTTCTTACTAGTTGAATATCATCATTAAAAATGTGACTGCATGTCTTGATTATTCCTTGCATGGTAAGACTGATGACTATTGGCCTTTAGAAAATACTGGAATGTGTAAATAGTATTGATATTAACTACCATGCATTTTGTTTTTCGCTAAACTTCCTGTACAAATTGTTGTTGTGTTGAAGGGTGATAATTTTGATGGTTGCTATGATTATTCTCAAACTTTTGACAGTAATGTTTAATTCAGCAAGCCATTGGTTGTAGATTTTTTCCTTTTGTTTTGTTAAGAATAGTTCCTTGTGCAAATTTTGCTTATAAGTTATATTCTTTTCTGTGCAGCATGTGTGTGAGAGTCACCATTGTATAGAGTTGTTTCTATGTTGCAGTATTGATAAATCCAGTCTCAACGCAAAATGACACCATGGATTAGAGGAATTCCACTGAAGTCCATGAAATTCTGTGGGTATGCCATGGAGTTTTCATAGGGTTTCATGGACTCCCATGGAATTCCATTGAGTTTCCACGAAGTTTCATTTTTTGGCCCATTCAGTTACATGGATTCCACCATTTACTGTAGTGTGATGCTAGTGTTTGGACAAGGTCATGGAATTTTAACCACCAATATTCTAAGATGCAAATTTTCTTAAATTCACATCTTGAAGTCTTTGAGAACATCTGAGAATACTCAAAATTATAATCTACTGGCAATAATTGAGACTTTCAAAGAAATAACAATGATTTCAAAACTAAGGGAGGAAATGTGTTAGGAATTGCCGAGAAGCCTGATAACTAGGCAATTATTTGTAAATGTACCACCCAGAATCTTGAGGGTTCATATTATTGTTCAGTAATGTTTAGTAAATGAGCAGGAGTGTTTTATCAAGTTTAAAACACGACTGGCACAGCGGAGCGTTTTAGGACTTGATAAAACACGAATTGCAAATTTATTAAATGGCTTAAAAAGCTTTACTGTAAATCTATCCATTCTTACTCTACAATTTAGATTCTGGGTAATTTTGGCCTAGAAAATCGCATGTAAAACTTAGCCGTGTCTTTATAAGATATAAAGACAAATTTTCTTTCATGAATTATTAATGAGTTTTTTAAGTTATGAAACTACATGGGATATCAACCATAGGAATACAATACATGAATACTTAATTATCCTCTCCCCACCAGGTTTTTCGGGGATAATTTACAACAGTGGCCAGGGGACTTAACCGGACTACAACCTACTGAAGAGCTGCTAACAGATAAAATTAATGTTTCCGATTTCCGATTTTTAAATATTTGATGACGGTCTTGCAGGTCCACACCCTGATTAGGGCAGACTCGCTTGGAAAAACAAAAACCATACCCTATCCATGCAGGAGCCCATCCTGATCGCAGCAGTTACCGGCGGTTTACCGCTGCCTATTATGCCTCTTACCGCCTTCTATTCAGTTTGTATTTCTTTGTATTTCTTACGGCCCCCTTCGTTTTGAAAGTCCTGCCTTATGACCTTATAGTCCGTATAGACCCCTCCCCCCCCCCCCCCCCCGCCCCGTTTCCAAACATGAGCCTGTTTATGCTAACCAGCGGTTATCAACGTGAGGAGGAAGCAAAATGGAAGTCGATGTTGTCGTTTTATATTGAGTGATTTTCGCCAATTTCACGATGAAAATTGAATAACACTCTCTGGAAAATGACAAAAATGCCGTGGATATGAGTTTTCATGTGACTTAAGACTTGTTTTGAATTGATCACGGGTCGGAAATCACCTAGCTTGACAACATGGCGCAAGCACCACATTATGCTTACAAACGAAAGGGTTATGTTGGCAAAATGAAAAAACAAGGAAACCAAAACCAGGGTATAATGGCACAAATGATGTACTTCAGTAAGTAAAAAATTTTGAATTCTTCTTCATTTTAAGAGAATGTGAGGGAACGCTATATTACTTTAATTGTACTATGAGTTTTCAATTGAAATTTTATATTGCTGACTTTGCTGTTGTAACTATATCTTCTGTGCGCTTGAAACTTCGGTTTTATTCGAGTTTTATTCCTCATTTAAAAACATATGTGATAAGGGATATGAAGAGATTGTAAACTTAATATGTGTTGAAAGCCAAGTTCTTTTGTTGCCGCGGTGTTTCACTTTGTACAATGTGCACGGAAGTACAGTTTTGTTAAAGTTGCCTTTCAATCATGGATTGAAAATGGAGGATACCTTTGGGATCTGTGTATCATCTCGAGGAATCTTCAGACAAATTCTGCCAAAATCACCAGGCCATGTTAAAAGTACCTGAGAAGTCCTTTTTCTGTTCTTTATTTAACAAAATTAATAAAAGAGCCTTTATCGTGCTTTTTTACCCACATTTGTAGGTAAATTCATCTTTTTCAACTTGTGAGAAAACTGAGAAAAGTACTGTTCTCAGCTTTGGCATGCGGAATAGTGTTACTGATTGTATGTGGCATGAGCCTCTAGGGGAGCTGTGGGGGCATGCTCCATCAGAAAATTTATAAATCTATGTGCTTGGAATTATGCCATTTCCAGCATTTTCCAACAGGTATTTCCCTCTAAAAGGCAATGGAAATTAGGCAATAAAACACTATACTTATATACTTTTTTACCACAATTGCTAGTAATCTCGCAATCTTATTGGCTAATTTGCCGTTGTCGATAAGAGTCTAGACAACGCTGCTCACGTCAACGTGTCGCGCAATGCCTTTTCTCAGCTGGCACTCTGAAATTAACATTTTCTTTTACGCTGATATTGTGGTAAAAAACAAATCGAATGTGGTTTAGCGTTGTCTATACTCTTATCGACAACAATTTTCGTCATCACAGGGGTCAAAATTTGCTGTGGACTCACTCGGCTGCATCTTGTGAGTCCACAACATTTTGACCACTGTGATGACGAATATCATTGTCGATAAG
This sequence comes from Pachyseris speciosa, assembly GCA_016490735.1. Taxonomy (NCBI): domain Eukaryota; kingdom Metazoa; phylum Cnidaria; class Anthozoa; order Scleractinia; family Pachyseridae; genus Pachyseris; species Pachyseris speciosa. The sequence goes on along the minus strand of JAEMWC010000078.1, from coordinate 1,449,603 downwards.
AGTATAGACAACGCTAAACCACATTCGATTTGTTAAATATACTTATGGAACCATGCAAACACAGTTTGCCACTCAGCTTTCGACACACATCTCTATTGAAAGAAAAACTTTTTGCCCCAAGTCGGCATCGAACCGACATTCCCCAGTTACTAGTCGGGCGTGATAACCACTACACTACCGGAGCAACCACGCTGGCAACGTGGCCACTTTAGAAAGTGAGTAGTATCACACGTCGGCCATTCCTCAGAACATTTTTCTTTTGAGACTTTTTGTTTGTTTCCTGGCTTCTAAATTCCCTGGATGGGAATGAGATATATATATTTGTAAATACCTTCGAAGCCATGAAAGCCGTAGAACAATATACTTATGGAACCATGCAAACACAGTTTGCCACTCAGCTCTCCAAACACATCTCTATTGAAAGAAAAAATTTTTGCCCCGAGTTGGAATCGAACCGACGTTCCCCAGTTACTAGTCGGGCATGATAACCACTACACTACCGCTGGGTTGGATTCCCGTCCAGGGAATTTAGAAGCCAGGAAACACACAAAAAGTCTCGAAAGAAAAATGTTCCGAGGAATGGCTGACATGCAATACTACTCACTTTCTAAAGTGGCCACGTTACCAGCGTGGTTGCTTCGGTAGTGTAGTGGTTATCACACCCGACTAGTAACTGGGGAACGTTGGTTCGATTCCGACTTGGGGCAAAAAGTTTTTCTTTCAATAGAGATGTGTGTCGAAAGCTGAGTGGCAAACTGTGTTTGCATGGTTCCATAAGTATATTGTTCTACGGCTTTCATGGCTTCGAAGGTCTTTACATATATATATATATATATATATATATATATATATATATATATATATATATATATATATATATATATGTATATGTAGTTCAGTGATTCCTTTAAAATGCAAAAATAAAAATAAATTATGTCAGTGAAAGGTTTAACTGTAAACTAATGATAACAATGGAAATGCTGTTAAAGTATTTTCATTCCATTTCAACCCGGGAATTAGTGTGAATTAATATTTTGTAGACAATTTTATTTTTTCTGGAGAAGAAAACTCTATTAATAATAATTTGGAATATTTATTAGCAACATCTAAGACAGCAAAGTGCACATTCAAAATTTAATGATCGTGCGAAGTAGGCAGCGGGATTGCGCACAGTACCCAGCAGTCTATCACCGGTAGCTGTCTTCTATTGAAACCTCTGTATCGCAGAATATACACAAAGAGAGAAAATAATATATAAAAGGAAAACGAAGAGTTGTACACTCCAAAGGGCACAGGCTTTACCCGTTTTATTATGGTCAGAAATTGGGAATTGAATGATTTTAAGAGAGCTATGGAAGCATAATATATTAAACTGTAGATGTCTTTGTCATTGTTATTGTGAAACAAAAAGGAGCAAATGGGGAGCAAAATATATTGTTGAAACCAAGGTTTTGATGTACAGTACAGTTGGCTTCAGTATCAGTTAACCCTAAGCTGTTGTAAGGTATTGAAATAATTTAGAAGTCTACTACAATTATTGCTTGTGATTATTAATAAGTCAATTATGAATAATGATTTGCTTCCACAGTGTCTGAAGCACGGCTGCGTGGTAAGATCAGGAGGATAACGGATGCTTTAGAAGCCGACCCTGTTGATGTGCAAACTCTAAAGGAACTGGCCATTTTACCTGATGGACTCATCACAGGTGACTTGAGGAGCAAAGTATGGACTAAACTACTGAATGTCAATGTATTTGAATGGTCAAAAACTCATCATGATAAAAAGAAAGGTAAATGATGTATTAATGTCGCTACTGTATTTAAGCAATAGAGGACATTTTCCACTTAACATAGCCTCATCTAAACATGAGCAGGATTGGGAGAATTTGAGACAGTTATGCAAACCCAAGACACAATCGAGGGTTTGCATAACTTTCGAGAATTCTCTCAACCTCCGGAAAGCGTTGAAATGTTGTACAGGGAAACACAGAGAGCATGATGTCACAACTGTGTTTACATACTTTCATCTAAACACACCTATTGACGAATGAATGTGCGCATACTATCTTAAACATTTTATAATACTCAGGGCTCAAAGTTTATGACCATCTGGTCGCACTGTGTGCCTAAAAAATCATACATGATTGCACTTGCGCACCTAAAATGTCTGAGTTCAGTGCAAATGAGCTTGTTGCTACTTGGTACTTACCTGACCATCCTCGTGTACTCTGACTTGTTAGACACGGAAAGGAAGCTTGAAATAATGAATTCAAATAAAAACATAGGTGTGACACAATCAGGCTCCACATAATAGAGCTACATCATTTTCGTTCATTTTTGTTCATGTTCCTTGCATCAGTGTGTGTTTTATTTGTTCTTTTCTCCGAACGGTGTTTCTATTCAACCCCAGACTCTTTTCGGTTTTGTTAAGACTCCGCTAACATGTGCGAGAAATGTCCACCTTTCAAAGCATGTGCTTCTCACCGATAATCAAGTTTGCCAATGTCAAAGAATGTCCAAACAATCTTTTTTTCTTCAAGGTAATTTAAGAACAATTCGTATCCCAGTTAAGTCAAATTAATGCACAGTCAACAATGTAGTTTATTCTCTTACAAAATGCTCACCTTCTTCCTCAGCCTGGAACTCCAGTGTTACTCACTTTACTACTTTAGTCCAAGAAAAAGAGGACTTGCCAGCGAGAAAATAAAGGAAAAGTGTACAAGTTTTCAGAGAGCATGGTTGAAGAAATTCGAATGGCTTGAATGGGGTTCCAAAAAAGAGTTGATGCGCTGCAAATACTGTAAAGCCTTCCCAGTACATTGGTCTTCATCCTTAATAGTTACAAAGTGTTGGCGGGCCAGCACAACTCCTGCAGTTCGCAAATATTATTTTCTTTCCTTCTATAGTTAAAAGGTCTTTGAGAGATTTTCCTCTTCTGTAAGACAAAAGGGGAGGCTCTTTGAATATTTCTTTCAATGTGGGTTGATCTTGTATAAGGTGCCATTTCCCCATGACAATATTTCATAGTCTTGGTAGCGCCGGATGGTATTGTGTTGCATAGGGGAGGATTCTCTTTTGTGCGGTTTGGTTTTCTGATTATAAATGAGTGGTTCTTAATCCAAACCTGTATCAGCTTTAATCTAAAACTAAAGTGCATTGCAATTCAAAATGAAATGAAAGGTTGTGAGTTAAGTAAACTGACAGTGTATATTGTCTTTATAGTTATTCATGTTAATTTCAAAGGAAATGGAATGTGGAATTTTTCTGTCGTTTTGCATGTAACACAAAGTGTAATACTTATTAAATGAAAAACCCTAACACTGTTATTGTTATCTTCAACGTACAGTAAGAGCCTGAAAGGAGCAAACACAGGACTGAAAGATAACATACTGATAAATGATTACTTATACAACCTCTGAAGCTTTTTGGTGACACCAGTATCTTAGGGGCACCTTGCAGCTCTCACAAGGTCTCACCTGATTGGAAACCACCCTTCAGGTGGAACAAAAGAACAAACAACACAATCAATGGACCCTAGCCCTGAAACAATAGGGCTGCGTCACTATCCCCGCCACTGAAATTTAGAGCTTACAGGAGCTGCGAGGCTACCGGTATCTTAAGCTGTGCTCCTAACATTTTTAGTGTGTGCCAAAATTTTTGACAGTGTGCCTAGAAATTTACACCTGGTCGTGCAAGTGCTCCCAAAGCCAAAAGTAAACTTTGAGCCCTGATACTCTTTGCACATTGATCTTTGCCTGAATCCTCTGAACATCAAAGTGAAAATTATATGTTTCTCCTTGTTACTCTTTGTCACAGATGAAGGTGACCCTAGGCGTTGCAGAAAACTACATGTACTATAAAATACAGCTACACATACATATGCAAAATATTAATATGTTTTCAATACATTATGGTTGAGGGACTGAAAAAGTGTAGAAAATGGTGCAAGCACTGAATCCTGCTTTACTTAAGCCGCGGCTACACGAGCGATTTTTTGCTTGTGCCGGTGATGCGAATTTTTCAAATTTTGTCGTGTCGCCGGCGCGCCCAGGGTGGCTATACAAGTGACAAATTGGAGACTGCGAGCTACACGGCCAACAATCTGTGCGATTTTGTCGCAAAAGTTTCAACTCTGGCAACTTTTCTCTTGCGATTTTTTCAGCTGTCGCATCACCTGCACGAGGGTGGCTACACTTGCGAATTTCATCGCGCGCTGGCAACACGACAAAATTTGAAAAAATCACATCACCGGCACGGGCAAAAGATCGTTCGTGTAGCCACGGCTTTATGATCGTCTGTAATAACTTACAACTACTCTAAATACCGCCTTTCTTTTGTCTCTGTTTCTTTGTTTCCTTTTCCTTCTGTCATTTTTTTGTTTCCTCTTTTATCATACACTGTAGTTACATGTGTATTAGTTGTTTGTTCAATTCAATTTCCCATGTGTAAATACAAGCTCTAAACAATAGTTACCCGGGCTGCGCGCGTCTCGCGCAGCGCCCGGGTCTTAAACTACCGACGGTTCTTCTTTTTCGTCGTCGAGTATCATCCACAAATGGCACTTCCGGCGTTACTGCGCAAGCGCTAACTATTTTTAACAACAGTGATGCGTGTTGTCACGTATGGGAAAATGTCGATTCATCTTGTGGCTTTTGAAGTCTGAACAAACAATATGTTAAGAGAAGTGTCTATGCGAATGTTTGGAAGTTCAACGGCGAGAAGAAAGTTTTTAACATGAGTAAACTTAACGGCATATGGACTGCCGTGTTTCCCCGTGTCTGCTTCAGTAGACAGCGAGTAGACTCTAATTTTGGCGACGGATTGTGGGGGCACGTGCGCGCGCGAAGTTGTTTGACCTTTCACGGCCGAGTGATTCGAGTGTAAATCTCATATCAACAGCAAGAATGATGCCTATTGTCACGTATCGGAAAACGTCGATTCACCTTGTGTTTTTGAAGTCTGAACAACTAATATGTTAAGACAAGTGTCTATACGAATGTTTGCAAGTTCAACAGCGAGAAGAAAGATTTTAACATGACCAAAATTTAACTCCAGATGGACTGCCGTGTTCCCGTATCCGCTCCATTGAGATGTACATTTTGTTGAATAACTCAAGTACGGGATATCACACACCCCTGAGACTTTGACAGGTAGTTTATTTACTATTTTGCCACAATATCTCAATTTCTGGACTTTAATTTTTGAATGATAAGCGATTATATTTTACAAATGTACTAGCGTCCCTTGAAACTGTCCAGAAACGTTCCTTTCTTGTGTTTCAAATGACCCTGGATTGACGTATTTGTAAACAGTTTCACTCTGCTAATTAATTTTCTACTCACATTTCACCGAGACTCCATTCACATTTATGCGAAAAAATCCAACATCGTTCGATAAGCGTTTCCTTTCTCAAACAATTATCCATCGAAGCGAAAACAAGCGTGCTTTTTTTTTTTTTTTTTGGAATCAATACACTATTTTTATCATTTTGCATAACGATAAACCTCTGTGGCCTAAAGGTCATTGTTCCTGCCTGTGACGCAGCTAACCCGGGTTCGATGTCTTTTAGTGGTATATATCACGGGCTTTATTTTTTCTGTTTCTCTTTTTCTTGTTCTTTTAGAAATATTTTTTACAAGTGTTATAATTATTGTGCTCAATGGTTGAGCTGTATTTTAGAGGAATATATGTTGATAGGGGTCTAAAGAAATAGACTCCAACACAAGCTAAACACAATGCGTCCGATGTAATAAAGACAGACTTCCCTCTATTCTTTTGTTTAGCACTAAGTTAGGGATACAATACTGTTTTTTGCAAGCCCGGGTTTAGGCTAATTGTAGCCTCTTGTTATTATTAGTTTGTGGGGCTTACACATTAATTTTTCCTGATATCTGTTAATAGCAGTTGCATGATATACAGTGTGTAACTTATTAACTTTAATCCATAGGCAATCCAGAGATGAAGCAGTTCCATGTACACAAATACTGGCGACAAGTCAACTTGGATGTTGATCGGTCATACAGGAGATTTCCACCTGGTAGGTTTCTCTTCCTACAGTGTAAGCAAGGGGTTTTGGACAGATTTTTGTTAATTAACTACAGGGGCTTGTATAAGGGTATTTTTGTTTGTGGGATGTTGCATGTTTAATGTTTGATGGGATTCCCTACTTATTCAGCTGACACATCTATCTCATCTACTGAACAAAATTACATGTATATACTTTGGTGTATGTACATGTACAGCTATATTTTACAAATGTATATGCACTTAGCTAAAATTTATTTGGATCCTCCTTATTATTAATTACATTAATTTGTAAGAGACAATGATGTGATTTTCATGCTGTGAATTACACTGTACATGTGCATGTTGCAGCCTGTAAGTCCAAAATAGACCCACTCTATATAACTATGTACCTCTTATTTAACGGGAGGCAGGGTGGTCGAGCAGTAAGAGCGCTGGACTTGTATTTTATGTAATGCAGTGGCCCCTAGCCTGTTCCAGGTGTTCAGAGAGAACAGAGCGTGATAGTACCAGCAGAGCAGAGAAAGTGGCGAAAAATGGAGGGGGCTTGGGACAGGCGGCGGGAAGGAACACCTGTAAAACTTTCTTTAAAAAGGTCTTTCCGGTATACCAGAATCTGGTATACCCTCTGATTGGTCAATTTTGACAGTTGCTGTCAATGCAAAGTGCCATCAGAGGAAACAAGGCGGATCAGGTCAAAAATGTCACGCAAAGTACCAAATGGTAGTTAAACAATGTGCCAAAGAACTTTCTGCACATTGTTTTGCTTCGTGAAGAGTAGGTAGATTGCTTGGAGAATCATGTCGCTGGGAAAGATGTTTTCGCGATCGATCTTTCCAATACGTTTTGGAAAGAGTTTGATTTTTCATGTCTTTCCACACATGGTTAACACATTAAACAGACGAGATGCAGGAACATCATGGTTACTCCTCTCATAGCCATAATAAAAGATCAAGTGGAGCAGTTAAACACACTTGGACTAGCAGCGATGGCCATCGGACTAGATGAAGGTTTGACGAGACTGCAGTAAAGAGTGGAAGGTGTGAAATCATGTACGGAATCGCTGAAAGCTGGTTGTCAAAAATTAATAATGGAGAAAAAACTGTAGGTAGGAGAAATGTGGTGAACTTTATTTCCCTGTCACTTTATGGTCAAAATACTCAGTGTGTGACGCCTTTTATCCGAAAATAATTTGATTAATAGTGAACAGACTGTATTATTCATTTTGAACTTTCAAATTTAATTCGAATATTGTAGTAATCCAACTGTAGCCTGAGTTTGACTCGATTGTTGATTAGTTTATTAATTCTCACGTGGCTTGACACTTTGTGCAGTGTTCACATCCAAAATAACCTATGACTAGAAAAGCTACCACCCTCTGCTGAAAGAAGGCCTTTCCATGGCTATTTGCAGATATAATGATATCGTTGACCCAAACAATTAGGATGACACATCCTTCGGTCTTGGAATTTCTTATATAAACACACGGATCAGCGGGTGACTGTGAAAAATTTTCATTGCACAAAAAGGTATGCAACATAAATTATTGTTCCAATTTCTCCCACTTTGTTTGAGGCCATAAAGTGACTTTTTACACACCAATTTCTCACCATTTTTGCCTACCTTCTGAAAACCTTTTGGTTGTTCCATGTAGATATCGCAATCGATTGGCACATTTAGATAAGCAGTTTTTACATCCATCTGATGAGTAATCATGTTGTTTTGAACTGCCCATTGCATCAGCATCCGAACTGAACTCATGTGAACTGGCACAAAAGTTTCCTGGTAGTCAATTTCTGCAATTTGGGAATAGCCCTTTGCGACGTAACACGCTCTGTGGGTTTCTTTGCCGTTTGGCCCGGTTTTTACTGCAAAAACCCATTTTCCCCCCACTATTTGTCTACCTTGTGGTGGCGTTACTAGATCATATGTGTCATTGTCAGTTAAGGCTGTTATCTCTTCTCCCATGGCCTTTTGCCACTTGCTCACCTCTTGCGAGTTCACAGCCTTGTTGTACGTTGACGGTATGTTCTCAACCCTGTAGCAGTAGTCTACAGTATACCGGTAGTTTACATTGTCATCCATGTCTTTCTCTAAAACATACTCATCCAAATGTCTGGGCATGTTACGTGCCCTAGTGGGGTACCTTGAAGTGCCCTCAGGCTCGCTGTCGTTATTTTGAGTAGGGTTGTCATCCTGTTCTGTTTGGTTACCCTGTTCAGTATTTTGTTCCATCACAACCCTTTGTACTGGGGTGGGTATAAATGCTTCCCCTTCTCCCATTTCACTTTGGTAAAAGCTCTGCTCAAGAAATTTTACGCATCGCATCCTTTCAACCCTGTTTACGTCGGGGTAATAAACTAGGTATGCAGGGCTTTCCCTGTCATAACCCACTTGGAAAAACTCCCTTTTGGCTTTGCGAGTCCAATTTCTTCGCGTTTTGCATGTAAGCATAACATGTAGAACCAAAAACGTGCATGTTGCCAATATTCGGTCGCTTTCCTGTTAGCGCCTCGAAAGGTGTCTTACCCAACCTGGGGTTAAAACATTGATTCCTGATATATGCCGAAGCCAAGACCGCGTAGGTCCAGAGTTGTTTGGGTAAATTTGCCTCAAGCAATAAACAGCGCGCCATGTTGAATAGACTTCGCCTTGCCCTTTCTACAGTGCCATTTTGGTGCAGGGAATACGGAGTGCTCATTTCATGTTTTATAGCATTTTTGCGAAGCAAAGATTCGAAATTTTTGCTCATGAATTCTGTTCTGTTGTCGCTCCAAATGCGCTTGACTTTACATAATGGTGCGGTGTCAGATAAAAACTTTTCTGTTGCTTCCAAGGTATGTTTGACCTGTTTACACCATGTTTATACCTGTGTAATCGTCTATGAATGACAGCGCATACTTGAAGCCATCCTTAGCTATTGGATTGATTGGGCCAGCCAAATCACAATGAACAAATTCTAAAGGCTCTTTTGCTTTCTCGTCCGGCTTGTGGTTCCGGAACTGGTACATTTCACCTTGCATGCGGATAGCGCACTCGCACTGTCGATCATCAACAATAATTTTTCATACCCTCAACAACACTTTGGAGTTTTTGCAAATCATTGAAATTACAGTGCCCCATAATCTTATGCCACTCCATTAGCGTGGTGGCGTTATTTTGGGAAGAAACACTATTCAAATAGAACAAACGCCCCTGTTGTATATCAAACAATGTGCCATTTGGTGCCCTGAAACTTTTGAAATCCTTATTTAGGGTTATGCTAGCCCCCTTATCAATGACTGCGGGAACAGAAAAAATATTTTGGTTGTACGATGGGATGTACAGGGCGTTGTTTAAGACCACATCCTGCAAAATACCGTTTATGTCATAAAGCTTAACTTTTGTGTTTCCCTTTCCTAAAACCACATTTGCCCTACTTCCATCTGCTAATTCAATGAAATGAGTTCTAGGGTCAAATTTCTTGTCAAAATCTACAAACTTAGACTTATCATTAATTATATGGCTTGTAGCGCCAGTATCCAAAAGTAAATTTGTAGTTATCTCACCTCTACTTTCCTCATCCTTAATAGTAAAGATAAAACTATGATCACTAGAGTCATTGTTCAGTTTTTGTTCTTTGCGTCCCATTGCGACTTTTGCTGCATCATAATTCCCTTTTCGGCAATCCTTGGTGTTGTGGGAGTTGTTTTAGCTTGCATCGTTGGCACCACTTGTCTGCAGCTTTGTTTGAGTAGCAGTCCAGACTTTTGTGCCCTTTTCGTTCACACTTGAAACACTTTCCCACGAACTTGTTTGGCTTGTGGGTGTCGTTCATTGCGGTCATAGCACCATCTGTGTTCCCACCATTGCCTTTACTGCAGCACCGTTCGTTCTCCTTGTGGTTACGGGGGGTTACCTTGAAGTCTAAGAATGTCATTGGCGTTTCTCTTTGCATGGCTACCATGGAAAACATCTTGTAGTTTGAGGGCAAGCCTTTGAGCGTCATAGCGACTAACAAACCATCGCTTATAACCTCGCCAGCTGCTTTCAGGAAAGTTGCTGCGGTCTCTGCCCTGATGATGTAGTGTGTGGTGGTTTTGCCTTCACCCATGTGAAGCGAAGTCAGCTCGGTGTAGAGGGCAATGATGCGCAGCTTCCCTTTTCCTTGGTAGTGCTCTCTTAATTAATACTTGAAGCGCTTTTCGCCCATCATTGTTTGCTTCCCTTATCACCAAGGAGAGGCTTCTATTGTCCAAACACTGGACCAATTCAGCGAACGCACTTGCCTTATCTGCTGCGCTGGGGCCTGACGTTTCGCCTTCTTTTGGGATGACCACGTCGTACAGCTTCTGGAGGCGCATGTAACCGAGAAATTTCACCTCCCATAGCTCGTACCTGCTTTCATCTCCATCAAACACGAGTGTTCTCCTGGGCCCATAACCTGTTAGGTTTACTGATGTCATCATGTTACAAGAAGAACATACGCATCACACAAGTAGGAGTAACAACTGATTTTGATTGAATATAACACTTACTTTTATACAATCAAATAAAGGCGGGTCTACATACTTGGCCAAATACCGCTATACAAACTACATGTATGGCAACTTCCTGAGCGGTTTCTCTGCTATTGTACAGATAAGCCAAAACTAAACTACTAAAAGCGTTGCGATTATACATGTGGTTATGTTGGCTAAAAGTACATCATGATATTGGAGCACGTATTCTAACAGTGTCTATACGAATGTTTGCAAGTTCATCAGTGAGATGAAAAGTTTTAACATGGCCAAACTAAACTGCAGATGATTGTCTTCAAAGGCTTCTGGCTGCTGTGTTTTTGCCCCTGGCCACTCCATACTAAACTCTGTAGTTTTGAGTGGTACATTTTGTTGAATAACTCAAGTATGGGATATCACACACCTCTGAGGCTTTGACAGGCACATTTATTTATAATTTTTCTACAATATCTCAATTTCTTGACATTATTTTTTTGAATGATAAGCAATTTTATTTTTTATTTACGTGATGTGAAAACCAACTATAAAACTGGCTGCAGAAACCTTACTCTCTTATAACACTGTTTCCGTTTCAAATGACATACAACATACAGTATTTGCAAGCAGTTCCACTCTGCTGAATATTTTTTCTCCATACATTTCACCGAGATTCCAGTAATGTGTGTGCAAGAATCCTCTGTTACATGTATAATGCAACCTAGTGGACCTACACTGTATGAGGAAACACAAACTCCTAGGATCAAAATCCACTAATCATTCATTGTTTTTGTGGGTCATCATTTTCTAGGTAGTCGGTTTTCTATGCCGTCATTTTTTGGTTCCTTGTTTTCTAGATATCCATAACACAGGCAATTTTGAATGTACTTGAAAAATGCAATGCATTAGAGAAGGCTGTGTAACTAACTGTACATGATGTCATGGTGAAAATAAAATATACATGTAGAAAGGAATTCAGATCTCTTTATGCTGACTTTGTCATTAGATAATATTACAACCATGTAGGTGAATTAGCAAACTGCAATTTCCGATTGCCTCTCGGAAGGCCTAGTGAAATAATTTATTTAAAAAAGTAATTCCTTGTGGCTAAATTTTAAAGGTTTTGAAATGCAGCATGGGATTTTTGGGAGATATTTTTTTGGCGGGTGGGGGTAGGGGTTGAGGTTGCTTTTTGTCCCCATTCTCACCTCCACACCTCCCCATCAATTTAAATCCAGAGTTAACAGAACATTGTCATTATTTTCTTATTTCTCAAATAGAAATGAGAGCATCAAAACGACGTTCACTTCAAGAACAGCTGGTCCGTGTCATCATGAGAGTTCTAACCAGGAATGAGGACCTTCACTATTATCAGGTAAATTTTAATTTAATAAATAAAAACAATAATTAGCATAATAATTGATGATATACTAAAAATATTGAGTGACTGGATTGGTGTATGAGTTGTGTGAAAATCATACATGTACATGTATTACAGATAGTATAGGTTGATGGATGGTAGTGTGTCAATGTACTGAGCACTGATGTGATTATCTGCCCCACCCCTCTCCCTCCTGCCAAGGCATTTGCACTTGTTCATATTTTGATCCCTTCAGACAAAATTGAGGTCATAATTGTTCTCCCCTCCAGTTTATTATTGATTTGATTGTCAAATGTCCCTCTTTAAGAGGAAAAATATATGAGTTGTTAGTGGGAATAAAAAAAATGGGTCAGTGTGTTTGGGAATTAGGTTATTAAGAGAGGTCTATGGTGGCCGAGGACTGCCACTAAGTTTTGAGGACCATTTTTGCTTTTTTTAAGCAAATAAGTGTGAAACAAAATGCAAATAAAATTAAAATCAAATACAAATGCAATGAAGTATAAAAGAAAATGCAAATAAAATCAAAATCAAATGCAATTAAATGTAAAACAAAAAGCAAAGTACAAATCAAAATCAAACTTGATTCAGATTAAAATTGAATACATTAATTTTTTTAAAAGAGGATCTAAATTTGAAGTTAAAGTTAAAATTGAATACACTTTGAAAAGATAATGCAAAACAAAATTAGTGGCAGCACTCAGCCATGAGAAAATTGACTTTCGTTTGAAAAATTATTTCACATGGCTGAGCGTTGCCACTACCATCATGCTTTGTGTGCTTCAATGCTTCGAGTACCAGAGCAACGACAGAACACAGGGCCAAATTTTGAGTGCTTGTCGATGGCTGCCGGCTCGACAGTCACTTCAGTGCTTTAAGAATGAGGTAGATATACTAAAGGGTGGTTCGGTAGCTCGCTGGCTCGGCAGTGGCTTAAGTGCTGAAGAACGAGGTAAATATGTTTTGTAGAGTGGCTCAGTGATGGCTTGGTAATGACTGCCAAGGCACCGAGCTGGGAAAAAACCCTACAAAATTGGCCCTAGCCTGTATCCTGTAGTTAAGCCGAATCCATAGCAGTCTCCTTCGCAGCCTGGTTTCCGTTGCATGACATCCCAAAAACTAAAGCGATTAGCCAGCCACCGAGCCACTCTCTAGTACATCTACCTTGTTCTTAAAGTACTGAAGTGACTAGCGAGCTGGCAAGCTTTTTAGTGGTCTTTAGTATATCTGTATATCTACCTCATTCTTAAAGCACTAAAGCGACTAGCAAGCTGGCGAACCACCGAGCCACTCTTTAGCTAGTGGTCTTTAGTATAGAACATAGAACGAGGCGAGGTAGAAATACTAGAGTTGCTCGTTGGCTTGCCGGCTTGCTAGTCGCTTTAGTTTTTGGGATGTCACGCAACGGAAACCGGGCTGTGAAGGAGACTGCTATGGATTCGGCTTAACTACAGGATACAGGCTAGGGCCAATTTTATAGAGTTTTAATTTTTCCCCAGCTCGGTGGCTTGCCAGTCATTACCAAGCCGTCACCGAGCCACTCTCTAAAACATATTTACCTCGTTCTTCAGCACTCAAGCCACTGCCGAGCCGGCGAGCTACAGAACCACTCTTTAGTATATCTACCGCGTTCTTAAAGCACTGAAGGGACTGTCAAGCCGGCGAGCCATTGACAAGCACTCAAAATTTGGCCCTGTGTTCTGTCGTTGCTCCGGTACTCGAAGCATTGAAGCACGCAAAGCAGGATGGTAGTGGCAGCGCTCGGCTGTGTGAAATAATTTTTCAAACGAAAGTCAATTTTCTCATGGCCGAGTGCTGCCACTAATTTTGTTTTGCATCATCTTTTCAAAGTGTATTCAATTTTAATTTACTTTAACTTCAAATTTAGATCCTCTTTTAAAAATGTATTCAATTTTAATCTGAATCAAGTTTGATTTTGATTTGTACTTTGCTTTTTGTTTTATATTTAATTGCATTTGATTTTGACTTTATTAGCATTTTCTTTTATATTTCATTGCATTTGTATTTGATTTTAATTTATTTGCATTTTGTTTCACACTTATTTGCTTAAAAAAAGCAAAAATGGTCCTCAAAACTTAGTGGCAGTCCTCGGCCTCTTTTACAAGCCATTTGCTCACAAAACCATCTTAGATCTTTTCATTGAAACTCCTCACTGAATAGATGAATGATCACTCCATTTGACATCAAATTCCCTTTACCGTAAAAGCTCTATTAAGCCCCTGGGGGCTTATTTAATTTCAGGCCTCATTAACGGGGGACTTATTAGAGAGGGGGGGGGCTTATTTCAAATCTTAAACATGCCGTTTTCGTCTTCAAAAAGCTTTTCTACAAAACTGAAACAACTGCAGTGAAACTTTATTATTTAATAAAGAGCAGTAAACAGTATTGTGTGTTGGAGTGTACATTTGTTTAAAAACAAACCCACTGGGCCGCATGAATTGGACTTTGATAATAGGGAATAGGAGGAACTAATTACAAAATCTCGTGTCCTAAAGGGTGGGAGGGTTATTACAAAAACCGACTTTCAAATGGGGGCTTATTAGAGAGAGGGGCTTAATAGAGCTTTTACAGTATTACAATAATTAATTAGTTATCAGGCAAACTTCGAATTTTCACTTCTGACAGGTCCGAATGTTTTAGGACTTGATAAAACACACAAATTGCGAATTTATTAAAAGAGGTTAAAAAGTTCTACTGTACTTCTATCCATTCTTACACTAAAATTTAGATTTTGGTTTATTTTGGCCTAGAAAATCGGATGTAAAATTTAGAGGTGTCTTTATCAGATATAAAGACACTCATTAAAAATTAATTTCTTTTGTATTTCCTTCATGAATTATTAATGTATTTTTTAAGTACATTTTAGTCCTTACGTTATTTGTTCACTGTCTTATACATTTCCTAGGGCTATCATGATGTTGCAGTCACTCTGTTGCTTGTAGTTGGGGAGGACATAGCCACAGCTCTCCTGGAACAACTGTCTCTGCATCAGCTCAGGTAAAAGAATACACACGTGTTGCCGTAAACAATTGTATGTCCACTTTTGTATCAATTTTTGACATTGTTGTCTTCTCAGTCCCTGACAGCTGCATCCGATGATAATCTGTTTCGTCAGCTGGAGTTAATACTCAAGTAGATTGGAAAAAATACATTTTGGTAGTGACTTTCCTGTGCTTGAAATCAGAATTTGACACTTACACAGGCAATGTGCGTATGGTTGTTTGAAGTTTTATTGATTCATTGCATTGTTCACATCAGATGAAATCAGGTTAATGCAATAAAGTACATTGTACTATAATCAATTTATAGTGCCCAAATTCCATACAATGTTCAACTGCGTATAACAATGAAAAACTAAAAATAAATAGATAGATACAAAATATTACAAAAATTGAATGATAAAGGTGATATTAAAAATTACAATGCAATTATGATTCAAATGCTCGTCTAAAAAGGTGGGTCTTTAGTTTACCTTTAAAAATCCCAACAGTGTCGTCGCTTCTAATGGCCAGTGGAAGTGCGTTCCAAAGTTTAGGCACAGAACAAGTAAAAGAACGGTCACTGAAGGGTAGCTTTAAGCCTAAAACGAGGATAAAAGTCCATCTTTGGAAGTCCTAAGATTATATTTCAGTGGGGACCTAAGAGAAATCATAGATGATAAATAACAAGGAGCTAAAGATTTAAGGATTTTAAAAGTAATTAAACTCAATTCTGTATCTGATCGGGAGCCAATGTAATTCATAAATGAGCGGCGTTATATGGCAAAATTTTGGTTCTCTGAAGATCAGTCGAGCACATGCGTTCTGTGCCCATTGTAGCTTATTTACTAATCAAGCAGTCCGGTAATACGGCAGTCCGGTAAATACGGCTAGTGATGAAGGCATGGACCAGTGCCTCAGTAGACTGTCGTGAAAGATATTTCCTAATGCGGTGGATATTGCGGATGTAATAGAATGAGGAGCTACAGATCTTAGTAATGTGTGTTGCCATTGACAGTCTGGAATCAAACCAGGAGCCAAGATTTCTCGCCAACTGCACAGGCCCTGCACAGGTTGGATGTTCACATCACGAACACAAATACTACATGTAGCAATATCAACTTTCTCTAGTTTCTTTGACGTCTAGTTGCTTTTGGCGTCTTCTTCTTAGTTTTGTGCTCCTACAGTGGATTCTTTCCACAAAGATGCACAAGCAACCATATGTAATTGGAGCAAAACCTCAGGTGTTTGTCTCTTCTCTGTGGAAATTATCTCAGTGGGGGATGTACACGTAATTTTCCAGGGAGAAGACAGAATCTTGTGGTTTATACTTTTACATGTCCTTTTGATTGGGTCACTGACAGCTTTTTGTAACTGGATTATTATGTTTATAAACTAAGGGATTTCATGGAAGGCACCATGGAGAAGACCACTAAAATGCTGGCATTTTTGCACCCAATTATTGAAGAAGCTGATCCAGAATTAGAAGATTTTCTAGTCAGGTGTGTAAACTGAATCAATGTAAAGGCAGCGATTGGCATGCAGCTGTACACTGGGGATTTTCTAAGGGCCTCTTTGCTCAGTTAGAGGGATGAATTTTATGATCTGTTCATATGGGAAATTACAGCCCGGTTATCGAAATGAAAAGTGGTGACGCGACCATTCAGGCGTGAAATTTAGCGAACAAAGTCTGGTGAGAATTTTTCCCTTTTATCGGTTTTAGAAAACGTCAAAATCCTTTATCTTTGCTTTAACTAACAAAAGAAATTATTCCGAACTATATATAGAAGAAAAAAGAAGTCAAAATCAAATACACTCCGTTTTACTAATGTAAATGCGTTACATCATTTTCATCCCTGTAACCGGGCTGGAGTGTTCATATGGCAAAATTTCCAGCCTGGTTACCAAGATCTCGGTCTGAGAAACCGAGATCTCAGCAGCAGGGCCAGTCCTCCCTTTCATATCAACATATCGGAATTTTTACAAAGCATTTAGTGGTAAGGCAAGATCTCGGTAACAACCAGGCTAATATGAAGAGGCCCTCAAAGTTTTGTCATGAAAGTTACAGCTCCACTTCTCCCATCTGGACAAGTTTTCTGTTATAACCCAAGAAGGCTGTGAGATTTGCTTTGTCTTTGTTTTAAGACCAGGGTATTCAGTAGGTTGCTTATTCCTGCATCTGTTGACACTGATGGAAAGAGATACATGCAGGTCAACTTTTTAGATTCTTATTTCTTGTATTATGGAAATAATTTAAGGAAGATCTATAACTACCTTATAGTATTTTTGAGACGCTGTATTGCGAGTTACACACAAGTCAGTTTTTCAGCTGCTGAGATTTACAAACTCAAAAGCTCGAGCATGAGCTACCACTCTTTCATCCACTTTTTCATATGAACTGCCTCCTACATTATGGCACACTACTCAGTTCTTGTAAGAGTGCATCTCTGAGCTTATTTCTATTTTAGTAACTCCTAGTAAACAGTCGTAACTACATGTTTCGGAAGAACTGAGCTTATTGCAGGTGAAAGACGGCCGAAGATCCTTTCACAGAAGGTGTTGTTAACATGTGTGCCCTTTCACCAACAGATCTGAAGTTGGACAAGTGTTTGCTCTTAGCTGGCTCATCACGTGGTATGGTCACGTGCTGAAGGACTTCGCCACCATTGTTCGACTGTATGACTTTTTCCTAGCCACCCATCCCCTCATGCCAGTCTACTTTGGTGCCGCGGTAAGTCTACAAATGTGCCCTATGGCGCGAAGAGATATAAGATTTCATTGTATTTAAAACTTCAAACAGTTTGTGTGGGTACCGTGTCGCTAGGCGCCGTCGGTTGTATAGAGTCACTGAATTAATTCCACAAAGGAAAACAGGGTAGCTAATTGTGTGAATAAAATGCGGGGAGAATACAACGGTGTAAGTTGATTGCTATTTTAGAACCCAGCGATACAGTAATAAATAATAGCCATCCATACGAAACTCAGCTGCAAGAGTTCTTTTAGCGTTTATTTTATCTCTTTAGTTGGCTCTGTTTGCTTAAGTCGGTCGATATTTTTCTTCCCATTTTTTAGTTCAGAGAGTATGCTTCTGGAAACCCGAGGAATCAACGTGGATTCATTAGCCTGCGAACACAGCCGCCTCTCATCGTTCACAGCCGCTCGGGGCGTTTCGCTGTTCGCAGGCTAATGATTTAGCGTTGTCTATACTCTTATCGAAAACGATATTCGTCATCACAGTGGTCAAAATGTTGTGGACTCGCGAGGCGCAGCTGAGTGAGTCCACAACAAATTTTGACCACTGGGATGACGAATATCGTTGTTGATAATAAGAGTATGGACAACGCTAAAACGCATTCTAATTGTTTTTTTACCACAATATCAAAGTCAAACAAAATTTTTATTTCAGAGAGTGACCAAGATCGCTGCGTTGACGCGAGCAGCGTTGTCTAGATTGTAGACTCTCATCGACAACGGCAAATTAGTGAATCAGATTGAGAGATTACTAGCAATTATGGTTAAACATCAAATTTTTCCTCACCATATTTTTTCCGTCTACTTCACAAGCCGTGAAGGTCTTGAGATTGAAGTAAATTTTTTTTTCTATACTTGACAAAACGTGTAGGTCTTGAGATTAAAGTAAACTATCAGCAAAGACGAGAACTAGTACCGGAACAACTGTATTCTGGGTCCTAGATGATTGAGCTTAGTTGAACCCCTTCGCTTTCTCTCTTTAGCTTGTCATTCGTCGTCGTGGTGAAGTTCTAAGTGGTGAATGTGAAATGAGTTACGTTCATCACCTCCTTTCTCGGATTCCTGAAGATCTGCCTGATGACGTGGAAGAACTTGTCACGGCTGCGCACGCGCTGTTTCGTAAATTCCCTCCTGAAAAACTCGTGGGCGCCGTAGAGAGGTACCTCAAAGAAAGGTAAGTATATATATGGGACGTGTTCTGCCATGACTGTTGTCTGGATGCTATACCTATGGAGTAATCTAATTTTGCCATAACGGTGACAGTGACGGTGACTGGTGGTGATGGTAATGGTGACTGGTGACGGTGACTGGTGATGGTGATGTGTGGTGACTGTTGACGGTGACGGTCACGGTGATGGTGATGGTCACGGTGATGATGATGATGACCTCCTTGTTCTAAAAGTGTAGCCTCCGTTCATCTGTGACTTGAATGAGGTAGGAAGGGTAACAGTAGACAAAGTCTACCAGTAAACGGAAGAAATTAACAAAACAGTCTTTAAAAAGGTGGTGGTGTTACCAGTTGTTATTTATTAAGTGTAATCATTAACTAAACGTTACACTAAAAGAAAATGCGCAACAACTGAAGTTCCCCTTGCAAGACTAAACGTAATTCTATAACAGGATTTTAATCAGGATTAGACCAATCCGAGCAAGCACTCTATACAAACAATTGAGACTTGCCGGCGAGGCTCAAATCTGTGCTACCATTTTAGTGCTTTTCCTCCAACTCGCTACTGATTTAGCTCGATGTCTTTAACGATGTGTGGGCCATCCTTTTTCTTCCTTCACCTTCTCGCATTTCCTCATTACTTTCTCTGTTCAAACAGTTTATCTCATAATTTGTGCACTTCAGTTTTTATTACCTCACACTGCGGTCATGAAAACACAAAATTGGTATTACCTTCTCTCACCTTGCTACATATTATCTTACTTTCAAACTTTTAGCTGTTCTCCACGTGATGCGACAGATCATACTGTGCTCTCTTGATATAAATCAACTGCCATTCTCTTACACTACTGTACGTCCACGGAAACAAGAAAACAAAAATTGAGTTGGTGTTCTGTTTTTCATTGTAGCGTGGCCGTAGCCAAGCACAAACAGTTCCTCAGAGAATTAGAGGATCAGAGACCTGACTCTGTCTTACGACAACGAAGAAAACAACTCGCCCTTTACACCAACAAAGAACTCCAAGTTCCATCACAGTTCCAGCCAAATAAAAGCAATGCTTACATGAAGCTTGCCGTATGGACATTAACTGCTTCTGTGGGAACTATGGCGCTTTATGTATTGAGTACTGCGAAACGGTGGATTTAGTGTAAGCTACTTTTGCTTTGTGTTGAATATTTCCGGCTGTGAGTGAAGATATCTTCGACGGAAGGCTGGCATTATGCCTTGCGTGACTTTGGAATTTGTCACACAATTTTCTCCTCTTGAAAGTCAGGGCGAAATCGTAGTGTCCACGCTGTTGTTACCGAGTGGTAGCTGTGACGTCTGAGACCATTCAGAGAGTAAAGCCGATGGACCGGAGAGATCCGAATCGACTGATGGATCAAGGCTTGTGTGAGTTTCTCGGCTTAGCGGTCACAGGACACGCAGTCCTCTCCACCTAAGCGCGAGAGAAAATAATTTTTAAAAATTGCAATAAATGCAAGAACAATTGCATTATGGTATAGACTTAAGTGAAGCGGTAGAAAAATTGTAAATCTTCGGTCCCGATCGGCCTATAAATTGTATGGCACGGTTAGAACATCAAAATCTGTCGTTTATATCTCGGTTTCATGTAACCGATTATTAACGGTGAGTTGGGGGGGAGGGGTGAGGGCAGGGACATCTGCAAAACGAGGGCAAGGAATTAAAAACACAGTAAGCAAAACACTCTATTATTGGGGCAAACACCCGATCTGTGACAAGCAATGCAGAAGATACTTTAACATGACTTGTTGTTTAGCTAGTGATGTTTCGCAAGCAATGTTGCAAATTGCTGTCTAGCCTGTTCCAAGCTCTCAGATATTTGGGGCGAGCGAAGAGCGAATCACGAAACAACGAGGGAAGAAAAGCGCGCGGGGACTGGGGCTCTCCCTAATCCTCTCTAAATTTTCTTCACTCGCGCACTTGCCCCAAGTATCTGAGAGCCTGGAAAAGGCTTATTGCTGTCCGAAACTCCTTCACTTTAGGTTATTTGCTCTGTCATATGTAATGCTGAATGTACCTTGGTATCATCTTAAGTTGTCACGGATTGTTAGTACTAGAAAACTAGAAGTGAAAGGAGATCTATTTGTCGATGCAAACGAAGTCGTCTAATGAGCAAACATTCTTGACCTCACGGAAACTATTCTGAGATGGTTTTGGCTACCCGTCGCCAAGATGAAAATAGATGCCAAGTTGAAAAGGTCAGGGGAGTTGCACATGATCAGGAACCAAGCCCTCTGGGTGAGAAGGCACCGGGCGCAAGAGCTGTTGCCGCTGATTGGCTGAAATAATTCTGCAGAATGTCTTAACTCACCTCAACTATTTCCCTCCAAATTCAAGCGCAAAACAAAGTCAACTTCTTTTTCTTATGCCTTTTATTTTGAAGTTTTAGTTTAGTATTACCAATATTATAGATATTTTATTTATTTTAAGATGAAGATATTGTACAACACTTAAACGATTGTCATAATAAATGAAGTCCTATAATCCATTGTTTCCTTGAACTCCCAGCTTTAACAACAACAACTTTGAGTTTGAGTTTATTTTACAGTTTTAAAAAAGGACTTAGTAGCCCGCAATTAGCACAGCTATCCTAGGCGGGCTTGTTAAACTGACACTATATATAATAAGCTCTCTCACAACCAAAATAATAATAATAATAAGTTATAGCAAAAGCAGCTCCCCAATTAGTAGAGCATCTGTGCTCGCCTAGATAGATTTGAGACTTAAATAAAGTGACGCTTTACAATAAATAAAGTGACGCTTTACAACAATTCAATTACTTAAAAAATCTTATCCCAATGTTATGAATATACAATGTAAAATACAATTGAAAATTAAAAAATGTTCTTACCTGCCCGAAAAAGGTGAGTCTTAAGTTTTCGTTTGAAATTACTTAATGATTAAATATAACGCAACTCAGCGGGCAAACCTTTCCACAAATATGGAGCAGCAGTATAAAAAGACCCGGCACCAAACGTAGAAAGCATTTTCTCCTTAGGAGGCTCCAGTAAAAAGACTACTATTTGATCTAAGATTGTAAGAGGACTTAGGCCTAACACTAATTAAATCGCTAAATAAGTCCGTGATTTAGGCTTTGAAATGTGATGCTCCAAACACTGCTTACATTCCTAACCGAAGTCGAATAGTTTTGCAATGAGTTCCGCTGGAGAGTAGCAGACATGTTTTGACTTTATGAAAATACACAACGTTTTTGATTTTGAAAAACTTGTTTCGACAGTTCTTCTGTCATCCTGTACTTTGTGTGAATTGTGTAAATCAAAAACGTTCTGTATTTTCTTAAAATTTTTACAGTAAGCCAAGTACCAACAACAAGGTGTAGCTTCATACTCGCGGAGCTTGTTCACGGTCCCCGGAATTGACGAACGAACATTTGTTTTTGTATTTCTAAAGACAAGTCAAAGAATTCTTCAGCTTGTTTTTTGGTAGTAACGTGTGGAAAATACTCCACAGCCCAGTAAAGCCGACCATCCACAGTCATTATATTGTTTCCAAAAATGTGGCCAGTTTTGGTGGCTTGCACCCCGAAATACACCCCTGCAAAGTTGTAGGGGCTATTCTCGGCCAGAGTTGTCTGTTGGGCTCCGTAATTATTGATATTACAAATGTGGCTTCTGCGACCCTGGTTGTGTTCGTAATCAGACATCTTGCAGTACGTGGGAATGTCTATGCAGTGGTAAAGTTTCAGAAGATTGTGATGCTTTCCAGAATCCAGCTGCGTGTGCACCTCGCGAGTGCACGCGCGTGCAAACTCCCAGAAGCCTTCTTTATCATTTGCGTTTATCCAGGGTACTGGGACAGATAACGCGCTCCCGCTGACATAGGCACCGAATTCATCGCTGTTCACCTTCGGCTCACAATCTTTTCTCACACTGACAGAATAAGTCGATTCCACAGTCACTGGGATTTTCAAATCCAGCTTCTCTCTCTGCATAATTCGCGCGATCGCGAGATGCGTGGAGGCAGTGATGGCTCCGTGTACTGTGCACTTGTTGGTGTTACAACTCTTAATGAAGAGCTTCGTTTCTTCCTCAGAGAGGCTGTGTGCCAAAAGACAGGTCTTTTTTGTCACCGATGGTTCTACATCCGCCACAGGGGGGGAAAGTGACAAAAACATATTTTCCGGTTTGAAAAAGAAAGCTTTGGCACGTTGGAGCGCGAAGAGACTTTTAAACAGCAATCTTTCCAGTATATTAGGTTGGACAAGCTCTGGTATTAATGATTCCAAAGCCGGTCTCAAAGGAAGACTTTCAACTTCAAATCCTTCTCCACCGTGGAGAGAAGTCAACAACTTCAGCAGATGATTTTGAAGCTCGAAAATGGATAGCCCGTCACAGATGACATGTTGGAATGTGAACACTAGCGCATTCCTGAATTTTCCTTCGCTAAACGTTTCATTCAGCAGCCTCACGCGCCACAAAGGACCGTTTCCAATGTCGAATAAATAACTGTTTATCTCTTCCTCGAAGCCCTCTATCCAGTTATCTGCCGTAATCTTCTCTAAATGTTGAAAGTCAACCGTATCAGGATTTTCCATTTCTTCAAAGCACGCTCCCTCGATGCTGTCGACGTCCTTGATTCGCATTCGTAACAAAGGGTACCGTTTTGTGAGAAGACTTAACGCCTTCCTGAGGTGTTCCTGGTTTAGTTCTTGCATAGAGTCTAACAGCAAGACGGAAGTTACAGTTCCCCAGCTGTTTGTCTTCTCTCTTTCCAGAAGCACTTGTTCCAGTAAACCGAGCCGCCTCGATGGTCTGTTGTAATCATTGGATTGGTTATCGCGGTTCAAATCGTATATTTCAGCTTTTCTCTTGAAAATCTTGAGAATCAACAGCAAAAGCAAAGCTATGATGAGCAGACAGATGGTAATGCCCAAAAAGGCAGCAGATAAAATCGACGACATCGAGCTTTCTCCAACAAAAACTGATGAGGTTCCAGATCGTGTGTGTTCGTCTGGTCTAACAAAACTGACTGGCGGAATTCTTTCGCCGTATGTTTATATAGTTGTGTCTGGAGTGACCTCGAGTTCTTGGTCTATTTTTACATATCACATCAGATGCCGGCTGTTTTACGCAGTCACACTGTGACTGAAGTCACCGGAAACGACGCAGGTCAACCTATTTTGTTATTCCGTCACAAGCAACTTCAGATGAAATTCCTAAATAAGGCTTTCGACACAAGCTGAAACTAGGCTCGATTATTAGCCGATGTTCGGAAACTATCGTGAGAGCGACGGAAATCGAACCGGTATTGAAAGACTTTTGGTTGGCCGAAACACCAAGTTGTGTTTTGTAGCTTTGACTTTGTTTAATACAGAAACACCTTCAAAAAAGGTTCATGCCCTCCCAGTTTTTCCTGTCATCTGCTTATCGCCTCATGGTTTTGTCGGTGTCTTTTCCGGCTTTTTTTTTATTTTATTTTCGTCATGTTGTTACGGGTAGTCGGTGTTGCCATGAGAACTATGGTAACCGCGGAACTTGCGGAAGAAGATTAGAAAAACTCAATAATCACCCAAAATATAATATGACAGTGGACGTATGAACAAAATCTTCAAAATTTCGATATTTACGCTGCTTGTTTATTTTTATCTGCACGAGAGACCGCATCAAAGCCAATAATACATGGAAACCAAATATGCGAATATGAACTATTTTTTTGATGGTGCGCGCATCCTTTTATAAAGTAGATTTTCCTGACGATATTAGCCAGTGTGCATGGTTGTCATTTTGTAGTATTTGCGGAACTTTCCGCCGGGGAGGTTTGAATAAGTGACAGTGGACATATGAACAAAAGCTTTAATATATCTACGCCGTTTGATTATATTTAACAATTAGATTATGAGCTCGAGATTTCTATCGCGTGATAGCTGATGAGGGCGCAGCCCGAATCAGCTATCACGCATAGAAATCGAGAGCGAATAATCTAATTGTTTTAGTATAAATCTACTAGTCGTTCAAAACTAAACAAGTTAATTATCAAAATTCTCCTCACAGATACTTCGAAAACGCGAAGAAGCGGGCGCCATTTTGTTGACAGCCGCTACTCACTATCTATCACAGAATAGATAGCGAGTAGCGTAGCCAATCAGAGAACGGCATTCGTGATAGAACGCTAGTAGATTTACACTAACAGCGATTATATTGACCTTCATGAGATAAACCACGTGAAAGCTAATAATACATGGTAACCAGTTACAATGGGAGACAATTCAGTTCTGAATTCCATCAGCAAGAAATTGCGAAATGTTGCCAAGTAAAATAATGAAAAAAGTGTGTCGACAGTTGCGAACCTGTTGCATTTGATTAAAATAGCATATGGTAAAATCAGATGCAAAATCTTGAATAGCGCTAGGGCTCAGTAAATAATTGATAAGAAAAAAGAGGCTTCTACGAGTCATATTGTATTTAACCCACTTTAATTCTATAATTCACATTGTGTGGTTAAAAATTTCCCTCGTACAATCTGAACGAAACCCTCGTCAGTGTTGTTTCAGTGTTATGACCCTAAATATTTAGCAGGTGGCCATAATCCCACAGCGGCAACTCAGTTCAGAGCTATACTTGTGGCCATTTTGTAAACTGAGTGTGTCGAACGTTTGAGAATGAGGTTTTAGTCTTTAAACTCTAACCGTGTGACGCGAATCCAACGCAAATATTTCTGACCGTTCAGGTTTGGCAGTATTGAAGACATGAAGCCAAGTGCTTTCTAATGTCTGTGGGTGCATTTGAAATAAAAGTTAAGCTACCGAACTGGAAGGGTATACCATCCTGTTTATCACACTGTACAAAGGAAATAGTTTTATCCAGAGCGCATCTGGGTTTGGTTCAGCCCCAACTGAGTAATTCGCTATAGGAATAATGAGCAAAGATTTTATTGTGGTGTTGGTAGTCAACCAGATTTTTTTACAAGGGAAGCATTGCAGGAGCTATACAAGTCAGTAGCTATGAAATGCTCTTGATAAGTCTTAGGATACGAAAGGCCGGGATCAGAAGGCATGCATCAACGACAACCGCTGGATTTACAGCTCTTCAGTGAAATTACGTACTACACATTACTAGAGTCTATTGATATGTTGTGGTTGTTGAGAATCGGATTAGTCACGGAAATGAATCCACCTTCATGATATGACGTGCGTTTCTGTTTTTCTTGTGGTAGTTGAAACTCCTTTCAGCACTCCGGAAAAGCGATAAGACCGGCTCACGTCGGGGCGTTTCAAGCCAATTGAGCTATGAAACCTTCAGCTCCTTTTCGCCAAGTAAAGCCCTGTCTTAACTATCTGCTGAGCCAAGTTGCTATACGACACGTCTAGCGTTTGTTGTGTAACCAGCATGCTGGACGCGACTCTGGTATGTTTAGCTTTTTTGTTTAGTTTTGACATTGTTATTGAACATTTTGTTGGTACAACGATTGTGGTGTTTTTACACAAACAAAGCGAAAACGTTTGTTTTTTGGCGTCGCTTTCCGCCTGGAAATTTACGTCATAGTACCGGCATAGTCAGTCAAACCATACAAGGACAAGAGAGCAACGGAACTGGGTTAACTTCAAAAACACATTGACGCAATTCAGATGTCATGAAATTACACGTAAGCTCGATATTCTCGTTCTTTAGTCCACTGAACATTCACTCTGCTTCTCTCCTTAAAACGTTGGCCATAACTGACCTGTATCGTTGAACGGCAACGCAGTCCGTACCATATGACTGAGTCGGGTACAGCTATCATGTGTCGAAATATGATAGGTACTGAGTACGAAACAATCCGGTGAGAGAGTCTGGGGAGAGACAAAAGATGCGGCCACTCATGATCACCGCGTTACAGTCAGCGTTAACCGCGGCGGGTCCGCGGTCAAAGTAACAAAAGTAAGAAAAATCGGTTAAACAAGGTTTTTTCTTCATAGTTATAAAAGATTATAAGTTTAGTGTGAGTCTGTGTGTTCAATAAATCATTTTAAGATATAGTGAAAAGGTTTGTAGTACCTGTGAATCGGTAGCCTGCCTGACTAGAAGCATTTTTCGGCTTTTGAACGGCGTCTAGTGAATCGATTTTCGAGAAGTCAAGCCGCCAAAGACACACAGCGCAGACCAATCTCCACAGTTCTTCGCTTTGAAGACTATACAATGGCAACACCGCCTAATATCGTTAAAAAAATACCAAAACAAAAAACTAGAAAACAAAAAAACAATGCGCACTTTACAGGAAGAACAGAGAGAAACTGAAATCTTGAGAGATGGACCTTCCTTGAGAACGCCAACTAACCTTTAACGTTCATTTGAGGTGCGATCAGCTTTGCCGTTATCGTCGGAAAGAAGATAATGTTTATACAAATAAATTTTGATTCTCAGTACATTACAAGGACATATTACAAACAATCAAAACGGGGCTTCCAAATGTCTGAAGTTACTTTTATCTGTAGTGAGTCTGTAGTACCCAAACGCTGATATCCCTACCAAAAGTCTTTCAATACCGCCCGTCAGCCTGATCGAGCTCACGTTGAGCTCTCAGTTCAGCTCAGCAACTGTTAGTCGACTTCGTGGAGTCGTTCGTTTGAAATCCTTACTATAGAAATTTCAATTTTCGTTTCAACTGAGTTTCCTTGTTACGGAATAACGTAAAAATAGCTTGACCTACAACTTGAGAACACAGCCCCGTGCTTGAGAAATGAGCCCTTAGGAAGAATAAGCATCCCTTCAAATAGTACATTTCTCCCAAACTGACTTCTTTCGTGCCAGCCACTTTAATTCTGACCAATGGAGTTTGCAGTTTAACAATTCTAAGGTCGTAACCCGTGTTGCAAAGCGAACAGAAAAGTAAACTTAAGGGCAACAGAGTGAGACTCCTGAGTGAGATGATTTCATTATGGCTCGCAGCGGGCGCGATCGTCTTTCGCTTGGCCTCGTGGGATTCAAAGTGGGCAGAAGTTTAGCTGGTGCACGCAGAACATTCATTGATTCAACGTAACAAGCTACTTATGATGCCTTAAATAACACGAAATAAAAACACTTGACATTTCGTGTACATGTTAGACCACTTCGGGTTCATTATGTACTAAAAAATAGTCTTCAGAAATCACACGCATTTTTAAAACAAGATTGATTTCATTTACGTCAATTCGATTACTTCAGTATCAAAGTTTACGATGTGTTTTTTAACTTCACTTATACAGTTTGACTGACTGTGATCAGTATACATGACGCAAGTTTCAAGTTGGAAAAGCAACACCAAAAAACAAAAGTTTTCGCTTTTCTTTATGTAAAATCTCCGCAATGGTTCGATTTTCCAACATTCTTGAACCAACAAAATGTCGAACAACAATGTATTAACTGAATTAATCGGGCTGAAACCTAAACTGACGTTCAGTTGTAAGCTGCGCATCCAACGTGTAATATAATAAATATTAGACGTGTTGTATAGCAACGTTACGACGCTTAGCATGGGCTTTACTTGGCAAAAAGCAGCTGAAGGTTTCACAGCTCAGCTAATATAAAAAGGCCCTTGCGCTGACGTGAGCCGGCCCGGCTTATCGCATTTCCAGATCGGAGCGCTCGGAAAGGAGTTTGAACTCCCATAAGAAAAAAAAATACAAACGCACGTCATGTCATGAATTAAGCCGGGTGGATTTAACCCATCATTAATCCGATTATCAACAATAGACTCTAGGAAGGTTAACATAATCCAGTGCTGTGGATGGACTTCTACTGAGGTGCAGTAACGTGGCGCTTAAAGAAGCAGGAGCACACCTAAACACCGGTCGCTTAACATGGATTTAATGTTAATAATTCGTTCCGTTTCGAGCAATCCAAAATCCCTACACTCATTACACTAAGCTGCGTTGCGAGATATTTTGTGAATTTTTTGGTGATTTCGGGTATATTTGGGAAGATATAATTTTTGTCAAAGGATTATTTAAGTTTAGGGAAATAGGAAATGTTGAAGGTTTAATGAACGTTCAAAATTGGAATTTAAAGTTAGACTTAAGGCTGGTTTACACAGTGACATAAGCATAAGCATAACAATGTTTACACATGTTTTTTTTTTTGTTTTTGTTTTTATCAGTTGTAAGAATACCAAAAGAAAGACAAATTACGGTCACAGTTACTCAACAGTACTTACACTACACGCTACTGTTGTGCTTACATTACAGTATCATTTCATTAGCTAAAGAATCTACGAAAAATGTTCACCCGCAGTTACTTGATAATTTAACATGTACAGTATTGCCGACGGCAGCACATACACATAACTATACGCAACGTAATATCTAATCAATCCGTCTACATGTATATTTTACAGTATTTTATGATAAGGAATAGTGTTACACGCTAAGCCCTTCCAAAGGATATTTCTGTTTAAGATTTGCTATAAAGACGAACATTGAAATTTCATTACGCAATAACTTGTTCTTATATAAATAGTATTTGGCATACAGGAGGGTGAAGTTGAGCTTTTTAACAAAATGCGATTCTGTGTTTTTACCAACAATTTTTCTACCAAATAATATTTCCATCTGTGAGAAGCGTAGGGAGGTAGCATTTTCATAATTGAACCATTTTATAACTTCCGAAAAGAATTGTTTAGTCAAAGCACAATTTTGGAAAGAGTGAATTATTGAGTCATTCATTTGGCACCATCCACAAAGCATATTGTCTTCTATACCATATATGAACAGCTCCTTTTTGGAAACGATCGTTCTATGTAGGAGTTTGAAGTAGAATTCTCTTAGCTTATTATCTTTGCATATGCTTTTAATATCGCCAAAATACGACTCTAGAGGGATTTGGTCTACTTGTAAGTCCCGAGCCCATTTTGTTTTTGCCTTGAGTTCGATTTTCTCATTGTTGATGAATAAACAATAATAATCTTTATTTTTCATTGCAAGGAGATTTATAGAGATTTCTGTAGAGAGTGGAAACATGCATTCTGACAAGAAATTTGTTTTATCTGTTGTGGTGTCCCTCGCTTCTCCAGGAGATGACTCGGGATTGCTGATGTAACTTGCAGATAGACAAGAAAATTACACTTTACATGGTATTTCTCTATGAATTCTGGGTACCGCAGAAATTTACCATCCACATTCAAAAGGTCTTGGATAAGGTAAACGCCTTTGTCAAACCAATTTCTATAGAAGATAGTAGATCCATCCAATAGAATCTCTTTGTTATTAAATAAGACAAATTCCTGAGTTGAAGAATCTTTGTAGGATGATTTAAGCTCTAAGAAATTTTGGAGGATTGATTTATAAAACTGGGGTAACTTGATCCGCGCCAGAAACTTTTCGTCGTAATTACATCTCAGCAAAAAGTTGAGGCCACCAAACTTATCAAACAGGTAGCTGGGGATGACCCTCCAGGATTCCTCGGAAGTGTTTTCTTCCGATAGAAGTCTGGAAATCCATGCTAGATTCAACGATTTTGCCATGACATCTATACTAGGTGCGCGTAAACCTCCTTTGTCGTAGTCAGAGACCATTACTTTTCGTTTAATTTTATCCTTTTTCTTTTTCCAGATGAATTTAAAAATCAGAGAATTTACAGCATGGATATAGTCATTAGAGATGTTAAGGCTTGAAATCGTATGAACCAGCTGCGATATTCCAAGGCTTTTGGCTATGATACATCTTCCAAATAATGTAAGACTGCGACAATTCCAGATGTCGAAGACCGTTTGCAATTTCTGTAGTTTTGTCTTAAAATTATATTTTTCATTTTGCTTTTCATCATAAGAAATGTACGTCCCTAAGACTCGAACGGGCTCTTCCAGCCACTTGAATCCAAAGAGTTTCTCTTTACAATGTCTCCAAGGTCCAAGCCACAGAGCTTTGGTTTTCGATGGGTTTAATCTTAGGCCAGATATGCCACCAAATTTGTCTAATACAGTGATGGCTCTTCTAACTGAATTGCTATTCTTTTTCAAAAGGGTGGTGTCGTCGGCGAATTGACTTATTTTAAATTCCCTTTGAAAGACACTGACTCCCTGGATTTCCTTATCTTGCCTAACCTTACAAGCTAAAAGTTCTACTGCCAAAATAAAGAGGTAGGGGGATAAGGGACATCCTTGTCTGACTCCTCTTGAAAGGGTAAAATAGTTTGTACTGAAACCATTATTCAGAACGGAACTCTGGGTATTAGCGTAAAAGGTAGAGACCCAACGTTGAATAGACTCTCCGAAATTAAACAATGTCATGGTTCTTTGGATAAATTTCCATTCAATTGTATCAAAGGCTTTTTGAAAATCCAATTGCAAGAGAATACCCGGGATGTTTTGGAGTCTTGTTTGTTCCAAAATGTCATTAATTAATCTAATATTTTCACCAATGTATCTCCCTTTTATGAATCCAGTTTGGTCTGAGCTGGAGGACTTTTTCTAATCTCTTAGCAATCACTATGGACGCAATTTTATAATCTAGATTTAACAACGTTATTGGTCGCCAATTGTTGAGGGAGGAAAGATCGGAGTCCTCCTTCGGAATGAGCGTTATAACGCCTCGGCGTTGTGAGAGACTCATCTCACCTGCGTTGTACGAAGCATTGAAACTGTCTACAAGGTCTTGGCCGAGTATATATCAAAGAAGCAATTGTAAAACTCCCATGTAAAACCATCATCTCCTGGCGATTTCCCCCTTTTAAAAGTACATAGAATGTCTTGACATTCCTTAAGAGTAATTTCACCTTCCAGTTCATCTCTTACTACATCTTCAAGTTAAGCATAAGAAAAGTGACATACGTCAAATGTTTCGCTTTGATTTCTTATACCTCTTGTACTAATTGTTGCTGCTGTTGTTTTTTCTCAGAATATCTTCACCTCAAAATAAGCAAAATATGCAATGCTATAACAAAACTGTCAACTGAAAATAAAATGCCGCGTTCAGTTACAAAACAAAGATTCCTTTGGTTTTGAGCTTGAATTAACTTAAATTTGGTGGCAGATGGTTGAGCTGGGTGATTTACTTCGTCCTGCTCAGGCTGGTACCCGGCACTGTTATCCGAGATTTTGTTGCGTTGGTTCAAACTGTTACTGAAAGATCAACGATGACGGTGATTCTACATAAATAAATCAAAAACGTCTTCTATTCGGTGCCGCTTTCCGGCTCAGGAAACTTGCGTCATATATAGCACACAGTGAGTCAAACCATACAAGAACAAGACAGCAACAACACTCGGTTAACCTGAGTAAAGCTCAAAAACACTTTGACGCAATTCAGATGTCATGAAATCGTAAGCCTGGATGAGGAATCAAATTGACGTGTATGAGATATATAAATGTTTTCAAATACCTGTGGTTTCGATTATACCCAAATTACTAGAATAACACGAGATGTTAAGTGCCTTTACAGTATTTGACTTCTGGCTACCTTGTAGCCTGGGGGGCCAAGGGTATTTTTTGGCCACATGTATGTTTTATTTTTCAAGTGGAATTTGCAATGATTCAGCCAGTTATTTTGTTACATTTGCTTACATTCTTTAGACGGCTAACTGACTTATCCTAAATGAACTATGTACTTTGAATGTCTCGCGTTAGTGAAGCCAGAATTTGCCGTATGTGACTGAACAAGATGAAACAACTACCACATCTTTCCTTCCGAGCCAAATTATGACATTCATCTACAATTATACAAATGCATATAGAGAAAATTCCGGATACTTAACAGTTTCGGTGAATATTTAGAAAGGTATTTTAGTCGCCTTTACGTGATAAACACGGGTTAGTGCCTCAGGCAATATAACGGTTGTAGCGTCACACTAAGGGCACGCTTGAGAAATCATTGCCTTTCCACATCGGTGCTCGTTTGGATTTTTTTCCTAATGAGCTTAAAACACCATAAGAAACATACACACATGCTGAGAAAATCCTTCTAATTTTCTCACATCTTTCCGCTTCGGCATTTTGTTATGCATGGTTTTTCGACTCAAACACAAAACGTACATCTGTTCCGATTTTTAAATGACGTATGACCCTTTTTTAGGTATGTGATATACACCCTGTATTGTGTTTCAAAGCGTCATGGAAATATCTGACTACAAAAGGCTGTCATCATTTATACGTAAGTAGTTTCTTGGCTTGAACTAACAGATAAGCAAGAAGGTGTTTGATCGACAAGAGCCGAATGGCGAGTAACACAACTCAAGTTGGACTGGACAGAGAAGTTCAACCGCGCGCCGAAGGCAAACAAGATTTTACCGAAAACGTGGAGGACGATGCGACAAGATTATCGAGACCACTCGGTTTGACGGAGCGAGTACTGTTAGAAAGAGAAAGGATAAATGGCTGGGGTACTGTTACTTCTGTTCTGCTTTTGGAATCCATGGAACAACTCAATCTGGATCACCTTAGCAAAGTGCTTTGTCTTCTTCCCAGACGGTATCCCATGTTACGAATGCGAATTTATGACAGCGGCAATCAAGCATGCTTTGAGAAAATGGAAACCGATGACGTCGACTTTCAGCGGTTAGACGAGATTACGGCTGACGACTGGATAGAGGGCTTCGAGGAGGAAATAAACGGTTATCAGTTTGATTTGCGAAAAGGTCCGCTGTGGCGCGTGAGGTTACTAAAAGAAACTTTCGACGAGGGAACATTTAAAAACGCGCTGGTTTTCACATTTCTACACGTCGTTTGCGATGCGCGATCCATCTTCGAGCTTCAAAAAAAGGTGCTTGAATTTCTAACTCGCGTCCATGGTGGCGAAGATTTTGAAGTAGACAGCCTTCCTCTAAGACCTCCCTTGGAATCATTGGCGAGCGTACTTCAACCCACCACCACGGAGAAGATATTGTTTTCAAGCTTCTTCAAGCTTCAGCAAGCCAAGTCTTACTTTACCAAACCAAAGAATTTATTTCTGTCAGTTTATCCACCCGTTACGAAAGCAGATACGTCGGTGACTAAGAAAACCTGTCTCTTGACTCGCAGCCTCTCTGAAGAAGAAACCAAACTCTTGATTGAGAGCTGCAAGGCCAACAAGTGTACAGTACACGGCGCCATTACTGCCTCCACGCATCTCGCGATCGCGCGAATGCTGCGCATGAAAAATCCGAATTTGAAAATCCCAGCGTCCGTGGATTCAACCTACACGATCAGTCTACGAAAAGATTGCGAGCCGAAGGTGAGCAACGATGAGTTTGGTGTCTATATGAGTGGGAGTGTATTATCTATCCCTGTACCGTTAATTGAAACAGGTGATAAGCAAGGCTTCTGGGAACTTGCACGCGCATCCACTCGCAAGGTCCACTCTCAGCTGGATTCAGGAAAATACCGAAATCTGGTGAAGTTGTACCACAGTGTGGATATCCCTTCTTACTGCAAAATTGCTAACTTTGATTTCAACGAGGGTCGCAGAAGCCAGATATTCAACATAACAAACCTCGGAGCACTTCAGTTAAATCAGAGCGAAGACGCCCCATACAAATTTGTTGGTTCCTATTTTGGTTTGCAAGGCAAGAGGATGAGTCATACATTTGGAAACAATATTATGACTGTGGATGGCCGGCTTTACTGGGCTGTGGAGTATTTTCCACACGTTACTACCAAGGAATTAGCTGAAGAATTTTTTGACTTGTCATTGGAAATGATAAAACTAGCTTGCGTGCAGTGATTTCAAGGACCACAAAGAAGACCTTGACACATAAGTAAATAAGAAAAGGACCGCCTGCGAGGACGGGAACGTCAACGAGAACGTCACAAAGCAATAGGTTTAATGAGTAAAAACAATAGCTCTGCACGTGCGTTTGACATTTTGGTACATTTCTTTGCCGTCCTCTTCAAAACAACAACGTGAAATGACCAAATGTTAGCGGGTTTTGGCGAGAACGTGAGCACAAAGTTTTCTTTCTTTTTCTTTACTCCAATACCGTTCATAGAAATTTAGTTCCTGGATAGTTCGCCGACATTCTACAAGTTGAACAAATTGGAATAATCGCGAAAGTGCCACATTACGAGAAGATATATTCTGAAATGACGTTTTCGTTGCCGTGGCGTCCTCGTTTCTTAAACTCCCTAATGCTGCTTGTTTACGTAGGTTCTACAAGAGATCTAATCAGCCAAAACATGAACCAGAACATTAAAAAAACAAGGCTGATACTACAGGGTTGCCACTCACTGGGATAGAAAAAAATTCCCTAACTTTTCACTGACCACAAACCATTATTTTCACTGACCATCCAGCCAAGACAAATCCTTGGGCAATGAAGCCAGCAATGCAGCCACGGAAACCAATAACTTAGTAGGAGGTTTTTGAAACGGCATGACCTTAACTGACAAGGAATCTCGTTCCCAAACCTAACGGCTGGCCAAAAGTAAAATTCCCTGACTTTCAGGTGGAATTTAGAATTTCCCTCACTTGATACACAATTCCCTGACTTTTCACTGACTTTCAGGTAGAATTCACAATTTCCCTGACTTGATACACAATTCCCTGGCTTTTCACTGACATTCAGGTAGAATTTACAATTTCCCTGACTTGATACACAATTCCCTGACTTTTCCTTGACCTTGAAAAAACTCTGTTTTTCTCTGATTTTTCCCTGACCGTGGTAAGCCTGCACTATGTGAAAAAAGTATGTAGGGAATATTTTTTGTGGTGGCTTGTGTACTGAGCTAGCATTTGCCTGGCTTTTCCAAAGCCGCGAAAAGAAGTTTGTCAAGGTCTTCCTCCTTTTTTTTAATACGCTTTCCGGGTTATTTGTAAAGTTTGTTTTTTTTTTAATCAAAAAAACTTTATTGCATTGTAGCAAAAAGTAAAGGGTAAGGGAGAAAGAAACAACTTGGACTAAACATAACAAAAAAGGGTATACAGTTACATGTTAAAAAACAACTAGTGAAACAAAAATAGAGAGTAAAGTAAATTACAGGTATATGCCAGCCAAATACAACATGTCGTAAAACTACATTAATAAAAAGGTATCTTAGCTTACAGTAAGACGGAACTGTTACAAGTATAAATGTACATATGTCTATTTGTATTAATTGTCGCTCAATGTGAAGGGGAAAAGGGAGAGTGTGAGATTAAATATTATGACGTGAAGAGCTTTCTGGTTTCAAACCTAATAAAACATACTCCTTTGGTAAGTATCTGGGATAATGGCAATCTCCTTTAACCACAGTATTAAATCGTCCCAAAAAGAAGTGGATTTTTCACAATGCCAGAAGAGATGAGAAAGTTCTTCAGGGAAATCTCCGCAAAAGGTGCTGTTAGAATCATTTCTAAGGCCAATTTTTGTCAAAAAGCAATTCGTCGGTAATATTCTATGTAAAAACCTATAATGAAAGTTGGCCAATTTAGTACTTTTGGTACAGCGAAAAGCTAGTTTATAGGCGTTTTTTCGGTCAGGTTTATAGCAATTGTCAGGTTCACAGTTGGCATCCCATTTTGTTTGGCTTTTTTCAGGACTGTTAGTTTTCAAAGATATGAACTTTTTATAAACCAGTTTGTTGGCCTTCCGACTTTTAATAAAAGAAATATAGAAATCTTCATGTCTTGTTTCACTTGATTCTATTGTCGCAGGGGTTCTGATGGACCGAACTGAAGAAACGAGTACGAAAAAGGTTAATGGTTGTATTTGTATGTTGCAGATATTCAATACTTCGGCTAAAATGCCTTTCGAAAATGACTTTTTGTAAAAAATAGGTTTATTCCCTAGTCTAATTAATGAGTTGTAGAACAGAACAGAACAGAACAGAATACTTTATTTATCCACGGTTGTCTCGTCATGCATATCTATAATTAATTAAAATTTTAAATTTAAAATTACAACTAATTATATATTACTACTTTTTATTTATTTACTAATATAAAAATATAAAATATAAAACCCTGCTTTCCACGAGAGCCGTGCTCTGTTTTGAAGCTTTTGTAGCTTGGCTGCTAGGGTTTTGCAACAGCTATCCCAAACTTCACAGCAATAGTTGAAATGGGGCAGAACTAATGAGTTAAATATGGTCATCAAGGTGTTTACAGGGACGAAAGGTCATACACGTTTCACATTTAACCTTCGCAAGTAACAACATGAAAGGTATTGAATTTTATCTGAACCAAGATCTTGCGAATGCAAATCAATCGCTTATCGCTAACAAACTGACACTTAATCAATCAAAAACTGAGTTTATGCTCATTGGGTCTAGACAAAGGTTGTGTACG
The DNA here is from genome assembly GCA_016490735.1 of Pachyseris speciosa. NCBI lineage: Eukaryota > Metazoa > Cnidaria > Anthozoa > Scleractinia > Pachyseridae > Pachyseris > Pachyseris speciosa. Next base: position 1,412,640 of record JAEMWC010000078.1, on the reverse strand, counting down.
TTCCAGTCAGCCCCAAACTTAACTATCAATGGGACGCCAATCAAACAGGTTTCCCAGGCTAAATCTCTGGGTGTGTATGTTGATGAAAACCTTTCATGGACTACACATATAAATGAAATTACAAAGAGAGGTTGTTCCAAAAATTGATTCTGTGATTGGATCGAACCTTCGAAATTAACTTCTGCCCATATACACAGAATTTCTCGGATTCTCATCAATAATTTCCATAGTATCCTTTTTATTGCGGTTACCACTGAAAAGAAGTCTTCCACCATATTTCTCGAGCTCTTTTGTAAAGTTCAAGTTTGAACGTAACTGAATAAAGAAACATGACCAACAACAACAACAACAAAACTGGCTTTATTGTACCCATTATTACATTATTTTCAGTTTAACTAAATTAAAGTGAGTACTGGCTGCCCTAAATAACCATAAGGGGCTAGGAAAGCAGGGCAGCCATACTTGAAAACACAGGAATATACATTCTTGGGTCAGGTAAATAATACAGAAAGCACACACACACACACACACACACACACACACACACACACACACACACACACACACACACATACACGCACACATACACGCACACATACACGCACGCAAACTCGTACAAACATGACAAAAGACAGTAACATACACGAACAAATTATGAGATAAGACGTACAAACAGCAATGCTAACATCCAGAAATTGTCAAGGTTTGGAAGACATCGGATAAAGACGCCATCTTGCGCGTGGAAACTAAAACCAGATTGACGCTAATCCTGAGCTGTTTGAATCCTGAGGTCATCATCGGTCAACATGACAAATACGTTTCAAATTATGATCAGAACAGATAAGAAGCACGCAAAACTCAAGAACAGAATCTGAATCAGAATTCTCGAGAATTTACTGGCTGTTGTTGCCTTTCCGTAATTTTTTTTCTGTGCTCGAAACACGATCTTTGGTCTTTCCACTGAAGTTTTCCTTCACAATTAATCCTAATTTTGAAGGCATGCAGCCGCACCTCTGCTAAGTTCGCTGGTTGTTCCCGAAAACTTACTTCAGTTCAGGAAGGGATTTTCTTTTACTCTGAACCGAGAACAAAGTTTTTCTCTGACTGGCATCCTGCTGTTCCATTAACCATCATTACTTTTGAAAACAAAGTTGTACTGAGAACAACTTTAGCCACAATTTATTGCTCGGCTTCTTGATCAGCGCTGACTCCACAAGTCATCTAAATCATCGTCTTGAGTTTGTCTCAGCTCACTCAGCGCCCATTTCTTGTTATCGATCTCAGCCATAAGTGTTGTGTACTGCTGTACAAGCGAGTCAAATCCCATCCCCACGGACTCGTAAGCGAGAACCGTTTGAGTAAGCCGGAGAAGCTCCACGCTGCTTTCTTCTTCGGCATCTTTCAAACAGGATCTGAAATTCAAAACAAGTCTTTAGGCTGTTCGGCAAATAGTTGAGCGTCACTCTAAAGCTGTGTCGCATGCGTAATTTGATTAAATTCCATTGTAACCTAAACCGAGAGGTGAAATGCCATTTAACGTAATTTGCAGTTGAAGCCAAACATGTATTTGCAACCGGTGGAACTTTAAAAAAAAATTGCAGTTTTCCTACGAAGCACTTAATATAAATATGTGCGTTGAAACTATTGCGGGGCCATGTTCTAAACGAGTAAGGGCCTGGGAACGAATCCAAACTTCATTGAAAATCAATGAAATTGAACTAAATCGATTCTCACATGAAAAGGTATCAAAATACGCAGTTTCAGCAAGTTTGAGTATGTTTGGTTGAAAAGCCGCTAAATAACATGCATTTAAAGCTTAAAAAAAATCCCATACAAATGTCTATTTCGGAAAGTGTGTCCCTGCAAACAATTTTCAAACGCAATTTTTTCAGCTCCAATTCAACTGAACAGCATCAAAGTTGGTTAGGTAACAATTTTTGAGATGCTCTTTCATGCAGTGGTAACAATTTTTTCCAATCGATAAATTTTAAAAACTCGTTCTCAGGCCCTTACTCGTTTAGAAAAAGGCCCATTGCCGTTGTCTATGGCCACGGATGACGACGATGAAATGGATTGCGTCACTGTATCAAGGAAAAAACGTCATAAAATAATAGTCTAGTTTCTTTACCGTCCAAGAAATAATTTGAAATGTACCTCTTCCTGTTAGACAGGCCATTCATGTGAACGAAAAGTACTTCCTACCATGACAGTACCAACGCTGCCAACATTGTTGGCCCATGCTCTTCCCATCAGAACACTACATGATAATTTGATTTAAGACATCACGTACCATGGCTTAAATGTGGGCTCGATTACCAACGCTGCTTCGGGAAATGAGCCCGCGCTAACCCCACCACCCCCCCCCCCCCCCACCCCCCTCCCCCTGATAGACCCAGATTGAGCCTTTGTAAGTGTAGGCTAGCGTTACATACTTGATTCTCTTCAGCGCCTGGATAGCTTCTGGAGTGTAGGTATCCCTTATCATCTGATTTTGAAGAACTCTCACTTTAAGGCACATGGCATCGCATTTAGCAGTCAGCCATTCTGCTGTCACACGATCATGCTTAACTTGCGACTGTAGCCTGTGGTCTGCTATGAGTTTCTCTAGTGTTTGAAGGGACTGCATCAGAACCTGAATTTCAAAACAAAAGAGGCGTTATTATTATTTAATATAGAACAGAATTACGGTCGTTTCGTACTCAACCAGTTCGTACTTAAAGCCGGGGAACCTCCACTCTGACTTACAAAACATTCACGCTAAATTGTTGGAAATAATTACTAGCTTCTAAATTTTGTTTTGAAACGTGGATATAACATTTAAGTGTACAAAAATCGATATGATTATCGCCTATTTTCGCTTTCAAATTTCCCGGGCGCGGCCATTTTAGATTTGAAGACGTGTAATGGTTGCAGCTATTGTCAGGAAGCAAACGAAGCAGAAAATCCTTTGTGATGAACAATTAAGGGCAACCATTACACCTCATCAAATCCAAAATGGCCGCGCCCGGGAAATTAAAAAGCGAAAATTGGCGATGATGATATCCATTTTTTTGTACACTTAAGGTGCTATGGTACCCTAGACTACTTTTGTCTCCAAAATCAAGCTCATGCAGAAGAAACCACCATCAAGCAACTCATTGCCATAAATGATGACAAACACAATGATGTTTGAGTCTCTTGTTGCCATGATAACAGAACAAGCTTTTGTCAGATGTCTTTAATAGTGCTTACTCAGTAACAATATTTGAGCAAAAATACTTAGTCAGTGAGACAAGAAACATTTTTTACCAGTTGAAGGGTGTTCCGCACAAGGGGCGTATATCGCTTTTTTTCCCCTTAAAATCCAAATCTCTCTAAACTCACTCTTCTTTGGCATACAGACTGGTTATGATGTCAGAAATGACGTTCTGCACTTATTTTGCGATTAAAAAGCTAGGATCCAAAGGATTAGCTTATGACTTTTTCCCAAAACTCAAAAAACAGAAACAAAAGGACCTGATGCATGATTGATTTCTTTTTTTTGAGTTGGTCCAGTTGTAGGCAAAAGTCATATGCTAATTTGCTGAATCCAGGCCTTCAAATCACAAAATAAGTGCAGAACTTCATTTCTGACATCATAACCAGTCTGTATGCCAAAGTAGAGTGAGTTTAGAGAGATTTGGGTTTTAAGGCAAAAAAGCGATATACGCCCCTTTTGCGGAACACCCTTCAATTCACTTGAGCTCATTTGTATGTGTATTAATATTCATGCGCGAATTGAATTACCTGAAGAGCACGTCAAACGATAGACGGGTTGGAGAGGATTGTTTGATAGTTTGACGTAGACTACACGTTTGGCGGTTAAAACATCGATTTAAGTTTTATTGATAGGAAACTTACGTGGCTCTGAGGTGTCGATCGCTAGGTACATTTAATCGAAACTCGCCAGCCTGGTGGTCGAAAAGACGTCATTTAAAGTCTGTAGACCCGCAAGTCAGACAATCTCAAAGAAGCGAGTGGTGTTTCTCTGTGCTTGCCAAACGCGAAGAGATTTAAGTTGACTGCCGGAGCGAGCAAATCGGCGTTTTGCAGTACAGAGTACTGAGTGAGGCGGGACAGTCTGAAAGGAACTCTCGTCTTAAGGCGGCCCGTAGTTGAGAGTCTTGGCCCATTTGCCAAAGGTTGCCGTGGCAGAAATTGGGAAAGGAGAGTTGATTTTGACTTAGGTGAAAAAATGGGATCCTTGATTCGGTGTTTTCCGTGTTCGAGAGGCCATTTGATTCCCAGAATTCATTGCGATCACAGAGGGCGCTGTCACCTTGAAAAGTTCTGGCGAGGACTGGAAATGAAATTCGCTCGGCTGCAGTGGAAAAATTTTCACTTCGAAAACATCACGGAGAATTCATCTAAGAGTGGGCAATCGGCAACATGAGAAATCGGTCCGTTTTCGATGAGCTGAGTATCTTGGAAAACAGTGCAAGGAAAAGTTTCATTCCCGCGCGCGGCAAATATTCAAAAGCACAAAAGTCATGATCGGCTGTCTGGTCATGTAAACACACGTAGAGATTAACATGCTGGAGAATTTTAACATATAAATCACTCTTGCATCGAGTACCTCGGTTAGTTCGCTTATATGGAGTCTTGTAAACATCAGCAAAAAGTATTTTCAAGCAAGATTAACAGCAAAAAGCATTTTCACCCGAGATAAGCAGTTAAAATAATTTTAACGCGAATCGTGTGACAGGCCATTTGTGTGCGATCGAATTTCACAATTCAATGTACCGGGTATGCAAATTTTCTACCGTCTTAAGCTAAAGAATATCTTCAGAACTAGTTAAGTTTTTTGTCCAAATTCTTGAACTGTCGTCATTTACTTTGATTTTAATACCATTTTCGTTCCATATTTTCCATTTGACGATGAAAATGAATCCGTCGACAGACGAAAGGGATTAAATTTCACATCTTACGCAAATATGTACGTTTTGAAGACAATTTGAAGCCAACAAAAATAGTGAAGTATTTTGTTCCATTTTTTTCACTGTCGTCATTTACGTTGATTTGTGATACGATTTTCCTTCCACTTGTTCCATTTGACGACGAAAATGAACCCTTCAAAATCGCTTCAAATGACCAAAGCACGCGAAACGCCAGTCAAAGCTCTGTTTCGAAGCGGAAACCGACGGCAAACAGCTTACTCTTTTAACTCTTATTTTGCCCTTGAACATCGTTAACTCAAATTTTCGGTGTTGCTCACCAACAGAAGTTGTTGGTATTGGCCAAAACCTATCTTCAAGTAAAAACAGCCGTTTTTAATATTTTACTCATTTATTTTATTTCTCGGCCGACAGCAAGCTTTTTGAGCACTGAGTTAGAATCAACTCCGATCCTGCTGTATGCCGTTTTCAACCAAATCACCCTCTTCAGCACTTTACTTATATCGGCCAAAGCCTTTCCAAAATAGTTAAGGATTAACCAAGAAACCTGTGCGCTCTTTTCATTTCGGAGGAACCCTTTAAGCTGATTGAGACTCAAAATGCGCCGGTTGCTTTAACGTTAACGTTTGCAATGCTCTAGGCCTAACCCTATCCCTAGCTCTAACCCTAACCCTAGCTCTAACCCTAACCCTAGCTCTAACCCTAGCTCTAACCCTAACCCTAACCCTAACTCTAACCCTAGCCCTAATTTTAACCCTAACTCTAAACTTAACAATAACCCTAAATCTTTTGAGTGCTGTTTTTCAAGTCGGACAAAATCTATGCGCGATGGCTTAAGGTTAACCAAGGCTACTGTGTGCTGTTTTTAAGTCAAGCAAGAATGTTGCGCACTGTTTTCCAGCTAAGATTTCCAAGTCGGATAGGCATCTTGTGTGCTGTTTATGAGTGCTGTTCTCTTAATTCAGTTACGAGCATTTGGCGCTTAGTTTTCAATAAAGAATACCCTTGGGCATTGCTTCATGAATGTTAATAAGGCAGACTGAAAGCGAAACTATCGTATGTGACGATTTAGCGTCGAAATTTCAAATTGCTCGGAATTGGCTGAATTTTGACATGTGGACTCCATTTTTGTCAAAGAACATTGCCCTGTATTTTTTTGGGCTATTGCGCGCTTCGTTTTCGAAAAAAAACCGGGCCTAAAGTACGTTCACACAGACCGTCACATACGATAGTTTCGCTTTCAACCCTTCAATATTATTGTCTTTGTATTGATCTATGATATGAACCTAAACTTGTGGACTGACTCTTGTTATTTGCAGAGAGAAAAATCTTCAAAGTTTCACTTTGCCAAAAATGGGTGTTTCCTGGCTATACCTACCATCAATCTTTCAAATGTTATGAAAGAACAATTCAACAGATTGGCTTTATTTTGGTTCATTGCAGAGAAGGTTTGTGTACCTCTAATTTGATGCCTAAAAAGCTGGTAAAAGTAAAGTCATGAAAAGCACTTGAGATAATTGTTGCCATCTACAAATTCCATGCCAGTTTCAAATTTCAAACCTGCATAGGGTCACGAAAAAAATTGCTGTGGTCAGGTTTTGCCATCTTTTCCAGCAATATTACAGTAATATTCAACTGAATCCTTTATTCAGAAAGTAAACATTACAATACAGCTCTTCTGCTTCCAAATTAAAGAGGACGTTTGAGGAAGAAAGGTAAACAATAGCTCTCTCAGGTCCCTTTTTATCAGCAACCTCAACCAAGCAGCCAAACAGCAAGAATCTGCCCCCGCTGCATCCTGGGAGATTCCACATATCTTTGCTCCGAAACAAGACCAGGCTTCAATCCTGCACCAAAAGTTGTTCGGGCACCTTCAGCATTCAATGAAACTTCTGCCAACGAAGATTGGAGCACAGTGAGACAGGGCACATCTGCTTTTAGGCCCCTTGTCCACGAACAACAAACTATTAGCAGATTCAAGAGAGCGTTCGAACAAAGTTTGTTGTATTCGCAGTGCCAATAAGCGGTTCTTTGCAACTGGCAAGGTTTAAGCCTTCTCAGCCCTTGATGATGAGCTCCGCACCAGCAAATGACCCAAAACACAGTAATTTAGGGCAATTTTGACACATTCCAAGGTAAATTCTGCAAATGACAGTGGTGAGAGCACTCGCCTTCCACCAATGTGGCCCGGGTTCGATTCCCGGACTCGACGTCATATGTGGGTTGAGTTTGTTGTTGGTCCTCTTCTCTGCTCCGAGAGGTTTTTCTTCGGGTCCTCCGGTTTTCCCCTCTCCACAAAAACCAACATTTCCAAATTCCAATTTCATCTGCTTGTAAAGCACATGTAAATACACATTGTAAATACACATGGAAAATGCGCTATATAAGTTCTATGAAAAGGCGTGTGTCCATCAGTTCACTGAGCATCTGACAGTCACCGAGCGCCAGTCCCTGCTGCAATCTGCGTACAAGCCTCTACACAGCACGGAAACAGCTTTACTCAAAGTAAAGAATGACATCCTGATGTCAATGAATCAGCAACATGTCACCCTGCTAGTTTTATTGGATTTAAGTGCAGCATTTGATACGATACATCATGATAAGCTGATTCAGCGTCTTGAGTCTGACTGCGGTGTAGCGGGCAATGCACTTTCTTGGTTCAAGTCGTATTTATCTGACCGGTTCCAGCGAGTGTCTGTGAATGGTGGTCTTTCCAAGAAGTTCCCCTTGTGTCAAGGCGTCCCTCAGGGATCTTGCTTAGGCCCGCTGCTCTTCATCATATATACGCGCAAGCTATTTGACATTGTGGAGCGTCATCTGCCACAAGTTCATTGCTATGCTGATGATACGCAGCTGTACGTTTCCTTCCGCCCAAACCAATCTGCGGATGCGGACGCTGCTCTTAAGTCTATGACTGACTGCATCAGTGATGTCAGGAGCTGGATGATATCAGACAATCTAATGTTAAATGATGACAAAACAGAGTTTCTGATACTAGGTACAAGGCAGCAGCTAGCCAAAGTTAATATTGATAATATTAAGGTGGGCTCTGCTAAAGTGAGTCCTGTTTCGGCAGTTAGAAACCTTGGATCATGGTTCGATTCACAGCTCACTATGTCTAGTCATATTAGTAAGCTTTGTTCTGTTGCATTTTACCACCTGTGTAATATTCGACGCATACGCAAGTATTTATCTCAAGAAACTGCGGGGACGCTAGTCCATGCTTTCATAACGTCCCGCATCGATTATTGCAATAGCCTATTGTACGGGCTACCAAGCAACCAGCTTGCGAAAATTCAGAGAGTTCTGAATGCTTCTGCCAGGCTAGTATGTAATGCGCCAAGGCTTCGTCATATTACACCTATAATGCGTGATTTGCATTGGTTGCCTATCAGGGCACGCATCAACTTCAAGGTACTTCTTCTCACGTTTAAGGCGTTACACGGCCTTGCGCCTCAGTATCTACAGTCCTTAATAAGTGCCAAGACATCACGCTATAATCTTAGGGGTTCTAATACTTTACTCCTAACTATGCCATCAGTGAAATCTAAGGTTACGCTAGGAGATCGGGCATTCGCCATCGCAGCGCCGTCATTATGGAATTCTCTTCCTAGTGAGCTTCGCTCAATCACATGTTTAACTAGTTTTAAAGCGCATCTTAAGACCTTCCTTTTTAGACATGCATATACTTGATAGCGCTAATTATTTATCAATTAGTTTCACCATTTTACCATTAGTTTTACCATTTATTAATTAGTTTTAGTTATATATGTTTTTAACTTAGTAGTCCTGGCCATATTTTTAGTTTTACATCTATTAGTTTATTAGTACTTATCTTAAGAATGCGCATCTAATCATTCTTATGTAAAGATGCGCACTAGAAGTGCATAAATTATTATTATTATTATGATTCCGACCAGAGAGTTCAAATGAGCCGAGTATAGCCACGTGATCAGCTGTCACGTGACAAGATACATGCATAATGGCGGACAACTCGGTCGGCGCCCGGGACGAGCTTCATGAAATCGAGGCTAGTAAGGCCTTGATGTTTTGTTTTGCAGAAAAGTCTCAGTTCGTTGTAGCTCTGGTCTGTTTTCTTTCGCTGTGCCTACAAGTTGCTGTGTTTCTGAATGCCTCGAGAAGGGATAAAAATCTTCCACTGTTCACCTATTAGGGAAAATAGTGAATTAATGCAATTCGTTGAGACGAAGAAAAGGAGTTCACGATCGCCGCGGGAACTAAAGTTTTTTCGCTTCATCATTTCAGGATAGAAAATCTTAGAAAAATCGGTTAAATGACGAGCTTATGTGGTTTCTTGTGGTGTTCCAACACGACTTGCATGGCCAGTACCTTTCCCAAGGTAAAGAAAAGCTCCTCTCGAAAGACATCCTCTGTCCCAATATAGAAGAAGTTTTGAATACCCTGCCACTCGAAGTGGTACCTGTGAAAATTATGGCGACGCGGCTACGTGGCTACGAAGCTACGGTGCTACATTAGGCTACATGGCTGCGGAGCTACAAGGCTACGTGGTTACGTGGCTACGGGGCTACAAGGCTAAGTGGTTACGGAGCTACAAGGCTACGTGGTTACGTGGCTACGGGGCTACAAGGCTAAGTGGCTACGGAGCTACAAGGCTACGTGGTTGCGGAGCTACAGGGCTACAATGTGTTTTGGAGTGTACTTAGCATCCTAGCCGTGTAGCTCCGTAGCCGCGTAGCCACAGATTCTAGATGAGTTTTGGAGTGGCAGAGTATTCTGCAGTTAAGCCGAAGTTTTTGTTTACGTCCGCGTCCACTCGCACGGAATCGCACGAAAGAAACTACGGTGTAATAACCAAGCGAATGAACTTAACCGCCCCGTCTTTGAAACCAGTAAAAACATTGAGCCAAATGACAACGACTCGGAGGTAAATGCGATCGCTTACACATTTTCTAAGATCTTCCAGGCTGAACTTAAACAGTTCCTTCGGCGATCGTGAACTCCTTTCCTTCGTCTGTTTTCCCCTCAGAGGCGAACGGGGCAACTGAAAAAAACACTTTCTCTGCTGTGGAAGATTTCACTCCCTTCTGATGGCATTCAGGAACACAAAAACGCGTAGGGAGGGCGGAACGAAAAGAACCAAATCGACGACGAACCAAGACTTTCTTTCTGTCAGAAAGCCTTACTAGCCTCGCTTTCATGCGACTCGTCCCAGGCGCCGACCTAGTGATACCTCATATTTGCATTCGGTGTATTACAATACTCAGTCCTACATCACAATCTTTAGAGAAGTAAGAGATTTAATACCCCCCCCCCCCCCCCCCCCAACTCACTTTTAGTAAAAAAGCTATGATTTCCATACATTTTCTAGGGTACCATAGCACCTTAAATGTTATATCCACATATTAAAACAAAATTTGAAATCTACTAATTATTGCCTACAATTTAGCATCAACTTGTTGTAAGAGTGGAGGTTCCCGTTAACTTCAGTTGATTCAGTTCCGAACAGACCGGTTCACACTCAATTTTAAATGTCTTTATTTTTTTGTAAATAAAAATTTAAAGTTGAGTGCGAACTGGTTGAGTATGAAACGACCGGATTCCAGTGAACAAGCTTGTACACTGGAACTCGTGACCCTAAACCGGCCTACGAATATTTTGTGGAAACCCGCTTTTGTTTCAAACAAACAGCAAGAACAGAAACAAAATGAAATGAAAATCTGCAAAATCAACCAAAAGAAAAGAACTTGACAGTGTGTTGATGTGGTAAGAAATAGAGCTTGCCTCTATCTCGCCCTTTGTCCATAACTTTTACGGTGCATGCTGTCAAATTTACATTGAGTAAGAAAGTGTGGCGACAAATAATAATTTCTGATAACAGAAAGTAAAACAAGGACAGAAGGAATCGAACATCAAATAAGTGAATGTATTCGAAAAATTACTGTTGTTACATGTACCTAATGGAAAATGTCGGCAGGTGAACTAGAAACTGGCTTATGAGGGCCCACCTTCTTGTCTTGTAGAGGACATTTCTTCATGAAACGACAGTCAAGATATTTGAATAAGTCCTTGTCATATAAGTTTGAAAGCTAAGTTGTTCCAACAATAAGTTGAATGCGGTGGGGTTTGGCAACCGACTTGAAAACGAACAGCGAATGATAGTATTCGAAAAAGTTACCGAAATTTCACACTTGTCTGGAATTGCCTTCGAGAAATTTTGACGCCCAGTGGCACAAATTTTATTTACAGTACCAAAATACTTTTGGTGTTCTGTCTGGAATAAAGCAATACCATGCTGTGGACTTACTTTGCTTCCCTCTCTACAACCTCTGGTTTTTCAGGCTGATTCCATTACAAGTAATTAAATACTCACCTCATACAGCTGTCTGAACTGTTTATCCCTCAGCATTCGGTTGTGATGAAGCTGCTTTATCTCTTGGTCCAACGACTGTTTTTCATTTTCAATGAATGCAGGCAACTGGGTGGCCTTAGCAAATGACAACTGTTCACTCTCTGAAGAGCAAATAAATACACAAAATAAATACACATCAAAGCTCTGGCCAAACAGGAAAAGTTTAAAGCCCTTGCCAAACAGTTATCAAACACGACCAAACAAGGTGGCCAAACGGTAAAATGTTTGGTCACCAAACATTTCCCCTTCGGCCGGGGCTTTGAAAAAAGGCATTCCGAGTTCAACAGTTGACCCTGTGACTACTCCATGTACAGCCACTGAGATGGCAGACTTGTGGGAGCATTAAACCAGGTGCAACTGTCAGACCCGTTTCGGCCCACAGCGCATGCGCAATGCTAGAAATTGCTTACTAAATAGGTGCCCGAGGTTCATTGTTTACACTCGTCTATTGACAAAATAGCCTTCGTTTCTCTGTCGAAATCCGTAAATTCTAACTCGTCATCTTTACAGGCAGACGATAGCAGCAATGAACGACCCGAGAGGATTTTCTTGTGAGCTTTGGGCGATGGGCTTGATTTTGTGAGTCGCTTTACATTGATCGTCTTGCAACAGGACAAAGAGTATTTTGAGTGGAGCTCCCTTCAGTAATTCAGTAATTTGAATGATCACACTGTTCCTTTTAATCCAAAGATTCCGTTTGCCGGCCACATGGTCTACAGACACCACATGACTGAACAGTTAAGTCACAATTTTCCTCTAAGATGTTCTGTAACTTATCTCGAAGGCCAGTGTGATGTTCCACTTAAATGTGCATCGTTCCGTGCCAACATACCGCACAACAAACACACCGAATCTTTTCTTGCAGTTCATGTTTTTTCGTCACCATTTTCACAGGTGTCTTAGAAGAACCTAAAATACAAGACGTTTTCATAATAGAATCGCCTGGACTAAAACTGGAAATATTTTGCTTTCTTGCAACGAATCCTTGAGTGCAAAAACCTCGCGGGAGATGAGTACTGTCAATATTAATAGTTAATTGCTAATGAAAGTGAGGTTGAATAAGGATCAGTTACATTTGAATTTAACGCATGCTCAACGGGGAAAGTCAAGGCAGCTGGCAGAGGTTCCTTCCTCTTCCCGACTTCAATCTAGGAAGATTGAAGGGCCTCTGCTCGCAGGGTAGAAAATACCTCCATTCAAACAGAAAATGTTCACATCATCAGTGTACAGGGATACCAGCACAACAAGCAGTCGTTGACCCTCAGGTTGCCCAGTACACTTCAAAACAGTAAGTTATTTTGCTCTAATCTATCCTACGAATATGTGCTTAGTCAACAAAAAAGATATTGCTGATTTACAGCAAATTCCAGTATGGGATAACTTTTCTCAAGCCATTTCTATTTACAGTAACATAACAAATTTAGCATGCAAGCAAAAAGTCAAGGTTGGTCACCTGCAAGCTTTGAAGATAAAATCAAATGTTTCCCGCAAGTTTTATTTCAGATTCTCGTGATTTTACACCATACATGTATTTTCATTTCTGAAATGTTGCGTGTTCGATTTTTAATAGGAATTCCTTCAACTGACTTGTACATCCCACTATGGGCAGCCCACAATAGATTGTATACCAAGTGACCTACCAACATGTTTGGCTGGTTTGTGAAAGCTGGCCACCATCTCACACTTGCTCCTTAACCTGGCCTCCAGCTCAGGAATGATGTTTTGCTGAAAGGACTTTCAGGAAAAAAAAAACAATTAACTTTAAATAATCATGAGTTTCTAACAATGGCAAAGAAATGGTCGCAACAACAGCAACCACAATTACTTTTCTTTATTGAGCACGTCTTTGTGTTGGTTTGTTTTCAAAATACTACTGTGAAAACCCATAAATACAACCATTTTCCAAATTTTATACAGAGAAAAGATGGGAAGAAAACAAAGAAAAAATTGTAACTAATCTTTTCAAATGAGGACAAGACTTTAGTCAGTGTTAGTACATACTTGATGGACAGACTTCTTTTGAAGTTCTCCTGCGAGATGCTCAGGTTTTAAGCCAAGCAAGGTTGCCGATTGTTCACCTCCTTCAGGGTGGAAATCCAAGTAATCAAGTGCCTCTGCTTGAGCAAGAGACACCTTCAAGGCTTCATACAGCTGTTGAGGCAGAAATACAGTTCACAGCTACTCAGAGAGCGAAATGTGTTAGCCTAATTTCCAATTTGTTGGCCAGTTTCCATAAATCCAACCTGGTCTTATTTTGTATTCAAAATTGCTGATTTGTCCTTGCTCTGACTGAACAAAAGGAAGCAACTTACATCCCACATTACAAAAGCCAGTTTGAGCTGACATTTTGCATATTAAGTACTACAATGTATAAGCTTTACATGTATTATTAAAAGTACACGTGAGCAATAAAAGCTCATTTTCTGAGGATATTAAGGCCTTTTTTCAGCTTCTCATGTCATTTTTAACTTTGTATTTTTAATGATCATAAAGTTCATTACTTTTTAAATACTGCTTATTTATTTGTTTTTTTTTTTTTCATATTTAATAATTAATTTTAGGCATTGTATAAACTGGCAATATTGGCCTCCCTGTATAAGTGTGATATAATTTTTTTTAAACTTTCAGACCAAACCACATACAGTAACTAGAAGAAAATTACCTAACACTCTGAGGTAAAAAATTACAGTAGAAGCACGCTTGTCTAAAGAAACGATTGTTACATGTAAGATTGCTTTTAGGAGGGGGGGGGGATAATGCAAAATTTCAACATTTTACAATAAAAATTATCTGAAGAAAAAGATACATGTTTATATGAGTATGCGTAAATGCACCTTGCAAACAGAGTCTCTTTTACCTCTTTTTAATGGTGAGGTATGAAGCTTATAGAAAGTCAAAAGAGGCTCTGCTCAAAGGGTGTTGCAGATGATAAGGCAAAAGAGAGAAGCATTCAGACTTCACTTGCTAAGGAAAAACATAGGTCTGCAATGCGTACATGTGTGGCTTATAAAATTTAGTTGCTTCGATGTGAAGCTGAAAAAATATTAGACAAGTATAGTGCATGTATCTGTTTTCTTACCAAGTTTCTATTAGTAGAGCTACTTGTGATTACAGTTAGATAGTTTTCCATTATTGTTTCTGTCAATCAATAAAACAAGATAACTAGCATACAATAGACCATTTCCGAGTTCCTGAAATCCTTATTTTCAAGGTGAGGGTTATTGGTCAATCTTTGTTATGGAAAAGTCTCATTTTCACAACAAAGGTTGCACATGTAGCATCGCTTTGAAAGAACTAAAAAACACGGCATCATCTCCCATAGAGGCCTGATAGATTCATTCATGATTTTGTTTACGTAACCAAGTGGAATTGAGTTCTGAAGTTCGTAAGTTGATCATCTTTTCCAAGGCAAGTGATGTGAAATTAACTCTAGGAAGCATTTCATATGAATATTTTTTTTTTTTGCATTTTGTGTACCTGCATGTACATGAACACAAAACTTTAAAGAAGGGTCAGAGTGGACATTCAGTAGAGCTTGATTAAATGTATGACTAATTTTGGACAATACATACATATAAGGTAACATAATGCTGAGCCTAGGATTTGTTGTCCATTAGGCCACAAAAGTCCTACTTTCAGTTGGTTGAGACCAAAACGTTCACAATTATTGTGTCTGGTTTTTGTGGGACTGTATTTTAAATAAAGAACACAGAAAAAAGTAGTTGAGGTAGGTGGATATGGGGTTGCAAATGGAAAAATTTAGGAAAAAAGATAAGTGCATAACTTAGATCAGAAGTAACACAAGCAATATTTTTAATGAATCATATGAACATTGAGTTGTATTCTGAACTAACATTACATTAACATTGCTAATAATTTTTAAGCCAACAAGATTTACAATTTGACCTGGAGTGTTTTTTCTAACAGAAAGTTCAATAGAGATAGCCTGTCACCGTAATAGATTCCAGAAACAGTAAACAGAACAAAAAGCCTACACTCTAACTCACTCAATAGAAAAATTCTGGTTTCACTGGAAACAGCATTCCATTTTTAGCTGCATATGGTGGTATTTTCAAATGTTCATAACGGCAACAGGAACAGATCCATTCTAGGTTATCAATGCTTCTTTTATTTATAATTACTGGTAACAAATTTTGTCCTGCAATCGTGTTTGACAGTCTTAACTTTTCAGCTGTTGTAACACTATGTCTATACCACAATATAAATTCAGTAAACCAAAACACTACTTCATTCAACATTTTGTATTGTCCAACAACTTGTTTCAATGTTGGTATGTTAAATAGAAGACATTCATATAAAACATCATTAGCATTACAGTCAACTCTCTCTAAGACAGACACCATCAGGACCAGACTCAGCTGTCCGTCTTAGAGAGCTTATAGAGAGTCGACGTAACATGACCCCAGGAATTTTAAGATAATAATGCTGAACCTGTGCACAGTGAATACGTGTCTGTTTAAAGTTTGTTTTAAGTTATTTTACTTGAACGAAACCTACAAACTGGAACAAAAACATATTTATAAAATTGAATCTCTTGTTGTATTACAATCAATAGTTAACAGGTTAACTAGAGTCCAAACAGTGAACAGAACATTCTGCAAACGGGAACATAACCATCTTATGACTCAGGACTGTCTTTTGCGGCACCAAGAATTTTTCTTCCCTAAATCGTAATTTTCAGTCACATTCAGCACCTCACAAGTATCCGTTGGCGATTTCAAAGTGTCCCTTGGCCATCTTATGGAGGTGTCCATCTTATAGAGAGTTTGGTTATAGTAAAATGACTGAGAAATGGCCGGGAGCAGCACCAGGTGTCCGTCTTATAGCGGTGTCCGTTAAGAGAGAGTTGACTGTATATTCCAAAAACGATCTTTGAAACGCAACAAAGCATCTTTTCTTATAAGGAAATTGTCATGAGAGCCAATTCTTGATCGGTATTGTTCAAGAAAGAGAAACCATTTCACTTACTTCTGATGAAATTCAGTGGGCTAGCAGACTCTTAATTGTCAACTGTGTGTGCATGGTTTGTCCAATTCAACAGCATGCAACAGCATCGCAAGGACGAGACAAGCACAGAAGAATCTCTTTTGCTTTTAAGTAATTTCAGAGGCTTTCAAATACTTTCAGACACTTTCAGCAGGTTTACTGAGCAGATTCAAGCCATTAATATAAATGTTCGTTCGCGAGAGTCAATAAATGACTCCAAAGATTCAATGTGGTGCAAAGGTCCAGAATGTTGGCCTGTGGGAGTACAAATCCTTGCTGTAAACCACACTAAGAAAACAAGTTGACTGTACATGTAGGAAAGCCGGTGTGTGAAATGTAAGCAACAAAGATGAACGAATAACTAAATTTAAACAAATACAAAATGGCCGCTTTCTGAAGCTGACAGACTGTATGTAACGTAGCCGAGCGTAGACTGGAACCTATCCTCGACATTGTTCGAAAACCATATGACAAGCGCTTTGTTCACCATGACAAATATCTGTTCACGGTGACAAATACAGGAATATATATCTTGAACGATGACATACATGTAGAATGGTTTACACTTTGTGTAAACCACACAACAAACAAACACTATTAAAACAGTCAAACAAAATTGTGAGTCATATACAACTGAATGAATAATGATGATGATGATGATGATGATGATGATAATGATAATAATGCACTTACATAATAAGTGCTGCTACACATCCACTTACAGTATTGCTTGTGGCACTTCCCAAAAACTAATAACACAATTAAAACTAAGACACTAAAAATAAACTATCATGATAAAAAATAAATCTAATAAGGAAAGGATTTTACATGTTATTATTGTTAGTAGCAACCAATAGGAGACTACATTTTTATGTCAGGCACACATAATAAATGGTTCCACGGTTATTGGCGCCATATTAACTGGGGGACAAATGTGGCTAAATTTACAGTAAATGTATGGGGTTTTGACTGACTTTGAACTGCTGTAACACCACTACAAAGAGGCGGATTTCCACAGCAAAAATGTCTTTCAAAAGACATTTATACTGACATTATTTTCATGAAGTATAAAGAACAGATTCAGGCTACAACAACCTTAAACGAATTTTTAAGATTTCATACAAACCTCTCTAATCAAATTTATGCAAATTACCGCGAATTTAGAAGCCACATGAGAACATTTATAATTGAAGGGCTCAGTGGAAGAAGGGTGTAAGTGATGATTTTGGTCATTTTGCTGATGTCGTCCAAATGAGCTGAATTTTTGCATGTGGACTTTGATACATTAGAAAAACATTGCCCTCTCTCTATATATATATCTAGCTGGATTTTTCAAAACAGGGTCAGTCATTTGTGATTTTCACCGCCGATTCCGGTGGAACTTGCTGCCTCCGGCAGCAAGTTTCGGGGTAATGCGGCCGATGAATTTTGAGGGGGGCTTCTGTCAAGGCGGGTGGCAGGGCACTCAAGAGGGACAGGGCTACAAGACCATCTGCATTTGAGCTGGCCACCTCTTAAAGCAGGGGGGATAGGCCAGCTCAAACTTTGGCCTTGTGATGTTGGTTTTTCTATTGTTAATTAATTTTCTGACTTTTTTGCCTGCAGGACTGCAGCTGCATGAATGGCTGAGTGTTGGGAATTTTGACCAACAGGCACACCAGGCTGGCAGGCCTGCAACAAAGGCATGAGCTGGTAAGAATTGAATCTATCTGCAAGCAAAGTCCAGGAGTTTTCCTGGCCATTTTACAAAAACTCAAGTTCTGGAGTCTAGCCCGGTTTTAAAAAGGTCAGCTATATAGCTCCAGGGAATGAGGGGCCAACTGGGGCAATTTTAGTGCCAGTGAGCTCAGCTGATGACAGTGAGCTCCCCGAGCCCCTTGAAACTGCAAAGGGGTCGATTTGGCTGAGACATCTAGCTGGATTTTTCAAAACAGGGTCAGTCATTTGTGATTTTCACCGCCGATTCCGGTGGAACTTGCTGCCTCCAGGCAGCAAGTTTCGGGGTAATGCGGCAGATGAATTTTGAGGGGGCTTCCGTCAAGGCGGGTGGCAGGGCACTCAAGAGGGACAGGGCTACAAGACCATCTGCATTTGAGCTGGCCAGCTCTTAAAGCAGGGGGGATAGGTTAGCTCAAACTTTGGCCTTGTGATGTTGGTTTTTCTATTGTTAATTAATTTTCTGACTTTTTTGCCTGCAGGACTGCAGCTGCATGAATGGCTGAGTGTTGGGAATTTTGACCAACAGGCACACCGGGCTGGCAGGCCTGCAACAAAGGCATGAGCTGGTAAGAATTGAATCTATCTGCAAGCAAAGTCCAGGCATTTTCCTGGCCATTTTACAAAAACTCAAGTTCTGGAGTCTAGCCCGGTTTTGAAAAGGTCAGCTATATAGCTCCAGGGAATGAGGGGCCAACTGGGGCAATTTTAGTGCCGGTGAGCTCAGCTGATGACAGTGAGCTCCCCGAGCCCCTTGAAACTGCAAAGGGGTCGATTTGGCTGAGACATCTAGCTGGATTTTTCAAAACAGGGTCAGTCATTTGTGATTTTCACCGCCGATTCCGGTGGAACTTGCTGCCTCCGGGCAGCAAGTTTCGGGGTAATGCGGCCGATGAATTTTGAGGGGGGTTCCGTCAAGGCGGGTGGCAGGGCACTCAAGAGGGACAGGGCTACAAGACCATCTGCATTTGAGCTGGCCACCTCTTAAAGCAGGGGGGATAGGCCAGCTCAAACTTTGGCCTTGTGATGTTGGTTTTTCTATTGTTAATTAATTTTCTGACTTTTTTGCCTGCAGGACTGCAGCTGCATGAATGGCTGAGTGTTGGGAATTTTGACCAACAGGCACACCGGGCTGGCAGGCCCGCAACAAAGGCATGAGCTGGTAAGAATTGAATCTATCTGCAAGCAAAGTCCAGGCATTTTCCTGGCCATTTTACAAAAACTCAAGTTCTGGAGTCTAGCCCGGTTTTGAAAAGGTCAGCTATATAGCTCCAGGGAATGAGGGGCCAACTGGGGCAATTTTAGTGCCGGTGAGCTCAGCTGATGACAGTGAGCTCCCCGAGCCCCTTGAAACTGCAAAGGGGTCGATTTGGCTGAGACATCTAGCTGGATTTTTCAAAACAGGGTCAGTCATTTGTGATTTTCACCGCCGATTCCGGTGGAACTTGCTGCCTCCGGGCAGCAAGTTTCGGGGTAATGCGGCCGATGAATTTTGAGGGGGGCTTCCGTCAAGGCGGGTGGCAGGGCACTCAAGAGGGACAGGGCTACAAGACCATCTGCATTTGAGCTGGCCAGCTCTTAAAGCAGGGGGGATAGGTTAGCTCAAACTTTGGCCTTGTGATGTTGGTTTTTCTATTGTTAATTAATTTTCTGACTTTTTTGCCTGCAGGACTGCAGCTGCATGAATGGCTGAGTGTTGGGAATTTTGACCAACAGGCACACCGGGCTGGCAGGCCTGCAACAAAGGCATGAGCTGGTAAGAATTGAATCTATCTGCAAGCAAAGTCCAGGCATTTTCCTGGCCATTTTACAAAAACTCAAGTTCTGGAGTCTAGCCCGGTTTTGAAAAGGTCAGCTATATAGCTCCAGGGAATGAGGGGCCAACTGGGGCAATTTTAGTGCCGGTGAGCTCAGCTGATGACAGTGAGCTCCCCGAGCCCCTTGAAACTGCAAAGGGGTCGATTTGGCTGAGACATCTAGCTGGATTTTTCAAAACAGGGTCAGTCATTTGTGATTTTCACCGCCGATTCCGGTTGAACTTGCTGCCTCCGGGCAGCAAGTTTCGGGGTAATGCGGCCGATGAATTTTGAGGGGGGCTTCCGTCAAGGCGGGTGGCAGGGCACTCAAGAGGGACAGGGCTACAAGACCATCTGCATTTGAGCTGGCCACCTCTTAAAGCAGGGGGGATAGGCCAGCTCAAACTTTGGCCTTGTGATGTTGGTTTTTCTATTGTTAATTAATTTTCTGACTTTTTTGCCTGCAGGACTGCAGCTGCATGAATGGCTGAGTGTTGGGAATTTTGACCAACAGGCACACCGGGCTGGCAGGCCTGCAACAAAGGCATGAGCTGGTAAGAATTGAATCTATCTGCAAGCAAAGTCCAGGCATTTTCCTGGCCATTTTACAAAAACTCAAGTTCTGGAGTCTAGCCCGGTTTTGAAAAGGTCAGCTATATAGCTCCAGGGAATGAGGGGCCAACTGGGGCAATTTTAGTGCCGGTGAGCTCAGCTGATGACAGTGAGCTCCCCGAGCCCTTTGAAACTGCAAAGGGGTCGATTTGGCTGAGACATCTTGCTGGATTTTTCAAAACAGGGTCAGTCATTTGTGATTTTCACCGCCGATTCCGGTGGAACTTGCTGCCTCCGGGCAGCAAGTTTCGGGGTAATGCGGCCGATGAATTTTGAGGGGGGCTTCCGTCAAGGCGGGTGGCAGGGCACTCAAGAGGGACAGGGCTACAAGACCATCTGCATTTGAGCTGGCCAGCTCTTAAAGCAGGGGGGATAGGTTAGCTCAAACTTTGGCCTTGTGATGTTGGTTTTTCTATTGTTAATTAATTTTCTGACTTTTTTGCCTGCAGGACTGCAGCTGCATGAATGGCTGAGTGTTGGGAATTTTGACCAACAGGCACACCGGGCTGGCAGGCCTGCAACAAAGGCATGAGCTGGTAAGAATTGAATCTATCTGCAAGCAAAGTCCAGGCATTTTCCTGGCCATTTTACAAAAACTCAAGTTCTGGAGTCTAGCCCGGTTTTGAAAAGGTCAGCTATATAGCTCCAGGGAATGAGGGGCCAACTGGGGCAATTTTAGTGCCGGTGAGCTCAGCTGATGACAGTGAGCTCCCCGAGCCCCTTGAAACTGCAAAGGGGTCGATTTGGCTGAGACATCTAGCTGGATTTTTCAAAACAGGGTCAGTCATTTGTGATTTTCACCGCCGATTCCGGTTGAACTTGCTGCCTCCGGGCAGCAAGTTTCGGGGTAATGCGGCCGATGAATTTTGAGGGGGCTTCCGTCAAGGCGGGTGGCAGGGCACTCAAGAGGGACAGGGCTACAAGACCATCTGCATTTGAGCTGGCCACCTCTTAAAGCAGGGGGGATAGGCCAGCTCAAACTTTGGCCTTGTGATGTTGGTTTTTCTATTGTTAATTAATTTTCTGACTTTTTTGCCTGCAGGACTGCAGCTGCATGAATGGCTGAGTGTTGGGAATTTTGACCAACAGGCACACCGGGCTGGCAGGCCTGCAACAAAGGCATGAGCTGGTAAGAATTGAATCTATCTGCAAGCAAAGTCCAGGCATTTTCCTGGCCATTTTACAAAAACTCAAGTTCTGGAGTCTAGCCCGGTTTTGAAAAGGTCAGCTATATAGCTCCAGGGAATGAGGGGCCAACTGGGGCAATTTTAGTGCCGGTGAGCTCAGCTGATGACAGTGAGCTCCCCGAGCCCTTTGAAACTGCAAAGGGGTCGATTTGGCTGAGACATCTTGCTGGATTTTTCAAAACAGGGTCAGTCATTTGTGATTTTCACCGCCGATTCCGGTGGAACTTGCTGCCTCCGGGCAGCAAGTTTCGGGGTAATGCGGCCGATGAATTTTGAGGGGGCTTCCGTCAAGGCGGGTGGCAGGGCACTCAAGAGGGACAGGGCTACAAGACCATCTGCATTTGAGCTGGCCAGCTCTTAAAGCAGGGGGGATAGGTTAGCTCAAACTTTGGCCTTGTGATGTTGGTTTTTCTATTGTTAATTAATTTTCTGACTTTTTTGCCTGCAGGACTGCAGCTGCATGAATGGCTGAGTGTTGGGAATTTTGACCAACAGGCACACCGGGCTGGCAGGCCTGCAACAAAGGCATGAGCTGGTAAGAATTGAATCTATCTGCAAGCAAAGTCCAGGCATTTTCCTGGCCATTTTACAAAAACTCAAGTTCTGGAGTCTAGCCCGGTTTTGAAAAGGTCAGCTATATGTGACCCTCCACGGGAAAACGTACACTAACGACCTTCCGTTAAACGATCTAAAACGTTAGCTAACCGTTAGTCATTCGTTAGAAACATTGATGAAAACCGTTAGTAGCGTTAGTCAATCCGTTAGCTCATGACCCTTGCCCGTTAGAGCGTTAGTCATATCCGTTAGTGGCGTTAGTCAAATCGTTAGCACCTGATCCTTACCCGTTAGAGCGTTAGTCAACGGTGTTAGCGTCTCATCGTTTCCCGTAAGAGCGTAGCCGTATCTGAAGAACACATGCCAGCTAAATAAAAACGATATTTGCGAAAATATGTGGATCACAAAGTCATTCGAACCTTTTATTTCCAACGCTCCACAGTTTCTGATGAACGAAACTTGGAAGATGCTAAAGATAGCTCGATGTTTTGTTTTTGTGCTCTCTGTTTGCCTCAGGAGTAAGCGCTGTTAGTTAATGTTAACATTGTAGCAGAAAGGTAAAACAAAGTTTTCTTCCAAACTGGCAAAGAAATCTCGAAACTTTGCTCTGAAATATCCGCCGAATCATGATCGAATCACATCTGTCATATGAAATATGAACGCTCTCGTTGCCTAGCACGTGACATAAGCTTCCGATAAAATAATATTTTCCATCGCTTTCTTTGAGCCTTCCGTTCCATAAATCAAGGCGTCTGTTGAAGAATTCGACAAGAATTGTATTTGACTTTCAATGAAAAGAAATAAGTTTATATTTTGTAAAATCCTTTCATCAGATGGCGCGAAAAGTATCGTAAGAACGCGTAGTTTATCTCTCTCTAGATCTCGCGTTTATCGCCTGTGATCAGTCAAGCGTCGCCAATTGTCTGACCACTTTTAAATGGTCGGTAGCGGAGTTTCCAGTCAAATTTCGTCGTTCTCAGTCAAACAGCTTCGGGTATTATGTTAGCTAGCTTTTTTAGAGAGTCGATAGCAATAGTGTGGGATACCACAGGTATCAGGTATTCCACACATTTGAACATTCGTCTTTTTTGGGTCGTCACGCAACGCTTCTCACGTATGCTATTCATTCCCAGTGGATCAAATTTCAACAAAGATTTGCATAAGGTTGTTTATCAGAAGTCTGAAAAATGTCAGTGAGCGAGAGACTAATTTTTTATTTTCCACCAAACTGAAAGGATCCACTTATGTGATTTTTGAAACTAGCAGAGTATGAGACAACTGCCAAACATCAACAAAAGACGCTGTCGGCTGCACAGTGAATTGAAGACAATGTGGTGGTCTGCTGTCGCTTTGTCGCACGTTTACGACGCCATCTCTCGCTTGAAAGCTAGAGAATTCAGTCACTGTCACAAACTATTGTGCTTTTTCGAAAAATTTCTGTCGGTTGTCGGTGTTTTGGGAGAAGATTCACAAATGTTTTCGCAGTCGCTTCTACTCCTTGGAAGGCCTCATTGAATGCTCTCAATTTTAGCCGTTGCGAAAAGAATTTGGCAGCACCACGCTTCCTTCGTGTGATCGACCGCTTAACTACAGACTTCGTTAAAAGGAACGAGATAAGTAATACGTGACTGCACAAGCGTCTAAAAACGAACTGTTTAATAGCAACTGCAATGATCATTCGATTCATTTCATCCGCAATTCTTATATAAACTTACATCGTTCACAACTTATGATCCTTTAGAACTGGAGATCATGATCAGCCGCTACAACTTTAGGACAAACCGTCAGAATCGTTGGAGCGTTAGCACAAAGCGTTAGAGCGTTAGAACAAATCGTTAGAGCGTTAGAACAAACCGTTAGAGCGTTAAGAGAAATCGTTAGAAGGTCAGGGCCGAGCGTTAGAACGTTAGTTCTAAGCGTTAGAAGGACTTCAAAGCCGTTAGCAATTCGTTAGCTATCCGTTAGTTTTCTAACGTTTAACGGATGATCGTTAGTGTACGTTTTCCCGTGGAGGGTCACATATATATATATATATATATATATATATATTTTGCTTTTTTGCGCTCAGTTTTTTGAGAAAACTCGGGCCAAAATACGCATTCAACACTTCACTTAGCACAGTTTTTCCTGCTTGGATTACTGAAACTGGACATGAAATGTTTGGCAGGGACTTATTGTTTGATAGTGTGATGTAGACTGTTAGTTTGGTGGTTAAAACATAGATTTACTGATACGAAACTTACGCGGTTGAGGTCAGCTCGATCGGTACTGAGTTCAATTTAATCGAATTACGCCCAAGTGTTTGCCTGCTCACCTGGTGGTAGAAAAGACATCATGAAGTCTTGATACCCGCAAGCCACTAGCTTCTCTGAAAGAATCCAAAGAAGTTTTCTCTGTGCTTTCCAAATCATGAAATCCCTCTGTTTTGGAGTACAGATTACAGGGCCAGGCAATAAAAAGTCTGGGAGCAACTCTCATCTAAAAAGCAGCACTCTATTGCTAGTCTCGGACCGTCTGTCGAAGGTTACCGTGCTAAAAGTTCGGAAAACGAGAGGTGTTTTGGGGGTGACTTTAGGCTGAAAATCTCCGATGTTTAGAGAGTTGTCCACGCTTGGAGGCCATAGTTCTCCCACAATTCATTGCGACCACAGAGGGCTTTGTCAAAAGTTCCCGCTGGTGACGTGACGGGATTAAATCCGCTTGGACTACGCATACAGTAGATTATTTTCACTTCGGAAACATTACAGAGAAATCATTTAAGACAGGGAAACCGGCAAGATGAAAAGTCCGTCCGTTTTCGATGAGTAAGGAAAAGTTGACACGTGTGGCAAATATTGAAAGTGAAAATGCATTCGTTATCATGTGGTGTTTTGTAAACTGGTTAAAACATGCTGGCGAATATCAACACATAAATCACTTTGCCGCGATGACCTCGGTTATTTTGCTTCTGTGGAGGCTTGTAAACATCAGCAAAAGGCATTTTCATGTGAGGTAAACGTCAGCAAGAAGTATTTTCACGCGAGATAAACAGCAAAATGTATTTTCAAGCGAGATATTTTATCACTTTGTTGTGTGACACATGACAGAACATTAACGATTCAATTTCACAACATGCAAATAATGGCATTAAGTCTAACTTAATTAACGGTAGCGCTAACTCCTTGAATGCTGTTTTCAAGTCAGACAAACTCTTTGTGCGCCATTTTAAGTCAACCAAGAATGTTGTGGACTGTTTCTGAGCCAAGCAAGCTTGTTGAGCGCTATGATTAAGCAAAACATGGGTAGTAAGACCTGTAGTAAGTGCTGCATTCAAGAAAAAAAGTAGACCCAGCATATTTCCAAGTCAGCTGGGCATCTTGTGTGCTGTTTATGAGTCAAAAAGTCATATGGCACATTATGTCTAATTGAGCAGAGACGTTCCGTATTGTCTTAAGTCAGTTATGAGCATTTGGTGCTTAGTTTTCATATGAAGGGCTTGGTGGAAGACTGTGCTAAGTGACGCATTGAATGTATATTTTGGCCTGCTTTTTCTCGAAAAATGAGCACAAAAAAGTGAAAAAAATATAAGGCATTTGTTTTTCTAATGTATCAAAGGCCACATGCAAAAATTCAGCTCATTTGGACGACATCAGCAAAATGACCAAAATCATCACTTACACCCTTCTTCCACTGAGCCGGGCTTCAATTGTAATTTACAGACGCCATACCTTCGTTAACTGGCCTTATTTTCTGTTGAATGAACGGTATCAATAAAACCGTTAAAAGTAGTGGCAAAATAATGTTGGAAATCTGCCTCTTTTTAGTGGCATTACAGCGGTTCAAAGTCTGTCAAAATCCCATACATTTACTGTAATTTTAGCCGCGTTTGCCCCCCAGTTAATATGGTGCCAATAACCATGGAACCATCTACTGTCTTCATTGAAACATACCTGTGAAGTGTTTGAACTAGGACGGACCTCTTGTTTCTTCACATCATATTCAATCAACAGCTCCTTTAACTCTGAATACAATGTTAGCAGCTGAAGGTACTTCAGTTTCTGTTGTCTCAAGGCATCTTCAGCCTGACATTAAAAGCCAAAACAATGTTGCAGAAATCATCAAAAAGAATACTCTGAATATTATTAATAATATATTATTCTAAAGAGTAGGTGGTGTATTCTTTGACATGCAAACAGTTGGTATAAAAAAATTCAAAGGCATTATCTTGGATTTTGAAAGGAAGAGAAAAATAGGGAGGCTATACATTGTTGTACTTAAATTTATTGTAAAACTTGAAGAATGCAATTTGTATACCTCCAGGAAATAGTCGTACCTGCATACAGACCAAACATCATAAATTATGGTAGAAATAATTTCTGCCAAAAGGTCAATTAACCAGATTTTTATTGATCAATAGGGATAAAGGAAAAAACAGATTCATTGGCCACATATCGTACAGTGGAATGTCAATATTATAACTAAGTCCCATGTAACAAATTCCTCAGTATGATGAACGATATTCTTCAGCCTGGCCAAATTTACAGGTAAAATGTATGGAACAGAACCTCAATATAAGAAAATCCTTGTTAGAACAACCACAGTCTGGAAGCCAAACTGTAAAAAACATACCAGCTGTACAGTTTTCCAGTGCCATAGACATATTCAGATCTGGAAATGCTGAATAGTGACTACTGTATACCTCGATATGCTACATTTCGGCTGTTTTTCTGCAAGTTTGTTATAATGAGGTTTTTTAATATAATGAACTAGTCCCCCAGTCCCTTGGCACTTCCTTAAATCAAGGTTCCACTGTACATCAGTTTTTGTACCTGCTGTTATACATGTACTTCCAGTTGGACAGGACAGGATTTTCCATTTTGATTTAAAATGTGGCCAGTGTAGAAGAATGAACATGAGATGAAAATCACAAGAGATTTCTCTCACATCTTTTCATGTTGAAAGCAAGAGTTGAAGGCAAATTTGTTGTTTATGAGCAGCAAAAATCGCCTGAATATCACCAACCTGTTTCATGTCTTTGTAAACTGCAAGCGACATTCCACTGTCTGTCAGATGTCTTGTCAGAGAGGTCAACAATTTAGCAAACTCTGGGTTCTGCTGCACATTTGTTGAAGTCAAATGAACTGGCAGACTGCTGTGCACTGAAATAGCATCAAAATACATGTAATACATACAGTGTAATTGTACCAAAAGAAGTCAAATGTTACTGAAGAGCACCACACCAATGTACCATGGACAAGCTAGCTCTTTCATTCACAGTCAGACAGTAATGCAATACATGGAGTCATATAATTATTTTGTGACTCACATCTACAGTTACATAGAAGTTTCCAAAGGTTTCACAAACCTGTTGTTCCCATAAATGACAAGACATTGGGCTTAAGCTCTACAAAAACTGGTTCAAACCAGATATCTTGTACAGCCAAACTTCCCTATGCAATCAGTAACCATCTGCCAGTAGGGCCA
>JAEMWC010000078.1:1360000-1380000 GCA_016490735.1 Pachyseris speciosa | reverse complement strand
ATTTTGCTAGGTTTAGTTTCTAAGTTATTTTAAGGATATTTTTGTAAAGTGCCTCGGGCAAATAATGGATTTGTGCGCTATACAAATGAACTATTATTATTATCATTATTACTATCATTATTATTAAGTCTTGAGTGAATTAGGTCGACAATTAAGACTATGAGCCTGAAACCAAAACAAAAGAAATCAACTGTTGGTTACAGTTATATACTCCCAACTAATCACGGTAAAAGATACGGAAAATGCACCGTTTAAATGGCTTTCTAATCCTTAGGCATGAGTTACAACCATGGTATGCGAAAGCTCTACCATAAAACCCACTCAAAGTTCACAAAGTATCAGTTTACAAAAGTGTGTGGTAACGTTATCCATTAACAGCGCCGGCCTTTGGTCACACAACAAAGAATCTCCCGAAAATCTTCCCCTCCTGAATTAAGAGTCTATGAACTCGAAATTTGCATACAAAACAAAACTAAAAATGAACAGCATTCTAGATAACGGTAAGCAATCACACTCACCGCCCATCTTGCCAATGAGGAAGTGATTCGGTGTCAGCACTGGTTCATCGTTAGAATCTTCACTCAGTGCGGTCAGCGGTCTTGAATTCATCAAACTGTCTACTCCAACAAAGGTTGTTTGTAGCTCTTCATCATTGACGGCTGCATCTCTAAGAACGGCGTAGATAGCACACTTTGCGGATTTGATCATGCTCTCAAACATACCTCCGAAGTGAGGAGCTAGCGGAGGATTCCAATGCCAGTTAACACCATAATTCGCTGTCATACGCTGTAGATGATTGTGGTCCAACTGACTGACCAATTCTCTAATTTCTTTGTCGGTACCAACAAAGTTCATTCCATTGTCGCTCAACATCTGTGTTGGCCATCCTCTTCTTGCAGTCATTCGGACGAATGCGTTGAGAAATGTGTCGGTCTCAAGGGAACTTGCCATCTCTAAATGACAACAGTGTGTTTGAAGACAAACAAACAAACACAGGTAACGTTTGGCCCAGGCCCGTCCTCGCCCTTGCACGGTGAGATACGGTCCTGCGAAGTCAACTGCGCAGTTCTCAAATGGTCGTGATGTCTTTTCCAAGTGGATTTGTGGCAACAGAGCCATCTGCTGTTTGGCTGGGTGGACTTGATGTCTTGCACACTCACGGCACTCTTTGCTTGCTCGTTTTACCTCCTGGCGGACGTGGATCACCAGATACTTTTCACGGAGATAATTGCCTCCAAACAAAGCATCTTAAATTGAGGCAAGAGCAATTAAGTCTGATCAACACAGCTGGTAAATGCAGCGTTCCACTTCTGAAACTCCATCTTCTTCCTGAAAGACTGGAATTCTAATTCTTTTGAGTTGCCCATGCATGGAAATACCGGCAAAATTAGGATTGACAGGAAGTCGAGGTTTTGAAACTGTCTCGTTTACAGAATGTTCATCGGGGTGTGATTTTTCAGACTCTCTGTTTTCGTTTTGTTGTTCATCGTTCATAACCATTTGCAAGGCCCGGTATTCTTTGGTGAAGTGGACTGATGAATTTCCCAATCTCTGTTCTCCACAAGTCCTAATTTTCTTCCTCTAATTCCTTTCGTCTCTTGATTACTTCGTCGTTCACAGCTTGAAGCTCTTTCTGTTGGCGTTCTAATTCTTCTAGCTTCATTTCAATTTCCTGTTCTAAGTTCTCCTTTCTAGCACGCGCTTCCGACTTTCGGTCTCTTTCTGATATTTCGCTACCTTCAATGGAACGCACAATTGATCGTGATTTTACTTTAACAAGGGATGCAAGCAACGAGCGAGCTGGGCCAGTTTCATGATCAACTTGTTCAACGAGGCGTCTGCTTCGTCACTGACTTTCTCCGTGGCCGTTCCTGCATTGCTGTCGCGGTACTCAGTTTCCAGTTCCTGCATGAACGAAAGCGTGAAGTCATTATGCATTAGAAGCTCTGTTATGTTGGTGTGTCGGGGATTCTGCTCAGCAAGAGCACCAGACAATTTTGTCAATAAGCGGGTCATTTGTGACTTTGCGTTCCTTTTTTCCTTCCTTAAATCTCGTATACGGCATTCTTGTTCGCTGGGCTTGCTAGATTTCTGCAATATCCTCCTCTTCACTAGCCATTCTTTGCAGTAACTTCTTTCCAACGTTATAAAGAACGTAAACTGTTTCCAAACGGGAAATGCCCCCAATTCTTCAATCAATCACAAATGCAATTATATTCTTTCGGTTTTCACGGCGTATTCTCAATCCACTGGTTCACATCTGGCTCGAAGGACCAAATGTTGGTTACGGTTATATAATATACTCCCAACTAATCACGGTAAAAAGATACGGAAAATGCACGGTTTAAACGGCTTTTTAATCCTTAGGCACGAGTTGCAACCACGGTATGCGAAAACTCTACCATAAAACCCGCTCAAAGTTCACACAGTATCGGTTTACAAAAGTGTGTGGTAACGTTATCCATTAACAGCGCCAGCCTTCGGTCACGCAACAAAGAATCTCCCGAACATCAACTGTACATCAGATTCTGTTTCTTGACATTTTGGCAAAAGTCATACACTGTACATGTACTTGACTAAGTTCTTTTTTAAACTCATCACCAAAAGATGAGCTTGGGAACAGGTGCCTGAGAGGTGGTGGAGCCGGGCTGAACTTTGGCGGCAAGGAGGTATCCATGGCAACCCTGCGAACGGCCACCACCTGGCACCGTCACACTGACTAATCAGTGGAATACTTACCTCATACTTACCATAGAGAGGGGGGGGCGGGGATGGGAGCAAAAATAACAGCAGCGAAAAAACAGCTAACTGCAGCCACGCTCGATCAAACAGCGAATGACCTTTGGACGAACGAGGCGACGAAAACAACTCCATGAAAGCGTCACGAAGTGCCCCTGCGACAACTCCCAGGCCACCCCTGTGTCCAGTACATGGAAAGACTGCTGACTGGCATTGTCTTGAGCTTAACTTAGCCTAAATTTCATTTAGCCACATTTAAATTTTGGCCTTAGGGATACAAAATAAATACAGTGGAACCTTGATTTAACAAACCTCTATATAATGAAGTCCTCGATGCAAGGAACTATAATTATTCTTTAGTCTGACCTTATAAAATGTTTGGAAAAGGACCTCAATATAACGAACCCTCTTAACGAACCAGTTTCCCCAGTCCCTTGGCACTTCATTAAACTGAGGTTCCGCTATAATATTAATAATTAATAAAAACCAATGGTATGTTGGCCAAAAGAGAGCGAATTTTAGGGAAATTGAGATTTTTAAATCTAATTCTCACAAACACCTCTTCTAGTAGCTTCAATTATGTTAGTTTTTGCTTTGTAGGGTAACAGTTTGTAACATTGCAGTGGGTAAAATTACAAAGACAGCACATGGATGATCCTAATCTAAACTTGAGGCATGGCATTGGAACATTGGATATAGAGTACATAAAAAGTGTACCAGGAGTTCTAAAAATTACTGAAATTGTAAGTACATGTGTCATTTTTGGATCTTTCTTCTGAATTTAATGTTTGAGTGGGTGAACAGATTTAATGTACATAATTTTATAGTTATACAGCATCACACAAAATGGAGTCAAGCAACTGAACAACTAATCCTACAAGATTACTGTATGTGTATCATCTGTTGTTTTCTAAGAGTATCAAATGCCTGGTGGGCCTGCAGTACTTATAAGGCATCATCTTTATCAGGAAAAAGCTTCATTTGCATATACTTCCAACACACTAATTTGCATTTGCGACTAATTTGCATTTACGACTACAAAACTAGTTTTGTCTAATTAGACCTTGTCAGTTGGTCGCCATGATATTTGTATTGTTTTGTGGCATTTGAATCTGATTGTTGTAGTATGTGCTCTTTTGTGTCATGAGATGACATAATTATGCTCAGATTCTAATATTATTATTGCAACAAAACAAAACAATCATGGTGACCAACTAACGAGGTCTTTAGACAAAACTAGTTTAATTTGTAGTTGCAAATGCAAATTAGGCTTTTACCTGATAAAAATGATGCTGAGTAATACTTTGTTAGCTTTGACGAACACAATTTTGCAACTTGTATAAGGTAGTTTCTCGTGAAGTACAACTGAGAAAACCTGCCTCTCTGAGGTTTCAGTATACATGTATGAATACTTTCATGTATGTGTGGGATTAAATTATGGGCATCTTCATGTTCCACTTTCTCCTCATTCCTGTTTCTCACAAAATGTAATCCTTGTATCAATAGACATGACTCCCCTAATTTGAGACTCTTGCGTCTCTTTACAATAATAATTATTGTAAAGAGACGCAAGAGTCTCAAATTAGGGGAGGCATGTCTATTATTATTGTAGCCTAAGGAGAGGCAAGACACAAGAGTCTCATCTCATATGTAACTTTTTTATATTTGTTACTCCAAATTGAGAACACCACTGCTATAATGGAGTGGTTTGAGAAGGACATGTATGGTATAAAATTTAAAATTTATGCTGTTCCTTACAAGCCCTTCGGACAATGATACATCATCAACATACTTCCAAGTACAAGATTTGGGATCTGAGATACTCAAGTTGTTGATCATTACCAAAAACAATATTGGGCCAAGTTTTGTTCCCTGGGGAACACCGGCATTTATTGGGAGCTAGTCAGAGAGCAAGCCAGCTAGTTTAACGCGTACAGAAACGTGCTCTTAAAATCATAGTTCCAGCGCTTTCTTACTCAGAAGCTCTTCAGTTTTTAAACTTAAGAACATTAGACGAAAGGCATAATGAACTCTGTGTTAAAACTCTTGAAAAGATTTCAAGAGGAGGACCTCTTGTCAAACATCTCCCAATGACAAGTCAGCACATGAGGCACTAACAAATATATATTACCTAAATGCAGGACAGAAAGATTGCGTCGTAGTTTTTTCCCAAGTACTAGCTTAGCTTTTAATAATCTTTAGATTCTTAGATTATATATATACCCATATTTTAACTTGTATAATAATAAATTTATTTGTAATTTTATTATAAAACTTATTATAACCCAGTCCCTCTTTGATCAACTTTATGTAAATTTTATAGTTGTACAAGTGTAACCACATTGTAATTTAGATTAACTGCAATGATGGTGGAATTAAACTTCTTTATTATTATTATTATTATTATTATTATTATTATTATAATTATTATTATTATTAATTAATAATAATTATTATTATTATTATTATTATTATTATTATGTACTGTATTATCAAACACCCAAAAGAGTGTTTGATTAGTTATTCAAAAACTTTAAAATAAAATAAAAAAAAATACTCAGCTACACTTTTTTTTGCAACCTTCCTTTTCATGTTTGAATATCTAATGGCAAACTCTTCCTCATGTTTGAGACATTACTTCCACAGTGAAGTTATAAATATGAAGTCAACATAATTATGTTTCATTTCCACAATTATGTTGTGTTTCAGCTCTGTCTTCTCATTGCTTTTGCCTCCCTCTCTGGATTTACACTGCACTTTACTGATCCCCAATATGGTGGCAGATTTGATTTCTTTTACTTTGCAACTGTTACTTCATGGTTGCTGGTCATCATCATTTTTGTTGTGTTTGTAATGAGGCTCTACGAGAGATTTGGAAATATCAACTGGAACCTTATTGTAAGTACTGGAAGCTGTTTTTTTTTTCTTTTCTACTAGTAGTACATGTAGTACTAGTAGTTGTTGTTGTCATTGTTGGTGTTGTGGTTGCCCAATAGAATCCATTATTTTCTTTTATTTATTTTTGTTTACAGAGACGTGGGAACAATAATATCCTTTCATTAAAATAGCAACTCAGCTATTTTTTCTTTCTTCTTAGTTAGCCTCTCTAACATTAATTTTCTTTCTCATTTTTTGAAGCAAATTTTCCACTTTGATTTGCTTTCCATCAACATTATTTTGTGCTTGTTTTCGTGAAAAATCATTGTGTACATGTTGCGGGTTAAATTTGATCTCAGATTATTTTTTATTTAAACGGGGTTAAATGCAATTCAACCTAGTTAACGACTAGGAGCAAGTTTTTGCTCAGTTATTGGCATGGCATGGCGTTTGCGTTTGCTAACATGTAGTAGCCTTTCTGGCTTATGTCTGACGTCTTCAGGCAGTCCAGTGGTCAGCGGCGGTTCTGTTTATTTTATGCATGCACCTTTTCCATGTGCTTGTAGTTTTTACTTGCTCTGCGTACGGGGTGTTGCAGCTCGTGTGTTTTCGAGTATTTCCCCTCCTTCCCTACCCTTTAGTTTTCTTATTATTATTATTATTATTATTGTTATTTTATTATTATTATTATTATTATTATTATTATTATATTAGTTATTATTATTTATTTATTTATTGTTTCTTCCACTGAACTCCTAGTTCAGTGTGACGGGTGCTTGGTTTGGGGCTTGGTGTGGCAGGTGGGGTTCATGGCTGGGTTGTGGGTACAGCAGGCTTATGGGGTGTTCTACCAACCTGGGTTTGGGTCGGTGGTACCAGCCCCCAGGTCCCTGAGCACCCAACCTCCACTTGCGACGCAACATTAACCAAGGTCAAATGAAATTCCTTTGTCTTCTCATGAATAATTAGGGTTAAGGGACAAAAGAATTTCATTTTAACCTGAGGTCAAATTTAACCTGTAACATGTACATACATCTGGCACGTCTGATTCATGGTACATGTACATGTGATAAAGGCAATGATACACTGATTGTAGTATCTCCAACAGTCCTTACATGCTTAGGAATATATTGGGGAGGGTCTGCTATCAGAAGAATTTTTGCTTTTTTGGAATTAAAGGAGAAAACATAAACATAAGCTTACAATAATTATTCTGTCACAGACAGGAGTTTATCCAGCACTATCATGATCTCCTGGCATCCAAGTTTATAATATCATGATAATTATTAACTCCTTTCTCCAGTATTCTTAGAGCTCACAGCTCTCCGCGCCGTAGTACCCAAGCAAATTTCACAAAAGTCTCACATTATTCTTATCTTCTTACATGTAGACTTCATCGCCGATGCTAAGCGGATTAAAGTGCCTACAGTTGTATAACCCCACAAAATGTTTTTGGCTTAAATAATTATTGACATACTGCAAAAGTTTTTGCTTTTGGTTAAAACCATGATTTTTTTTATGACTTTTTAAAGAGGGCAAAAATACTAAGACCTTTTTGAAAACATGGACGAGCCGCAGAATCATTGAAAAGGGTCTGGGAATAGTGTAATTTGTGGCGTCATTCCAGGCCATTGATCACTTTCTTGTTCAGAACTGTTGTTGACCGTTTTGCTTCGGAATGCCAGACAAATGGGTTGTTTTCGGTTGTAGCAAAAGGCCAAACAAGGTTAAAGGTATAACCATTCACTGCACCCAATACCTTTGAAGAGGTTGTTGACCCACAGAATAGCAAGAGAAAAACAAAATGGTTCAGCTTTGTCAAAATAAAAGCATGTTCATTGGGAGCCCACAAAGTACTTGGCAGTGTGTGAACATGTTTGTTTCTTTTTCTTTCACTCACTTTGTATTTGTAAAATTTTGCTGGTTTTCAAGAGTGCATTCCTCTAAAATATCTCTGTGTCTCATTTTATTTAGAGGAGGAAGGACGCTCTGGTCGATCCGCTTGTGTCCACTCGCAAGTCGAACCTGAGCAAAAACGTCGAAGGAAATGCAAGGAACCAGGATATTTGTCTACCACCTTTTGTCACTTTTGCAATTTCATTTCAAGTTCTTCCTCCATTTTCCTTTCTGCTTCATTCTGAGCCAACCATTCCTCTTCTGCTATTACCTCATTGGCATAGACATCTCCAGGTTCCTCATCATCTGAGGTTTCTTGTTCACTTGCATTTGATGAACCCTCGACTTATAAGTTGTACTCAACATCTGTTTCTGCAGCCTCGGAATCCAAGCTAGAGTCAAAGCCGGCACCACTGATTATGAATAGATTTGATAATTCCATTCTTTTGTAGTCAAACAAAAGTTCTTTCGACAAAATACTAAACCCTGAAAACACTTGATCCCATACAGTATAAACCAAAGCAACACGAGCAATGGCCTGGAATGATGTCACTAGTCCCATTCTCCCATTTGCTTGGTCATGCCTCAAATGGCGCTAACTTTAAAATTCATAAAAACATTGGGTTTTAACCAAATTCAAACATTTTTGCAGCATTTTTCTCTGTTCCATATACTGTAAAGATTTACATGTAATTGAGTGTAAAAAGATTTTTGGGGCTATAGGGACATTTTGCTTGAGTGCAAAGTGGTGTAAAATCAAACTCTTCCCGAACCCACTCGACATAATCAGGAACACATCTTTCCAACAAGCCAAGTTTCTTTCACATCTTGAAAATATCAGAGAAAACAAAATTCTTGGATTCCTCCAAGGCACACGGGCGAACCATGCTTGCCATGATTCTGATCGAAAAGAATGACAACCGCACTGCGGGTGTTGAGGTTTCCTGTCAATGGTGTCAAGATTGAGGGTATACCAGGAGCTGGTATACCAGAACTGGTCTGTTAGAGAAAGTCTTACAGGCTCTCCTTTCGCCCCTCCCCAGTTCCCTTGTGATTTTCTTCTCTCGTTCTTCACTCGTTACTGTCGTGCCAAGTATGAGATGCACTGTCAATGACAGTTGTCTTTTCTGTTGCTTTAAACATTTTATACACCATTCAGGTTTCCATTGTTGTACTATTATTTCCCTACCTAAAAAACTAATTATGTGGCAATTGATTTCCACTCTTGCACAAAGTTACACTGTAGTGCATTCTATAGAAATTTTGATTGCAATTTCATTTCCTTCAGATGGCCATTTACTCACCCGTGACTGCATTTCTATTGCTTATTTCCTCTGCACTTGTCCTGG
This sequence comes from Pachyseris speciosa, assembly GCA_016490735.1. NCBI lineage: Eukaryota > Metazoa > Cnidaria > Anthozoa > Scleractinia > Pachyseridae > Pachyseris > Pachyseris speciosa. The sequence continues at coordinate 1,371,139 of JAEMWC010000078.1, read as the reverse complement.
ACACTGCCATATATTTCAGAAGGAATGAGAGGAAATTTAATGGTTCTTGGGACTTGATTTGCGAACATGAACCTTGTGGAAATGTTGAAGCTGCTGGGGTAAGGCCAGATACTGTATCTTACTCTGAACATGTGCAGTGCAATAAGATCTCTTGCTTGCAGGATAAGAATAAACAATCTCTAGTGGGAAGGGTAATAATTAACTATTGCTTATCAGAAATTCTAAACAAGAGTGGTGCTCAGTAAAGTGTTTCAATGTTTTCATTTATGTTTTTCATGGTACATGTACTCCTCAGCAAAACCCAACCTATCATCTTTGTAAGAGTTTTATTTTGGTGGGGGAAGATGTAATTTGGGGTACCAAAAAATTTATCTGTCAGTACCATTGCCCATTTAGCTCAGTTGGTATACTGTGTATGCCACAGACTGCTGAGTGCAAGGACCTGGGTTCAAATCCCAGGCAGCACCACAAACCATGGTTGTGCTGGCTGTACTGTGTGCTCAGCATCTGCCTCAGCTTACATGATGGCATCACTGGACAGTGACATTAAGCGGTTGGCATTCAATGTCTCCTTGACATCCTTATGTAAAACTGGAAGGCCCAGGTGCAAAGGAACTACATGTACACATTTGTCAAAAAAATTTCATACTTCCCGGTGCTGTGGTTTGTCTTATCATGCAAGTCATTTCAGTATCAGGTGGAGGCTGGGCAATAATTATTTGCTGATCACATAAACCATAAAGAGGCCTTATGCATTTCTTGCCATGAATGAGATACGATGATGATGATGATGATGATGATGATGGTGGTGGTGGTGGTGGTGGTGATGATGATGATTATGACGATGACTTAATGCTTTGAATTCCCTTCCCCTCTAGGCATTTGGAATCATCTGTGTGGTTTTATTCAGTGTGGATACCATCCTTTACTGCATGAAGAACAGGAACACAGGGTCTGCAAAACCTCCCATAACATTTGAAGAAGAGCACACTGAAGACGTGCCACAATCAGAGAACACAGAATATTGAGTGATTTTATTTTGCAAGATGAGTTTTCCATTAATTGCTCATTTACATTTCGATGTTTGATGTACATGAACATGCACATGTAGTTTCATTGTCTTTTGTCTGTATGTATGTTTTTACTAATAGATGTGAACTCCAAAGTTCTAAAGTAATAACACTTTGATTTAACATGTACTTGTACGGTATGTGGTAACAGCATCAGGAACACGACAAAACTGTAGCTTTTAATTGAAACAGGCAAAAATGATGGCTCTGCACTTGTTATACATTTTGATTGACTCAATCCTTTGCTTGCAATCACCAACAAACCACAGTCCCAGCATTTTCTACACCAACACCCTACATTTGTAATTTCCGGTAAGCAGATCATCTGATACCTCCCAGGTGTGGACACTAATGTTGGTCCCAATGGTGTCCGGTTACAGAAGTTTTGACTGTACGTTTCTGTACTGCCCTCCGCAAACAGCAACATGCAAATGCTAACTTCAAGGTATTATGGATAACATGAGTGCATGACATTGAAATCCCAAGTTGAATATTAATTATTTTTGTCTCTTTTTCTATTAATTGAGTCCCTTGATTGTTAATCCACATGTTGGAATAGTCATGAAAAAGTTACAATAACATGAATTGTATTCTGAAATGGAGGTTCTGTTGCTGTTGCCATCATCGTTTAAGCTCCCTATTAATGAGCCACAGAACATTCATTATTAGTCCTCTATCTTCTCTTACATGCAACAGTTCAAATTTTCAAGAATACTGTATGTTCACAGTTTTTAGATTTCCTAGGTTAAAGTGTTAATAACGATAAAATCCTCAATCTTGAATTTGCAATACATGTATTTCATGTACATACAGTGTATGTATGGTTTCAGGAAATAATTTATATCCCTATAAGCAAGGCCAGAGTTATCTGATGCAAGAAACTGTGCGGAATTGCAAGAAACCTTTAGGTGGAGATTTCTCTAAATCAGTCTTTGTGTGGATCTGAATGTGCTTTGTCAGCACTGTGCTACTGTACATGTATATAAGTAACATTATTTGTGTTTTGGCTACCAGATTGTCTCATCTGGAACACTGACCAGGACCTGTTCAGTACATATACATCATTTTGCTTGACAATGTGTGTTTAAATTGTGTGCATCGCGTTTGCAACCATACTGCTATTACGTAATAATATTTTGAGCACAATTTTTTTCCAGCTGCCTTACAGTCAAGTCAGGTCAAGCGTACCCCCCCTAGGGTACATTAATGAGTTGATTATTTGAACATTGAACCCGTTAGTCGTTTCAAATAATGCAATCATTTTTGAAATATTCGAATCAAACTTCAACTGCTGATTGGACTATGTCCGTTGATGTGTTAGAAAAACGCGTTCGACCAACGAGACTTTAATTCTGTCATCTCTTTTAACAGAGCACACCTTTTTTAGCCCTTTAAAATCCAACAATATTGTTCTTTCCAAGGAATCCTAAAAATAATAAATTTGCACGGAGCGAAATTAAACACAGCTGATAGCGTACAGCGTTGTAAACAACCAAAAATATTGACGAGAAAACTTCCTAGAAATTCGCCTGAAATCCTTTTATCACGAATAAGACTTCTACAAGCTCTATGGGATGTAGAAAGCAAAAAAACTGCTCGATAATAACATTTACAATACCGTTTTCCACCTATAACTTCCACTCACCGTTGGACGCCATGTTGGACGCTTCGATTTCCTATATTAGGAGCGTCTTTTGTTCGCTTAGTCCAATCAGCGATCGAAGTTTGATTCGAATATTTCATAAATGATTGCATTATTCAAAACGACTAACGGGATCAATGTTCAAATAAGTTCAAATAATCAACTCATTAATGTAATCTAGGGGGGTACGCTTGACCTGACTTGACTGTAAAACAATGGGCATGCCGCCCACTGCTAATGTGTGTATCCTCCTGGCACGTTCCGGAAAAAGAAGCAGTTTTGCAGACAGAAAATTCATAGGACATCATTCCCGTTACTAATTCAGGTGATAACAATGATTTTTAAAGATTGGCTTTCTGTTTTCAGTGCACCTCCCGAATTACAGTATCATTGGCATGATCAAAACTGAGTTCGCCAGTGCACTTGTGATAATGGTCATTCTCTTTCAAACCACGACAAGCATGCATTTGTTAGTGCCCCTACCTATTCTTCTGTCACCTGTCAACACTCCATATGACTGACAACCCAAATACAGTAAAACCTCAAATTTTGTTAATTTTTCAATCTAGATTGAAGTTTTTATTATGTGCATGGCTAGAACTTAACTATTCAATTTGCATTGCTTGCACTCAGTATGTATAATTGCAGAAAAGTTAAATTTTTTGCTTCATTTGTATCTTCATCCACTTTTCCTCGACCTCATGGAATAAAGTTTAATGATATTATAGAATTGGTACTTTGTGTAAGGGTAGAAAACTGTAATCATGCTTTTAACAAAGCACAGCAATTTGAAGTTTCAATGTACAGTAACATAAAAGGCTGCGCAAAATTGCCAAGTTTGAACTAACTGGTACCGTATTTACTCGATTAATGCCACCCTCGATTAAACGCCGCAGATGGAAGCAAAAGTACAAATAAATGCCGCCCTCAAATAAACGACGCATCCATTCAGCAGAAAGCGGCATTTATTCGAGGATTGTAAGAAAAAACAAGTACATGTTACAACTCACTAATCTAAACCAGCCTTGGAAATTTATTTTCCTGGGGTATGGCAAGCCGAATGTAGGAAAATTTAATATTGTTTGTTCTATTTAATTTAATCCTTACTTTTATTCAATATTTTTATATTCATTTAATTTAATCCTTGAAACGATTTAAAGTTTTCTATATGGATGTAATTTAATTTTACAAAATTCATTTAATTCAGTTTTGATTCACTGCTTTAATTTAGTTATCGTTCATAAATTTAATTCAAACTGTAAATATTCATTCAATTCAATCCGCTAAAAACTTTTTAATTCTCCTTTTATCGTTTAATCTCCTGGTGGCCTAGGCCGAGCTGTGCACTGGGAGGCCCGGGAAAACTCCTGGAAAATTCCCGTTTTATACCTCAAATTCCAATATGGCGGACAAAGAAGGTAAATTAGAAGATTTTGATGTCGAGAAAGATCTACCAACGTTTTTCTTATTAGTTCTGGACAGCGCAGAAGCCATTTTTCAAGGAACGTTTGAGCAAGGAGTTGCAGAAGCACACGCTGAAGTTATTGATCAAAGTATTCGGTTGATTAGGTTGATAAAAGATTGTTGTGACATCAAAACTGGGGACAAGGTCACATTGGAGGCACTTGCAACGGCTTTTGCGGACGTGCTAATGTCATTGCACCATCATATCGCGATAAGCCCTGTTTCTCCAACAACTGTGGCTGAGAGTTCCATCACGGTAACAAAAGTAAAGAAAGAATCACCTGGAAGACTGTGTTTTGATATTCCTGTCGAGATGCTTGAAGACACTGTTGAAGAGCTTCGGGAATTAGGTTTTAGTTGGACCAAGATTGGAGAAATACTGGGAGTTCCATCACGGTAACAAAAGTAAAGAAAGAATCACCTGGAAGACCGTGTTTTGATATTCCTGTCGAGATGCTTGAAGACACTGTTGAAGAGCTTCGGGAATTAGGTTTTAGTTGGACCAAGATTGGAGAAATACTGGGGATTTCAAGATGGACTATATACAGGAGAGTGACCAGATATAATCTGGAAATCATGACCGGATTTCATCATTTGACTGATGAAGAACTGGACGAAACAGTTCAAGATTTCATTACGAATCATGGGAGAACTCTTGGTCAGGACTCCATTGCAGGTTATATTAAATCTCTTGGATTTAGAATCCAGAGAAGACGAATACGAGAAAGCATGGCAAGGGTAGACCCCCAGAACACTGTACTGAGATGGGGTGTTGCTGTTTCACATAGGGCATACCACATACCGTGGCCAAATTGTCTATGGCACCTTGATGGCCATCACTCTTTGATAAGTTAGAAACTTGTTATCCATGGATGTATTGATGGATTTTCGAGAAGAATAATGGTTTTAAGATGTAGTTCAAACAATCTTGCAGAAACCGTTCTAGAACTATTTTTAGATGCAGTTAGACGAGATGAAGACCTTTGGCCATCAAGATTAAGAGTTGATAAAGGTGTTGAAAATGTGTTTGTCTGCGATGCCATGATTCAAGTGAGAGGAGAGGGAAGAGGAAGTTTTATTGCTGGCCCTTTTACTCATAACCAGCGAATCAAAAGGTTATGGAGAGACGTCTTTCGATGTGTATGCCACCTGTACTATTATCTCTTTTATGTAATGGAGTCTACAGGTATTCTTAATGCCGACGATCCTGTCCATCTGTTCACACTACATGTGGTCTTTATTCCAAGAATTAACAAGGCCCTCAGTGATTTTATGGAAGCTTTTAACCATCACAAGGTACGCACTGAAAGAAACTGGTCCCCATACCAAAATTAATGTGGATTAATGGTATGATGCATGATGACAACCCATTATCACAAGGACAACTCAATGAACAGCCATCAGACATGGAGCTCTATGGATATGATCCACAGGGGCCATCACCAACTGAAAGTGATAATCATGTTGTTGTTGAAGCAGTTGATTTGGGTGTAACTGACAGTCATTTGTTTTGGAAAGAGTAGATGTGCAGAAACAATCTAGTGAAATGGGAATAGATATCTACATAGAGGCATTAGAATTGGTGTTAGTCAAACTTGAAGAACTAAGGCATTCTCAGAGTGACTGAAATCACATAATCAACCAAGAAATGCGCTGGAGATGCCAGTCAATGAAACACGCCTTTTTTTGGACAAAACTGTTTTGCTTTCTTTCAGTCACTTTCTTCATAAATGAATAAGTTAATTCAGTTGTAAGACAAGAGTCATGTGAAACCACTCAACACCATCACTGAGTAAAACTGATTATGTAAGTTTTACATGTACCTGACTAACAAACATCAACAACAGTGAACCAAACATTTATTTACTGACCATTACACTGGTCAGCATTTGTTTCTACTTGTGAACTCAATTGTATCACATGATACATGTCAGTCAACTACCACATGCTGTGGTTAGATCTACAGGTAACTCAACAGGCATTACTCACTTGTATTTATTGATATAAATCAGAAAATTAATTGAAGGGCTGGCTGCAAGTAGGGATTATAATACAAGTTACACTGTACTCCAGACCAGACCTGTCTTGGCACACACTGAAAGTCATCCACGGCACATTGTTCTGTTCAGTTTTGATCTAAAGGCTTAAATTTATAGAATTTGCTTTTTTCCTCAATAACCTTATTGAGTATGCAACTCAAACTAGAACTTATTCGAAGTAGTTCACATTTGGAAGCCCAAAACAAAAATACACAGCTCTTACAACAAACCCCTCAACTGTGGTAAAATAATAATACACCAACAACAAGTACTAAGTTTGGATCACCATTTATCCTGTAATAAAAATGCCACAAGTGGACAGTCAGGGTAAGATCAAGAGGATAATCCAAAACTTCACTGCTCACAGGGTGCAGTTGTATGCTGAAATATAATCTACCTGGTAGCCCAGATACTACCAGTGGATGTTTTGGAGTAAGAATGAGTTTACAAAGAAAACGGATGTTTCATTAAAGTGTCTTCATTTTAATATGAAAATCAACTCCTAAATTTGTTTTCAATTATCTTATCAATATAATCCACAAGAAGCTTGTATCATGAACTTGAAATACTTTTGTTCCATATTAAGTAACAATAAGAGAAAAATTCAAACGAAAACATGCAACTGCATGCATCAACAATAAATGCCACACTGACAGGGGGTGGGGTGGAAGAGGAGAGAGGGACCTTACAGACTCAAAGAATGGCACAATTTACAGTTACAGTACTATGACATTACCAAACGCAGTGTTTAACATGCTGAGTGGCATACAGGTTGGTTTTATGAGGAATCTTCAGCTACACTGGTATCCATAGGGTTGACCCCAACCCCCTTCCTGACTCCTTACCCCTACTGGACTACAGAATATTCAATTGCCTCACTTGTTACAAATCTAAACGATACTCCATAGTCAGGTGCCTTAGTAGTTAAATAACCCCAAACAATGCATTCATAAATGCGAGGTCACAAAAATGAAATAGCTCTTCCTCCGAAGGAAGGGGGAAAAGAGTGTTTCCTCTTGGCAGATTTAAAGTGTTAGAGCAGGTATGGGACCTTGGAAGGAAATTGGCGGTGATTCTTTTCTTCTGTAGATGAACATCCTGTTGAAAATGACAGGGCAAAGTCAATTATTAGGAGTTAATTTCAAAAACAGAACTTGACCAGGGAAAACTAACATAACATTTGAAAACACAACCGAGTCCTTAATGCATTGACAGGAAACACCTTCAAATTTTGATTGATGAGGACCTTCTGGCTATGGAATGCATGCAATGAAGTGTTTTGTATGTGGCTAGGAATAAATCAAAATATGAAGTAAGGAAAAGTTACAAGAAACCGGACAGGGTATATAGCAAAAATAATTAAAATGGACCAACCAAAATAACGTTTGCCTTTACTTATTTAGAACTCAAAGAATCATCTGTATTGAGTAGTTCACAGATATTACCTCATTCTCTGAGACACTGAGTGCAGCTTCCACAAACTGAATGTGTGGACTTAATGTAAAACCAAGGGGTGGTTGATCACTAGCACCAGTAACAAATTCCAGGATGTTCTCAAGAGTAACAACCCTCCGTCCAGCTGAAGCTTCCCTGACATATTTCACAAACATTTTGTAAACAGCTTTTTCATGTGAAAGGTTGTTGGAGCCTTCTACAGAGAATTCTGCCTTAAGCAGAAACAGAAGCTTACGAGCTGACAACTTGTTGCTGTTAGATGGCCTTAAAGAAGGTAGAGTAGCATGGGGTGCTTTCTTCCAAACATAGGTATTCCTTAGGTATCCATACCTTGCTTGAGCTCATAGACACATGGAGATAATGATTGCTCATCACTGTCTACAAATATAGCTTGCAAAATTTCCTCAGGTGTGTAAGTAGGTAACTGCCCATTTTGAAGAAGAGCAATACACAACATTTGTCCAACATAGAAGTAGTCCTCAGACAAGTGATCCTTGAGGCCATGGTCAAAATATTTTAGCTTAATGCTCTGATTACATAACGGAATCTACTCCTTTCGTGGACCACCACTGTCTACAGCTTGCTCTCCATAGAACTGCACTTCAAAGGTGACCCTTAGATCAGCTACAACCTTCAGTTCATCAAAAGTGGTCTGCAGAATGTTATCTCTGTCAACAGTTATGAAGTTGGTCTCTCCTTCAAGGCTCATAGTGGAATCACTGACCTCCAATGCTCTCCCTTTGACAATTTTCTTTTGAAGATATCTCAAAATTTCTGTTGGTTCAGATAATTATACTTGATGGAAATTCATTCACAAGAGTGGAGAACTCATCAGGACCATTTATTTTCTGTTCTGATAAGGAATGTACAAGGGAAGGTGAATCATTTACTAAGGCATGACTAACCTGTTGAACAGTGTTTGGAGGAGACAGTATTCCTGGAGGGACTGGGTCACCATCTGAAGTGGGCAATACTACTGGAGGGGCTGAGGTGTTGGCTGGAGTGTACAGTACTGGTGGGGGGTCCGAATCAACATCTGATGTGTTGTCATCAATCACAAACTGGAAATCTTTCTTCATTCTCAGATACAACAGCCCTTGACCTACAAGTTTCTTCACAACATAGCTATACTCAGTTCCTTTACCCAAGTGAAGGATGGATATTTTCTTCTGGGTGACCTTCACAAACTGAAAGTCGTTTGGCCCAATCATACCATACTTATCTTTCAGTGATGTCACCAACTTTTCTCTGAGCAATGCAAATTCAAAAGGCTTCTCTTTCGTCTGATCAGCATTTTTTCCCTTCTTGCCTTTAGGAGCTTGTGTTGCTGAAGATGCTCTCTGTCTTTCACTTTGGTTGAGTCTCCTAAAAACCCCACCATTGGTACTATTTCGCATCATAGACCTCGCAAGGTGCCCCCTTGTGCCAAGCTTTCAGAGGCACTGGACGTAACTTGCCGCAACGGTGTTGTCTCTGCCGATAGCGTTGGTAATGATGAAACTGAAGTAGAAGATGCAGTTCCTTGACCTTCTAACAGCATATCTAGCCGTAGCAGTTCTGCTGCCTCAGTTATCCGTCGATCCATTGTTTTAAGGCCCGGCCAAACGAGTGCAACATCATCCAACATTGTTGAATCGAAAATTGTTGGACGATGTTACACAGTGGTGAACGAGGTGGCCAAACGAATGCAACATGTTGGATTCAACACTTGGTCTCAAGGGTTTGGGACCAAAATTTACCAAGACTCCTTAGAAAACAAACCCGTGCCATATTGTCTTTGTTAGCCCAGAAAATGCTGCGAGACCGGTAACTGTACATAAAGCCTGGTTTTCACTAGCGACTCGAGCACAAGAGCGCTTATTGAAAACGGGCTTAACGCAAGCGTAAGCATCAGCGCAAGCAAAAGCGTAAGGATCAAAAATTTTCCTTTTCCTTGTGCTTGCGCTTATGCTTGCGTTCGCGTAGTGTTCGTTTTCACTTAGCATAAGCTACTTATGCTTGCGCTTGTGCTTGCGTCGCTAGTGAAAACCAGGCTTAAGTCTTTCGATCTCCGCGTGAGACAATCTTTTCGCTTTCGCTGGCCTACAGTTACAGCTACTCCATTTCCCTTTCGCTTTCTTTTTGAAGAGAGATCGCTTGTGTTAGAGTTCTCTTCGTCGAGACATCGAAAACTTTGCTCGTTCGTGATACTGTGAACAAGTATAAACAATGAATACAGATACCGCAAAGTCAGCTTAGTGGGCATGCGCGCGTTCAACATTGTTGAAAACAGTGGCCAAACGAATGCAACATTGTTGTTCACACCTGAGAACAAAAGAAATGTTGGATGAAGTTGAAGACGATGTTTGATGGATATCAAACTTCGTCCAACATCATGCAACATCGTGCAACATGGTGGCCAAACGAGTGCAACATGTTGGATGCAACAATGTTCGACGATGTTGCATCAACATGTTGGATCCGTTTGGCTGGGCCTTTAGGCTCAACTTCCGAATGAACGAGATTCCAAGATGGCGGGTCGGTCATGCCCGATGGCTCGGCCCAGGTCTCCAGGAGATTAAACGATAAAAGGGGGATTAAATGGTTTTTAGCGGATTGAATTGAATGAATATTTACGGTTTGAATTAAATTAAAGCAGTGAATCAAAACTGAATCAAATGAATTTTGTAAGATTAAATTACATCCATATAGAAAACTTTAAATCGTTTCAAGGATTAAATTAAATGAATATAAAAATATTGAATAAAAGTAAGGATTAAATCAAATAGAAAAAACAATATTGAGTTTTGCTACATTTGGCTTGCCATGCTGGGGCCGGTTCCTGAAAGGTCTAATAACTCTATTCCAGGGATAAATCTGCCTTATTCCAAAAGGTATTATTCCTGTAATGAGGCAGATTTATCCCTGGAATAGCGTTATTACACCTTCCAGGAACCGGCCCCTGGATAACAGTGTTTTCAAGTTCAAAGTGGCCATATTTTGCAGCTCTTCCGTAAATTATATTTACAAATGATGTACCTTAATTGTAATTAGTGATCCAAGAAATATGATTTTGAAATAAACGCCGCCCTTGAATAAACGCCGCATCGGACACGCTCAAAATTTAATAAACGCCGCAGAGTTTAATCGAGTAAATACAGACATGCATTGTGTGATGCATGCAAAAAAAAGTTCTGCTGATAAAAACTACTAGTTTCTTGTACAGTACTTACATGTATTAGTTTTTGACCAAACAATTCTGTATTCTCTATCATGAATAACCGTTAAGTTGAACATCTTAATAATGGACACCAAACCATATAAAAAAATAAGTGTTATTTATAACTAGGGTTGTCTTTGGGCCGTTTTGACATCACAGAACCGTAATAAACCTGAATATCATTAAAAACTAAATAAATGAAAGCCAAACACAGCCAAATTGGAAGTCATGGTAAATGCCATACTGAAACTGAGTAAGCAAAAAACAAAC
>JAEMWC010000078.1:1195000-1355000 GCA_016490735.1 Pachyseris speciosa | reverse complement strand
CAGTGAAAATTTTACTGTCACCGTTAGAGACACAAACACTCAGTTCTCGTTGTAAAACTGACTTCTTTTCGTATTGCTTCACAGCTTGGCAAAAGAAATCTGATTATTTTATTATCGTCACGGCTGGCTTGCTGGCAAAACAACGACCTTGTCTGTTACAATGGAATAGGTTGGAGCGGGTGTTCATATTGTGGGTACATTGTACCTGCCGCATACCTGGCATAGAAACTAGCAAAAAATTCCCGGTTTTGCACAGTAACCCTCTGAAAGGTGTTTTCCAAGATTTGACTTTACTTTGGGCACGAAGTATTTCTTTCCGCCTTATTTGGCGACCCGATACATTTCTGTCCTTTGTTAGGGCTCTCTTGTTTTTCTTTGGCTTATATAGAGCAGTTCTACTGTTGCTATAGTGAACCGATCATACCATAGATGAGTCCTTTAAATTTCTTGGGGGAGGGGGTTGATGCCCCCCCAAAAAAATGTTCTCAGTTCTATTTTCTTCTTCCAGAAAAAGATTTAACGATGGGTAGCGAAAAGTGATGGCGTGCAGAGAATTAGAATTTAAGAATGTCACTGGGAAAAGCGTCTTTCATGTGCAGCTTGGATCCTTGGGCCGAAAAGTATCTTTCTTCGGCATTTTCTTGTTTAGGCAACACTTAAGAAGCAGCTACACACTTATGACAAACATAGCCCGACTGTCTAAAACATCTTCATGTCAAATTTGTTTGCATGGCTACGTGAGTTTGTGTACGTTATGAAATCCAGTACACATAAGTTCTATATATCCAAATGGACGAGCGAAATAGGTACGAATATCATATGCCGGTATATGTATTCCCACTCGGTGGATAATGAATCTCTTATTAGATGTTTTCAGTTTGCGTGTGGTTATCTCGAAATGTTTTTGCTCGTTGTTTGAATTATTTACCACAGTAGGGCAAAGCTCCTACAAAGATACTTCTGTCAACACAACACAGGAAATTAAACATCTACAGTATAAACATCTAAAAAGATATTATACATGCGACGAATAAGTTTCCCGTCTTCAGTTTTTTTCCAGTATTCAGCTTTTTGGGGGAAAAGTCCGGGAATCTTGGCAAAGCTATTTTTGACAACTGAAAGCCATTGATTGAAAGGTATAAGAAAGTAGCGTATGTTAATTATTGTTGTTGTTGTTATCACCGCAAAAATGACTTTCGCTAAACCTGTTCTGCCTTTGACCTGTCCAAGCAATTGTTAGCCTAGCCTGCGTGTAGATGTCTCCTATTTCCTTTGTTGCACGCGGAAAAGGGAGTGAGGAGGAGGTGAAATACGAGTCCCCTAAAAACGACTGCGTGGGAGGCTAAGCAATTTGTACCCTAACATTTTGATTTTTGGCTCTATGTTAGTGTTCGTTTCTGCGCCCTGACGATACACTTAGTACCTCAAGACTGCTTATTTTGCTGCTATAAGTATCAGAGCCGTTTCAAGGTAACATTACTCCCCTTAGGATCTAAACTGGAAAAATGCCACAGGAAGGAGATCAACTCCGGCAAGTGACACTCACCATGAACTTGAGCTATGCAAAGTCGCCCCTCGGAATCCTCAAAGTGGTCCAATTTGTGAGTAGAAAAGCTTACCTTGTTTCCATTCAGTTTAGTCGCAGTTTTTAACGCATACGGTTTCAATGTGTACTTCACAATACTAATTTAAACTGCACCAGTACAGATCAGAACTCCGGCTCAACAAATTTGCAAAATTGCACTTCCTTTTAGACTGGTAACAAATCTTGCACGTATCGGGGAGGGGGTGGGGGTGGGGATAGCGCAGATAGGGTGATTGCTTTTAATCTCCCCAGCTAGTTTAGTTGCGAATTGTTTCATCTTCATTTCTCTTGATGATCTTGGTATGGCAAAATCATGTAAAAACGGCAGTGAGCATATGCACGTAGAGGTAGAAAACAGGTTTCACTCCTTTTTCCTCGAATCCTCTTTCATTCTTAAGCGGACCCAGTCTTTACCGCGCTCTTAGATGCATAAATTCTTAGCGGTCTTGCATTTATTATGAATAGAAAGTGTTTCTCCGCTATATTCCAGGTACAGAACACGAGTTGGAGCTCGGGAGAACGAATGAATTACCGCAATTTAAAGCAAAACTCAGCGTTGTTTCTCTCAAACTTCCACATGCGTTTTTATAAATGTATGAAACTCTAGCCTGCGTGCAGGCGTCTCCTATTTCCTTTGTTGCACGAGGAAACAAAGGAATAGGAGACGCCTGCACGCAGGCTATGAAACTCTCGTGCAAAACGCTTGCAAAATTTATTATCACTCAGGGTAGTGAGACAAAAAATTTAACTCGGTTAGAGAGAGAATTAGAAACGCGGCTTGATTTAACAAACAGAACACGCGTTCAGGCCTAATTTTATTTTAATACTTTTTTTTTGGTTTCTGAGGGATGTTAATATTTTGTGCCAATTTTCAGGTGCTTCTGTTACTTGCATGGGCGTGCATGGCTGATTGTTGCGTAGTTCCGTCAGGCTCGTTGTTTGGTGGACGCTATGGATTCTTCCTTTTCGTCACAATATTTGGCTGGCTGTGCATTCTATTTGTCTATCTATGCTTTCTCTTCGTGCTGGAGGCGAAGTTAAAGGTTGTTGACCCGCGAATTGTGGCAAGTATCAACATTTTAAGTGGGACATAACCGTGTGTATCCCAATCAGAATACAGGAAAGTCGTTGTAATTGGTCCGTTTCTAACCCACCTTTCAGTCCAATCTTGTACTGAGCTTATTGGTGTCGCATTGATTGCCGATTTGCCTACATATTTTCAATGGCATGGTTTAAAATGGTTATGCAAAGCTTTCTCTTGGTATATACAGTGGCCCAAGGCTCATTTACATCCCGAGAAAATACAAGAGACAAGTGGGCCATTCTGTGGTACACCTCGCGAGAGCGTTTCATAACGTAACTCTTATGAATAAACCAGCTATACTCCAATACAGGCTTCGTTCAGCTAGAAATGTTGCTCTCGAATTAACGCTTCATAAAAACGGAGAATGTCGTTTAATCCAATTTTATTGTAGAAGACCAAACGACTTTGAAGGGAAGTCACTAAAGATGCGGAGCCTACACATTTGATGTGGTCTTTTTCACAACCGTAAATTTTCTGAGACTTTTTCTTTTCTCGTTTTCTAAATAAAAAGACATAAACAGTTTATGCAATAGTAATAATATCAGCCTTCCGATTAACAAACGTAAAATTAACCCTGTTTAGCCCTGTTTAGCCCTGTTTAGTTTCGGTTAAGCTACCCCCCTCATTAAGCTTGACCTCCTATGCGCCGTGGCTGTGACAAGTTCTCCTAACACTCAACCTAGTAAATACGCTGGGAATTGTCATTGCTTCTCTTCAGTGCGTATTCGTACCAGTCTTGATCTGTCACATCAGTTCTGTTGCCTTGTATTTCCTGTCATCCCAGGTTCTGACGTTTGAGATTCTGTGGGCGTTATTGCTTCTCATTAGCGCATCTCTCGTGGCGGAGGTTACCGATTACTTTGGTAGACTCCTTAGTGGCATAAAGAACCATGTTTATGACAGAATGGTTGCTGCTGTGGTGAGTACATCCCTCCCTTAGTCCCGTGGTTTAGAGGGAGGAGCGGCCATGAGTATCATTAGCTGACCAGTGATACCTGATGAACATTTCCTTCACTACTCCCACTCCAGTCCCCACCCCTCCCTGGTGCAAAAATAATTCATTTGTTTGTTTCTTTATTTCCCTCTTTTTTTCTTTTTTGTTGTTATTGTTGTTGTTGTCAATCTTCTTGAGCGTTTTTACGCCGCAAAATGTAACAACTAACCCAAAATGTAACATTAAATGTAACAACTTTTGACACAACACTTACATTAACCCTACAAGCCTGATTTGTTTTTTTTTTTTTTTTTCAGGCTTTATTTTCACTACTGCTTAAGTAGTGTTCATAACTGCGATGATCATCTACATACGGTATTCAATCTTCAATCCGTAGTTCAAATATACGATTTTCATAATATTCATTGTCACATTAACCCGAATGGTAACAACGTTTGACGCAAAATGTAGCTATTTCTTTAACGCCAATTGTAACAACTTTTTAACGCAAAATGTAACAACTTCTTTAACGCAAAAAGTAACAACTCTGGTCTTGATATTTAAAGAAGGAAATTGAAACATATGAGCCTTCTTGTCAAGCTAAACATCTCCTGTCAGTCAAATTATACAAACTTACTGGTCACAGGGCCATTTATTCCAAATTACAAGGGGAAAATCATGTGATTATTTAATAATAATATACATGCAAAAGTTTTTAAGATTTTTTGTTTATTTCGTGTCTGTCAGCTAGTTTAAAAATGACAAGTTACACTGACATACATGTTCATGCGTATGGAAAACAAGCTAAAAATGCCATCTCTCTAACATGAACAAGTTTTTCAATCAAGTACAAAGATTAAATTTTAAAAGTCTTAAAATCAATTACAGTCCTCAGTATGTTTTTGAGCTGACTGGATTTCAGGAGCTAGGTTTCCACTTCTAGAACTTAAACTACGATAGCTTGAAAAAGGACTATAGTAATAAAAATAACGTGAAAGTGTGCGCGCTCCTTAAGGCGGGATTTAACCTAAACATCGCTTTTTAGCAATCTCATATCTTTCGCATAATTCATATTATACTGCAGCTGTAAACAGCCTGGCATAATCTGCAATTTCACGTTGATATCTCGTTCGCGTTTCAAGCTATCAAAAATCCCTCTGCTCATCTCACAAAGCTATGTTGTGGGATATTTTGTGAAATTTTTGGTGATTTTTGGGTATATTCGGGAAGAGATAATTTTTCTCAAAGGATTAGTTCAATTGAGGGACATCGGAAATTTGGAAGATTTAATAAAGGTTTAAAATTGGAATTTGAGGTTAGAAATTAGTAGACGGACACCAAACAGTTCCCCAGCAACCTGCAGTTCCCTTGTGGGGTGTCAACTAACTGGAAGTGTTTCCAAACATTTTTACTTTTTGGTGATTTTTGAGTATATTCGGGAAGAGATAATTTTTCTCAAAGGATTAGTTCAATTGAGGGAAATCGGAAATTTGGAAGATTTAATAAAGGTTTAAAATTGGAATTTGAGGTTAGAAATTAGTAGACGGACACCAAACAGTTCCCCAGCAACCTGCAGTTCCCTTGTGGGGTGTCAACTAACTGGAAGTGTTTCCAAACATTTTTACTCCATTAAAATCCCTTCTTCAAACTCCTTCAAATTTCACACAAATTCACGTTTACCCCCACTATAAATTGAAATTACAATCCATATTAGGGTAAATCATCGACACAACCAACTTTCTCGGGCACAAATATCACACAGCGGTAATTTGGTTCATTTGGTTCATTTATTTCACACTATTTACATAAAATTAACATAGAAAGAAAAGTATAATTACAACAGATGATTACAAGATAAAATAAATACAGTACAAATTACAAAATGTGTGTGGGGGTCAAAGTAGCAGAGGCTTTCTAGTTGACCACCACCTACTTTTGGATAAACAAAGAAATGGCACTGAGCTTTATTGGGATATAGGAGATGTTTGTAGAGCTTAGGATTGTTGTACAAGAGGGAATTACATGTATATGATTTAAGGTATGTTAGAGATATACTGAACCAAGCAAGGAATCTATACAGGACAAAGGAACAAAAAAGACAGAAAAAAGAAAAAAAAACATACAAACAAACAATCAACAGCAACAACAACAAGCAAAAACAGAAACAAAGGAATGGAAAAGAATAACACATCATCAGCAGCAACAACAGCAGCAGCGATAACAAGATCAAAATATAAGCGGACAATTATTATTATTATTATTATTATTATTATTAACTCTATTATTATTATAATTACTTACATATGGATAATTACATACTATATATTTGATCACTAAACAGATTATATATTATTTGATTGACAAGAGATCAGGTGGGCCCTATAAAGTTTCTTAAACCTGTTAAATGTTTTTGTTTTTTTCAATGGATTATCCCATGAAAAGAATAGTCTCATGGAATAGTGGCACAAAACCTAATGCAGCAACAGGCACTGCTAAACGAAGTCTTACAGGAGCCGCCTATAATATGATACAGAAAGGGCGTTCACTCAAAGAAACACTCGTGACAGACAAATTATAACAAAGGCGAAAAAAGCCGATCACGTGTAAGGGCGTTGTGTAGGCCTGTCAACCCCAATTAACACTTGCGACCCTTGCCTCGTCTTTCCCACTTTACCTCTAGTAACAACATAAATAGCAGGTTTTCTAACTTAGGAATTCGTTAAATCTCATACTTCATAAGGTTAAGACTATAGATAAAGCTGTGCTGAAGGTTGGTTGTGACCAAGTTTAACCACCCGCACACAGTGAATAGTAATGTAACTTAAGTTAGTTTTACTGGTAATAATCTATCGAAAAGGCTGTTACATTTCGCGTTAAGGAAGCTGTTACATTTTGCGTGTTACATTTTGCGTTGCAATTCACGTTAAAAAATTGTTACATTTTGCGTCAAAAGTTGTTACAATTCGGGTTAATGTCACATTTTGCGTTAGTTGTTACATTTTGACTTTTGATGTCCGAAATTCTCTTTTGCTTGTTCCTTTATTTACTGCTCCCAGTACTGAAGAGATTTCAATCATTTGGATTCAATAACAGCTGCAAGAAAATCGTATGTACAGTATCAATAAAATTCCTTTCTTTTCAACCAGGTTGATGGCTCCAAATGAAAAGTACCAACAATCAAATTAACCTCAGCAGATCTTAGTCTATACCTGGTCTGTTATACAGTTTCTCAGAACTCCGACAACAACAACAAAATTTTCATTTAGCATCATTTAAATCTAGTGCTACGCAGCAAAACCACTTTTGTACTACTCCTAAAGAAGAGCCCAGTCAAAAGCTACCAGGCCTCATGCCAACTAGTGGATAATAGCCTTGAGAAAGACAAGACATTCAAGGGGTTTAATTATTCTAGCCTTGGAAAGCTGTGATCAATGATCTAGTAAAAAATGTAAACGCTTCGTTTATAGTGAAATGCACTTACCTGCTCTAGCTAGTTCACAGGCATCCACTTAAATAACTTGAAATAAATAATTCCAATAAACGTAACAGGGTTAAGAAACCCAGTTGGTGGGAGGCAAACCAGTTGGCTATAGTCAGTACGGAACGTGGTATATATTGGGCATCTATAATCAGCTGACTGCCTATGGTAATAATTATATACATAATAAGTATAGTAGATGTGGTCACCGTAGCTGCTGTCTGAGCAACTAACCTCCCGTAGCCCTCCCGTACGCTCCCCGGTCGGTGTGTTTATCTTATAGTCCAGGCCCCAGTTGTTCAAAGAGCGGATAACGCTATCCAGCGGATCAGTAAACGTGTATTAGTTGTAGTACATTTTATCTATTGAATAGCGACTTATCCGCTACATAAAGCAATCCGCTCTCTGAACGAGTGGGGCCAGCTTTAATGGAAAGTAGCGGCCTAACATAATTGCCATATTATTGCCATGCAATGGAAACTTCCTTACCCTCTTACCTTAGAAGCCTCCCTCACCTTCTAAACGAAGGTGAACGCCCGGCATCAGTTCTTTCAATCAAAGAAGGATTTCATGAATTTCCAACCATTTCGTGACCGGAAGAGAAAAAGTCTAATAACCTATGATCGCGTGCACTTTTGGGTACCAAAGACAGTGCCAATAGTTACATGTAACGATCGCCAAGTTGCAAAAAGTCTGTGAACCGTATATCTGTATTTTTTCTTTAGTAGCATTGCAACTACTCACATAGACAATGACCGACTTAACATAGTTTTTGAAGAAGTCTTGAATACCTCCAGTTCGCAAAAATAAACGGAACTCTGCATACCTTACTTTCAGTTTAAGGGATTTTTTTTTCAGTCTGGTGCGTCATTGGAGACTGTCACTAGTTACGCATACGAGCCGTCAATTTCTAAACTTTAAGACTTAATGTAATCACGTCTAAGATTTCACCGATAAAGCGGTACCAGACCGAATGCAAAACAGCGTATTATAGAACACCATGTCTAAACCTCGCTCACTAACAACGCTGATCCCTCTTAAGTAATCATAAACTGCTAGCTGCGACCTCACAAACATGAAAATGAGTAAGATTTAATTCTATTTTTTAATTGTGTTCTTTCTGCAGATTTTTGGTTTCTTCGCACTTGTGGCCTTCGTCGTGGACATTGTGATCCTCATCATAAAGTTGCTGAAATCCAGGCAAATTGTTACCACAAACGCGACTGCCCCAAAAGCTTAAACAAAGAAAGAGTGACCAGAATACTGAGCTCTAAACTTGACGGTGCAAATCTTGCAAAAACCAGCCCATTGAAACGACACTCAGGTGGACTTTGAATTAAACTACAGGAGACAGCTGGTTATCCGACTTACTGTTTCTTAGTATTTATATCTTGGAAGGACGACATCAAGTTGTACATAAACTGAGCCCTAGCAGCCTAACTAGAGTCTAACAGTTCAGAGACTGATTAGAGCTTTCTCCCCTTAATTCATTCCAAAGGCATGACACAACAGGTTATGTTTGAATTATACTTTGTATTGCGCGTGAAACAAATCTTCCTTGTAGAATCAGGAACTTAATTTTCAATAGTCTCGAATGGACTTTACCACTAAAAACGCAGATATAACACAACCAATCATAAATAAAGAAATTCAAAGTATGTCAGTTGACTGCGTTATTACTTTCAAAAGTTTGATTCAATTTTAGAAGTTAGTCAGCACCAGCTTTTGATTGAAAGAACATATTAATGAATAGCTTAATATTAATTTCTTGGTTTGCAGTAAATAAATAAGAATAAAATAAATGTTTACTGTAGTTTATCAGATAATGAAGGGTATTCTATAATCATCGGTAATTAAACTCTTCTATTTCTTCCTTCCACTGACGGATGTGAACTAATATAAGTAAGTCTTTTTTCTCGAGTGAAATGTGTTGTATACTGACTTTCCTCAATACCCGTGAGCCGTAATGTCATTTTCTCAGTGAAAGTTATCCATAAAAGTATTTTACGAGAGCCCTCGCTGATTAAGAGACAGCATTTCTCGTTCAAAACTGGTTATTCTGGTTATTGTTTTCCATTTAGTGACCTGTGCTATCATTGGTGTACCCCCCCCCCCCCCCCCCACCCTTTGCGGCGTGACTATGAGATATAAAGCTTGAAGCTAAAGCCAGACCGGTGGAGTGGGAACTGCGGAGAGTGGAGATAACTGCCATCGTTTTGAGCCTGCATAAACTTTTCGTGATAATTGACGAGTATTTTCTCTCCTTTGGAGCATGCGTAAGAGGTGCACGAGAGTTTCGAGGTAAGCCGTTGCTATAGATATGCAGCTGGCTCAAGAAGCACACGAAAGACGATGAAATCATGGTAGTCTCGTGTACTCTTGCGCTCCTTTTGGCTCAAGTGCTGAGATATGACGATGAAACGTTTAAAAGACATGTTGGACATTCCTCACTGTACATGCAAACGAGACAGCTGCGCCCTGATACAATTAATTTCCTGACTTCTTACACAAAATAATATTTGATCGCAGGTGAACTGTAACAGTCTAACGACCATTGGGATTAACAACCTTTTCCGCGGGATTTTTGCGCGGGTCTTAACATGAACAGTAAGAAGCCATACAGAATATAATCTGCAAGGCGAACTGTGCGCCACTGAGTGTAGCTGTCACCAATTTTCGTAAGTGGTTGATTCACTCAACAGTCTCTTGAGAGATGCCAGAGGCTTTGTGAAGACGCTTTTCTACCATGTACAAGATGAATCGCCGGTGGCATTTTGTCGAAATTTCAACCAGTTCAGTGATGTCTTGCAAGTAGTCTTGACATCTTGAATTTTTTTTAACGAAAAAAAGTGAGGGAATGGCTCAAAATAAATAGAACAACTTAGCTGGATATGAACACCATACTAAACTCTAATAGAAAGGGTTTTAGTGCAAGACCACGTTGACTAGAAAGGTCTAGAAACTGAAGACCTCGTATGTACAAAACATTTTTTACTGACTAGGTGACCATCTTTGTTACCATGAATTATCTAGTTTGCAAAAATAGCGGTATAACACTTTGGAAGCCATCCTTCACTTAGCTATTGTGGCACTGTTTAAGTTTTACATCACAAATTCTTTAAACAATGGCGTTGAGGTTACTAGATGATCTGCGTTTTCCAGATCAATGCACTCTTTCAATCTAGATTGACACTGTATTAACATTTTGTGTAACGGGCAAGCGGGTGATGAATATTTATCATTGATTATTCTACAGTGCTGTTAGCGAAAGATAAATACAGTCTTCCAGCCAGTACCACCCTTTCTGAACGGAGCTCACGCCTTCAAAAACCTTCTCGAGGTAATTAATAATTTTAGTCTCTGTTCCAAGGATATACAGAAATTCCTAACTAAACGTTAACACAATACTCAGACACTAAAATGTATCTGCCCGACAAAAATATGTACCACTGGAATTCTATTTACTGCACCCGAATTAAGTTCGATTTTTTGGGTTCGAATCCCCTGGCACAGAGTACTTCATCTTTAAATGAACTAAAGCGTTTGTTTATATTGTATTTGTTAGCTATCTAAACAGTGTTTTAAAACAGATTCTATGATAGTCTGGCAGTTCGGTTGCGCTTCAACTGGGAAATTTTATAGTTGCATATCTCATATCTGTGGTAACAATTTAATCGATACCTTTTACGTTTTATGACTTTTAAAATGAAAGCGGTAAAAGCCTTCCTTACGTTTGCTTCAGTTCTGGGTTATTGAAGTCGTTTATTTGTTTTGCTGGCTAATTGTCGGGTCATCGTTTAGCTGAGGCAGATATCTGAAGTCATGACAGCAATAACAATGTTGGCAAGTCACAACTTCGCAACTTTTAGAATTAAGCAAGTGCATTCAGCTCAAACATATTAGCGGACGATTTTGATGCGAAAAAAAGACCCCCGCTCGGCGTTAGTTAATATGGGACTAGATCACAACGGCTCGTGGCAAATATCTTGGAGCCGTCTCGCACGTAAAAATATTCCACAGTTCGGTGAGCGTTCGAATTCTGGGCCATGTTAAGATCCACGATGATAGAGACAGCTGACAATCAGCTGTATTAGGAGTGACAGAGGTTACTTCAGTCAGATGGCTTTAAAACAATTTTTAAAAAAGCAGACATTTTTGACATCGGTATTTTTAGCTGTGAAATTAGCTTCATAGTTCGATAATTTTGGCATCTTTTCCCTTCTTGGCTTGTCAGCCACATAAGTATAACCTGATATTCCTGTCTATGACGTCACAAAGTGCGTTTTTCTGAAATTGGGTAAAGTTCCGCATCGTAATTTTGAAAAGAAATGACAAACGATCGTCAAAGAAAGAGGTTTTATTCTTATTCTGTGTTGTGCGGTGCTACTTTTAATTTGTATCGGGAGTTATTAGCCGTTTCTTAAGTCACGTGACCTATTTTTCCTTGTGGACCGTTCATTTTTTATGAGGTAGGGGGGCTGGTGGGATTGGGAGGGGGGGGGCATGCGAAAAAAATGGCTTTCGAGGGGGGGCCATCCCAAAAAATTAAGGGAAAGGAGGGGGGTCACGTGAAATATTTTAGCAAAACTTTGAAATGGCATAATGTTTTAATATTTTTAAAAAATTGCTACAGAACAAACATAGCAGACAGAATACAAATTTATTACAAACTTTCCTTCTGCTTTGAATAACGTTTGATGACAAAAAATATTTGTAGCTACTACTAACTTTAACTAAGATTGTTAGTTTTTTAGGTTTCGTTGTGTTAAATGGGGTTGACAGGCCTACACGACTCTGGAATACGTGATCTAGTTTTATCGCCTTTATTATAATATTGTTAAGGTATTCTGGAAGTAAGCCATTATAGTTTTTATCTTGTGTGGTTGGCAGGCTTACATGGCTCCGGAATACATGGTCTGCTTTTATACCCTTTGTTATAATTTTGCTCTCACGAGTATGTCTTTGAGTGAGCGCCCCTTTCTGTATGATATATATAATTATAGGCGGCTCCTTGAAAATCCCGTTTAGCAGTGGTTGTTGCTGTATTTGGCACCACTTCTTCGTTAGGATTTCTTTTAGGTTTTTAACTGATGGGTGGTATTGCGTTACGAAGGGCAAGATTCGTTTCTGTGTTGTTTTGTTGGAGGAGAGCCTGTTTTCTTCCTTCAAATTTAACATCGGGAAGTGTGTTTTTAATGAAAGTCCTCGCATATATAGCCTCTCTCCATTAGATGTGTTTTAAATTTGTTCATGTTTCCTTCAAATTTTTCTTTTGAAAAATTTGTTATTAGGAGTCTAAGAGCTTCACCTTTAACAAAGCCTTTCTTTACTCCCGTTGGGTGACAGGTTGTGAAGAACGTGTACTGAAATGTCTCTCACGTTGGTTTGAAGCGGGTTCTCACGTCGAGAACTGACTCTTTGTTGAATATTTCTCCCTTATAAATTGTTGCACTCTAAAAAAGTCGGTTTTGTACATGATATTTCTGTGAGGATGACTGGCAGTCAAGGATCCAAGCAAAGAAATTGTAAGGAAGTGGCAGGCTGGTGTTATCCGAACAAAACGAGCGTTGCTCTATTTGCAGATAATAACGTATATTTTGAAATCAACGTTTGGGGGGGGGGGTATCTTCAGCATCTTGAAGTGATGGAATTTAAGAAGAAAAGGCGAAGGAAAGTAGGAAGGCAAAAGCTAACTCATGTGAGGATTATCCTTGGACTGAGCAGTGTGAAGATGTAATCAAGCTTAAAAAGCTACGTGTTCCAGAACTAAACAAATACTCAACCACCACGGTCACCACGCGCTGAAGCAGCATTAATATTTGAAGAGCAGCAAGAGTGAGAACGTAAAGGGAATTATAATTATCGTAAGACATTGCTTGCAGCAGACGAGTCCTCTCAGAGCTGGCCAACCAACACTGAGAAATGCCAAGACATTGACACAACTGATGACAACAGGGCAAGCGCTGACAACAGTGAAACGGATGAAGTGACAATGATTATCACTGAAAGTGATGTCATTGACTTTGGGGAATGCATTTTCAGCCATTTCAGAGGACTTTAATTTAAAATTTCCCGGGGCAGCATGCCCTCGGACCCCCCTACTTCACTTACGCTAACGCGTTCGAACTGACACCACCCCCCCCCTCCACCCCCACCCCCAAGTTGCAAACTTGCTGCGTGGGCCCTGGGTTCTCTCTAGTATAGAAAATGTAAATATTGTCTTCATAGCAAGCACAATCATGTGAAGTAGGGCATAACATAAAATATTTAAAAAGGTAAACTCATGGGAGAGGGTTAATTTTCTTAGGGGGGGTCATCCGAAAAAAATACCGCTTTAAGGGGGGCCATGTCAAAAAAATTGGCAAGCTGAGGGGGGGGGGTCATTTTTAAATGGTGCTTCCCAAAATCCCACCAGCCCCCACCTCCCTTCTAAAAAATTAACGGTCCCTAAAGATTGTTAGCCAGTGAGATCTGATCTAATTTGATTTCATGAGCCCAGTTTTCCCCAGAATATTTCAATTGTTGACGTTCAATTATAGTTTATAAAGTACTGGAATGTGAAGAATATTTAATGTTACTGATGCTGCCGAAATAAGAAGTTGCTAGGGAACGTACGTTGAAGATTTATTCCGAGTTTTTGTCCAGGGAAGTAAAAATTCGTCAATTCGTCTTACAAGAAAAAAGATTCGAAGTGTTGTTTCTCGATTGGAAGAAAAGTCGAGTGAATTCAATCTCTCTGATAAATGGACATTCATGAGTATCTTACGAGAGTAAATCCAAAGGTAGTGAGAGGTCCTTCTGCTCCCGTTTACTGTCATTCTTTATTGACGTCTGATTGCTTTAGTCATGTTTCCTTTAAAAGTTTTCATAGCAATTAAATTCCTGTTTACTCACTCTTCACAGTTTCTAGACGCCACATAGACAAGACAAGATGGGTGTTATGTATCTTTTGGACCCTGAGGGAATGTTAAAGCTTCTTGAAATGGTAAGAATAAATAAGATGTCCCGAGAATAGTTGCAAGAAACATAGCGTCGGGCATAACTCTTGATCTTGAACATTGAGCAGAATCAAAATCACTGTTTTAAGATCTGCTGTAAGCATTTAACCCAACATCCCCCAGAGCTCGCTCTGCCTAGATATTCAATATAAAGCTATTATTCCTGTTGGCCTCATTTTGGCCTCAGAATTCAATCCAAATCGAATTAGCAAATAGAAATGTCAACTTGGTTATTGCTGGAAAGAAAGTAAAGGACAAGGAGACTAAAGGAAACACACCCCTATTCAGTTTATGGTAGTTTACCACCCCCACCCCACCCCATCTACAGCAGCTATTCGCAACATCACGGATTAGAGTAATCAAGGCTAAGGTTTCTACAATGGAACTCGATAAACGGCCCAGGATAAACCCAACAGACCATGGAAGACAGCGGAATAAACCAATCACAATTCAAGGCAATACATGTCAGGCGCGGCAAAATTGGCACGACAAGGTCACAGTTGGTTTTTGTGTGAGTCTCTCATTAACAAACTGAGACCAAGACCAAAACAAACACAAACTGTTTGCGTGACGCTCAAATGAAGAGTGCTTTATTCTCGACTCTTTCAGGTCATAATTAATTGTATTTTTTTTTGCTTAGGCTCTTCTTTCCGCATCCATTGCTTGTATCAGCCAGTACCACAAAGATACCGACCTGTCAGACCTGTCTGACGGGGACTTTGACCGGGCATTACTGTTTTATGCCGTGTTCGTCATTGGGCTTTTGATCGTGTTTATCCTGTTTGGCAGCTTCTTATGCGATTTCAATTCAGCTAAGAGATGTGGATCACCGAGAGGGTGGACCGCGTTTGTAAGTAACTAACAAGAGCAAGAATTTAAACCGGAATTTAAAAAAAGGACGGATACTGAAAGCAATAATGACTGTCATCAGTGGCGGTTAGTTTCAGCAAAAAATGGGCAAAACATTACAATTTAAAAACTTTTCTCCATTCAAAAAAACTTTCCTGGAAAAGGAAAATGAACATATAAAAAAGTGATGATTTGTCAATCGCCAACTTGTGACAATCCTTTCAAGTCACTTATTTTAACTTTATAAATAAATAACACTGAAAAGATGGTCGAAATGATACTTTAACTCTCCTGGAGATGCGACTTTAGTTTTCATCCAAATTTGGGCTCTTCCTCTGTGTAAGAACCTGTGAAACTCACGCATGACGTAAAACAAAGAAAACGAAACATTCTAAACAATGGCGTACAGCAAAACAATACCTCATAAAACAAAGAAAACCTCGCCAGGTTCTTACACCGAGGTGAGCCCCAAATTTGGAAGATGTATCATTAACTCTTTTTCTACCGCTCACCAAAATATTGGTCGTAGAGGACCAATGCTTTGAAAACCTGTAAGTTTCCCAAATCCCGGAGTATGGTCGAAATGAAGCATTTTTATTGCAAAATGATATGTTTTTCAGATTTCATCACCCTGGAAACTGACCGAAACTCCCAATTTTCACTTAATATGACTGTTTATTCTCTTTGAAAACCAAAATCGCCCTAGGACAACACCAAAATTCACGCAACTTTGTCTTGAAGTTTTCAAGACAAAAATTCCTCTTGAAGTTAGAAGTTTCCATTCGCAGCAAACTTTGACTCCACTTCTTGCAATCTGTTCCACATTTACCTGCTCACTCCTTTAGCCCGACCCCGATAACACTGTTTGATTTCAGTTGCTCTCACTGTCTGTAATTTTCACTTTTGTGACCCTAAGGAATTCTGGGATATTCTTCTTTTTTAGAACCGTGTCGAGCCACTCGGTCCTGCTGGCAAAATATTTCACCGATTGCATTATTTACAAGTCAAAACTCGCCAAAACATGCCAGGTCCCGGAATCCACTCACAAAACGACTAAAGACACAACTTCACTCCGTGGATTGACATCACTCGCTCGAACACTTTCAGCGGTAGAGAAAGAGTTAAGCATACATTCCTTGATGTAATTTGGTTACATTACGGCTTTTTTTTTGTACAAAAGGTGATGGTGTTCTCGCTCATCTGGGCTGTACTGTGTGCCATTGCATCAGGCCTGTTCAGTGAAGTCGTCACAAAACTACAAAAGGACAGCTGGAACCAGTCACCTGATGAACGCCTGCAGTGGCGTTACCAACAGGCACTGGCGGCTGTGGTATGAAATTCTAAGTAAATTAAGGCCTGGTAACCTACAAGATCTGAACAATGGTGGCGTATATTTAACAATTACATTATGAGCTCGAGATTTCTATCGCCTATCGCGTGATAGCTGCATGATGAAGGTGCAGCCCCCTACAGATTGAATAACTTTTGTTAAATTGCGTCAAGTTCCGTTTTTACGCTTACGAATGCGGTTTTGTTCCTCTTTGATGCGTTTTCTCAGCCTGGCCTGCCGACCACAACCATCCTAAACTGGTTATCACAAAGACTTTGAAAAATAATTTCAAAAGTTCAGGATGTTTTTAAGCATGCACCCGTTATAGGTTTCGTGGAAAATGCTAACGCCAATGTTTTAAGCAAAACCGAACGATTAATCCTTATTTAGGAGTGATCTAAGAGATATTAAAAAAACTACACCTGCTGACGGAAGGGGCTTGATCCTCAAGTCGATTACTCGCGACTTGGCTCGGCTGGTTTGTTTTCAAAGAAATGTTTAACTTAAGTTCGTTTTACTTCCCCCAACAACTTGTTGTGACTGTTAATTAAAGGCTAAAACCCTATTTATTGTTTTGTTTTCAGATTCTGGGATTTATCTCTTTCCTGGCCTTCCTGGTTGATGCGATACTTCACTACCGAGTAACCATGTCAACTCAGTAACCAAGTGCAAAAGAGCTGCTCAATCGACTGATCGTCATAATGTTCAACATAAGAAGACTGTATCCGCGTGCAATACTTTATGTACAGCCACAGATCCTTGAGGATGTAGAATATCCTTCATATATGTTACACATTTAGATGGAATTTTAAGTCTTTTTTTTTTTGTACGTGGGAGTGAAGGACTGTAAGATGGAAATCAAACAACGTAACTTCTAAATTAAAATTTTGTAACTATAGGGCTTGAAATTTGCTTGTAACCTGACAGGCTAAAAGTAATTGAAAACTATAAATAAATTACCTATATTTCGCTGAGTCTGTACACAAGCGGATTTTACCCAATATGGATCATCCATTTTATTTATTGTCTAGACGCCTCTCTGCCTCCACCCCTCTCGCTCTCTTTCTCAAGGCTTGTTTACACAGATGATTTGTGTCTCGGCAACGGGATGGAGGCGCCAAGTATCGGCCCTACGCAAGGGCTGTTTTTTGATGATAATGATCGGAAACTTTTTAAGTGAAGGAATTTGTGAATTCTAGTCGATGCGCTTTAGAGTTTTTACAGGGCTTGTTTACACGTGATTGACTCGGGATAAAATAGTGAACACACTCGACTTCAACACTGCACTTAGTTTGGTAATGGCGGTCATCGTTTTAGTTGAAAACAAACCAGAAGTTGGTTGTTACGACAGATGTTCAACACTGTGGATTTCTACTGCTTCGTAAATTTTACGAGTGCGGACGTAAATTTGTATTGGAAAAGACACAACATTTCAGACATTGATTTTTGTTCTAGTTACGTCCCTACGCCTGTAGAATTTTGCTACAGTGGAAATCCACCTTTAGAGCTTAAGGTGTTCTGGTTGGCATTTCAATTCAGTTTTAAAGCTTGTAAAACCGATCCCGATTTCTTTCGGTTTTAATTTTGGTAAATTATAGTTGGCGAGTATGAACGTCGGAAAATACAACTTTATAAAGGTATTTAAGAACACAAGTTTAACTGATGCTTTAATGATTAGTAACCATCTTACTTGGTTTTAATAAAACATTACTTATCCTTATCCTTATGATTATTATAATACTAATAACGGAAGCTTTAGATAAACAATTGAGAATAAAAATTAGTGATAAAAATTGTGAATGACGTTTCGATGAATCGTTCATCATTTTCAAATTCGTAAAAACTAAAAGTCAAATTCTTGTGAGTTCTTTATATGCTAAAATGTGTGTGGGAATCTCGTTGCATGTAATTAAAAACACTTCAATGTGGAACGTAGAAAGTGATAATTAGGTACTAAATAGTTTTGCTTTGATTGAATCAGATTGAGTGTTCAGCTTAGGTTTCATTTCTTGGATAAAAAGCATTTCGTAAATTAAGCATTCAAATTTCCCACGACATTTCTTTAGAATGGTGAATTGTTCCTGAAGATCTTTGTTTCTCTGATTGTGCGCGTCACGCAGGTGTTTTCCAATAGCAGAGTGTTTGTGTTCCTCAATGCGTTGAAAAAATGTGATCTGTGTGATGCAGATTATGTTGGCTATACTCGCCGACACCTTTTTCAACGCATTGAGGAACACAAACACTCTGCTATTGGAAAACACCTGCGTGACGCGCACAATCAGAGAAACAAAGATCTTCAGGAACAATTCACCATTCTAAAGAAATGTCGTGGGAAATTTGAATGCTTAATTTACGAAATGCTTTTTATCCAAGAAATGAAACCTAAGCTGAACACTCAATCTGATTCAATCAAAGCAAAACTATTTAGTACCTAATTATCACTTTCTACGTTCCACATTGAAGTGTTTTTAATTACATGCAACGAGATTCCCACACACATTTTAGCATATAAAGAACTCACAAGAATTTGACTTTTAGTTTTTACGAATTTGAAAATGATGAACGATTCATCGAAACGTCATTCACAATTTTTATCACTAATTTTTATTCTCAATTATTATAATAAAATCCTTATGATTATTATAATAAAAATAATAATAATAATAATAATAATAATAATAATAATAATAATAATAATAATAAGGCTGCTAGAGCTTTTTTTTAAGTTGGCGCATGCTTATAGGTACGCCGTATTTTTTTAAAGTTTTTTTTTTTTGCGGTTTAATTGCCATCCGCTGAACAGCGCTTCGCATGTTAAATAGGCTTTTGACGGTAAAATCCTCTCATTCCAAGCAAGTTTTCCCGCCAAAAGACGTTTTTCGAGACAACAGAAAATCAGTGAACAATGCTGTTCAACAAACAAAATTTTGAAACATTCTCAAACCCAATATCATTTGCTTCTCATAAAACGGAGAAAAGAAAAAGAAAAATTCTTTCACTGGTTTAATGCTTGCAATCTCAAAAGCGTGGTTGCAACAGACACTGGAAAGTTTGAAGAAAATCATAAAACTGCAGTGCCTTCCCAGAGTAGAGGCCCTGCCAGGGTAAATTCCGACAAGCAACATGGCCCAAAAAGTAGCGACAGCACAGAAAATAATATCCCGAAAGGCGACATCATTCCCGGCAAAATTCCGACAGTGGCATCAAGGTCGAGAATTAGCGATTTAAACACCGACACGGGAGATTTTAAACTTCAGACAAGCGACACGGGACCCTCCCCTGGCAGGTCCTCAGTGTAGCGAGCCCATGCAACAAATATTTGGTAAGAAATGATATCGCAAACTTCTTAAAAATAACAAGATTTAGTGCTCGTCTACTGGATGTGTTCGTGTGTTAAGCTGGAAACATACTGCAGTGTGAACAAATGAGTACCTATGTAGCTTACCCTTGCAAGATCTGCAAGGGAAAATCTTACAAAAGCCAGCTTTAAACAACTTCCTGTGATAAGCTAAAATGTAAATTAACATTTTATGCCAGGAAAAGACAGCTCTTGCCATACACTGATACAACTTGACAAACAGCTTGCTGCCACTGAAAATGATCACCATTATTAAGAAGTTATTGAAAGAGATTCCGCAATACATACTCCCACTAACAAATTGTTAAAAACTGGCCTTCGAACCGTAGGAGAAAATTAACCGCAAAATTTTAGGCAAATGTCAAAGATTTGGGTCTACAGTAAGAGTCACCACACCAGCCAGTAAATAAGTAAGATCTCGGTGAATTTCAACTCTTGACTACGGGTGACAAGGTGAGTACGATGGCCCACAAGGGACAAGCTGCAAATTAAAAAAAGAACTGCAAATAAAAAGGTTACGCTGCAAACAAAAAAGAAGCGCTAACAATGGAGAAATTGGAACTAATCACCTGCCAACAATTTTCAATTTTAGAATCTGAAGATACATGTAGCATAAGCTGGGAAACATCTTAAAACTATAATAAAAAAAAAGACTCAACTTGATTTCAAAAAACAAAGAAGAAACATATCAGGTCATTTAAATCAAGCTCTCTCCCACAGACTCTCCTAATCACATGCACAGTAGCTTTCTGACTGGTTAGTGTAACAAATGAATTGTATGTTGACTGATTGCATGTGAGTCTCTCCTTGCATTTTTGCGTCAATTTCTGACATCCATCTTGTGTTGAATCCATTTATACACGTACAATGTATTTTATGGGTTGTGACCATCCTTATGGCTGTGATTTCACACACTGTAATTATTATCTTCAACTGGCCTGCAGGCTGCGCCAGTCTGCAGATAAAACATGGCAAAGAGACAGTCAATGTATACATTGCACATCTGCATGAACATGAATTTTATGCATGAACAATTTTGAATGACAATAAATTGTTAATTTTTGAACCAATGATAAACACCACAAAATTGGCAAAATGTTGCAAGCTTTTTACTTTTACATTTGGATTCAAAAATTTACATGTATTCTCAGCCAAGTTAAGGGAGATAGTCTTTAAAAATGTACATGTACCAGCAGCTAGCAAATGTGCCACCTACAGTAAATTATTTGCCCCTTACTTCACACTTGACTTCACTGTGAGTTCTCCAGCAGGCAACACTGTCGTTGACAGTAGCTACCTACTACACCGTACTCCAGGTATGCTGCCCACTACTACAAAACATTTTGACAGGGATGTATTCTTCATTAATTTTGGCCAAACAAGAATAGTAATAGTATGGTTCTGGTAAACCATCTTACTTAAGAACTATTCAGTTACGGGAAAACAAAAGATGAACCTTTGACCATTTTTACACTGTACAGCACACTCATACCCATATATGCAACCTCTGCCACGTCAACTTTTTAAAAATATGAAATTTCTGCCAATATAAAAACTGGGAAAAACTGGCTTGACACCTCGCTACCTACCTACACTTAGGGAAAGAAAGCAAACTTCCAGGGGGGGGGGGGGGGAATCTCACAGAGTCTTGGTTCTGATACAACAATTTACTTTGCAAAAAGTGCTGTATGTGTAATTCTACACTGTAGATAGAAAAAAAAAACATTCAGGATCTTCCTGAAGTCTACAGCAACAACAGGCCTAAAAAAGTCTATATTGTATCTAAGCTGGAAGAAACTCTCAACTGGTTCTTTCCTTGAAAACACTATTATTGTTTGCACTTGGCAAGATTAAAATTAAAGAGAGCAAAAACCTCAATGGAGCATTTTAACACCAACAATTCAATATACTTAAATAAAATCTGGCTTGCTGTATATGCATAATAATTATTATTATCAATTTTAGTTTATTAAAACATAAAATTTGTGGGGTCTTTTCATGAGAAAAGGGAACACAGCAATAATGGCAAGGAAGTTTTGCATTAATTTTGGTTGGACCAATTTCAGCAGCCATCCCCGTAATGCCAGGAAATCAATCCAAAATCATAAAAACAAAATCTGCTAATCAACAAATCACCCATGCAGGGCTTTCTTTCCTCCATCATTTTAAAAACATACAGTGTACAAGTTTACATGTAGTAGTGACTATTGTAATAAATGAAAAGCTTGTTTACTTGTTACCTGTGCATCTTTTCTTGCACAGTTTTGCCCTGTGTGCATCCATAGTGTCCACTGATCATGAGTCCATTTACATGTATCATGTAGGTTTGTGATTCCCGGTTGTGATCATCGTGATACCTGTGGTTGCCATCCTTGACAATCTACCACAAACTAGAAAATCGAAAACATACACACACACACCAGGTTTAGGGTGTCATAAACATGTATGACTCAGCTATAAACTGCTCACTTACAGTATTGTGGGTTAATGTTGTCAGCCTCCCCTCCTCTCACACTAGGCAATATTAGGGAGCTTAAGCAACAAGGACGACGACAACAAGAACGTCACAAAACAATAGGCTTAATGAGCAAAAACAACGACTCTGCACGTGTGTTTTACATTTTGGTACATTTCTTTGCCGTCGTCTGCATAACAACAACATGAAATGACCAAATTTTATGTTTTCTAAAGAACGTGAATGCATGACAGCAAGTTTTTCTATTTCCTAACTTTGACGTCGTTCATAGCAATTTAGTCCCTGGACAGTTCACCAGCATTTTTTAAGTTGAGCAATTTGGAATAATCATGAAAGAGTGACAAAAACGAGAAGTTATATTTCAAAATGTTTTTGTTGCTTTAAAGCTCCCTATTGCCTAAAATGAACCACAACTTTACATGTATGTTCATGCTGAATTTCTCATGGTGCTTGCCAGTACATCCAAAAACATATCCCTTACGATAAATCCCTATTTCTCACCTACAATCTAACTGGCCAAATAATTATCATAACCATAATTATTATAAGATATACAGCTGTAGAAAAGGGTGAAATTATTTTGGATGAGTTTCTTTTCTGCATGTCCTTTTTCTGCTCCTACAGTGTATTCCTCCTTTGGCCAACAAATAATGGAAAAAAAATGGGGTTCCTTTAAGCAGGCAAATTCCTGGTGCTATACATGTACATGTACCAATAACAAAATGTGCAACTGGAAACAAAAACAACCCACAAAAATCTAACCAAGACGGTCAAAAATGCCACTTAGAATGAACAATTTTTAGAAGATACTTAACGTAATAAACATTTTCTGCCAAATGCATTTTTTGTAAATGTGAGAAAAGACAATTTATGAGAATTGTAAAGGAGACATTAGCTGCATATACAGGTACATGTGTACATGGAGTGGTAATGCAAAGAGTTTTGCATCCTTTTAGTTAAGCAATAGACCACAAGTTTCTATAGTTTCTAGGCTGATAAACCCCGCAGGATGTTGGAAGAACACTCAAAGAATTCGTAAATCACAAGTCACAGGCAAGTCATTTACAGATTCTTTGAGTGTTCTTCCAATATCCCAAGTGATTTATCAGCCTATAAACCACAGAAACTTGTGGTCTATTGCTTTTATATAGTAATTCAGAAGACGCTCGAAATTTCAATGAGTTTATAGGCACAATACACCATAGCTGATTGACCAATCAGAGCACGTACATTGATTATTGGTTATTATATAATTTCCAAATACTGCAACTGACTACTGGTACATTAGATTGTTCGCTCCAAAGGGAAATAGCCGAGTCACTTTCAATTTAGCTTGCCATTATGGAAAACATACAGTGTAATCATGCCTAGAATGTGTCATAAAACAGTATTTGTAGCCTGTGTGTGTTAATGTATGTGGATCACTAGACCCAATGTTGTTCTCTGAGTTAGCTTTCCACACTGCCTTCATACACCTGCACCCCAGGATAGAGGAGAAAATCAATTTGGTGAAAGGGGGTAGGGGGTGGAAAGCTGGGAAAGACTGGGATGACAACCGTGGGGGGGGGGGGGTCAGTGACCTCACCTTTCCATGTTTATTAGAGCAATATTGCCAAAATATTGTCTTGTTTTGTTGACATTCACACATCATGAATTCCAATTATGCTGGGTCATAAATCCCACAGGTTTGCTTTCTTCAATTCAATCACTGCACAGAGCAGGAAAAAAATTTTGAAAACCACTTACCCAATGGGCCAGTAAATTGCAGATTTCACTCGCCCCCACTTAAATATTGCTTGCCCATTATGGGAATGTAACATTCCTTATCAACTAAAGTAGTTCATGTATCTTTCACCAAGTTAAGTACCAGGAATTAGCTCATTTTCTTATAGTCTATCACTGATTACATGACTGTATAAGCAGCACCTAGTACACAAATTGTCTCTTTCTCCTTTTCTTGTAACCTTTCAGTTTGTTTGAAAGTATGCTTGGATTAAAATTAATCCATGGTTTCAACTCATTGTTTTGCTCATCTTGCAGTCTTGAGTACTTTTGAAATAGGTTCTCACTGGGAATTACATGTATCATTTGTCAACCTG
The DNA here is from genome assembly GCA_016490735.1 of Pachyseris speciosa. Classification (NCBI taxonomy): domain Eukaryota; kingdom Metazoa; phylum Cnidaria; class Anthozoa; order Scleractinia; family Pachyseridae; genus Pachyseris; species Pachyseris speciosa. The sequence continues at coordinate 1,330,809 of JAEMWC010000078.1, read as the reverse complement.
ACACTTTCAGACCGACTCACAAGACTACTGAGGCTAATTTCATTTGCCAAAGAGGCCACCATAAGTTACTAACCCGGGTAATCAAGCCTGGGTTGTTTCCTGCCCTGCTAAAGTACTGTCAGGCAGAAAATAGGAATACATGTAAGTCTATCCTATTCAGTCCTTTAGCTCTCTTTGTGAAGCAACAAGCAACAATATAATTTTTTTTAACTCAAAAGCAATCAATAAAGTAACAGCGAGTAAGGGAGTCTGTTAATACATTAGATTGCAAGTCAGTAAGGTTTTTATACAGTCGTATCAAGAAACAAGGGGTAAAAACTACATGTAGGAGCAAGATAACAATAATTTATTGTGAGACAATAAAAGTTGGTGAACAAGTCCAACAACTGCATACTGTATCTTCATGTTTTGCATTAGCAACAATTCAGTGGCAGAAAATAGGGTACTTAGGAGAAATGAAAAGTGAAAAGACATGACCTACATATCCCTATCCCTGCCCCAAAATTGACTCAAGCAACTTAACAAAAATTTCTATGTAAAAAATAACATTTATTAATGAACTGTGCAGTAGAGTGCACAGTGTTGATGACAAAATGAATTCCCATTCTTTCATTCTTATGCCGGTGGGTTGAGGGAAATATCCATTGGACTAAGCAAGCCGCTATCCTTTATTTTCGTTTTCTCAGCGCATTAGCAAGTACACTGCTAGAGCTCTAACCAACCTCACACACCCAAGATTAAATTAAGTTACCTGTGTAGAGAAATGCTACTAATGTCACTATTCCATAAATTAACAAATGACTCGAATGTCACGCAATACAGTAATATGCTCAGGATAAAATACACACGTCAGACAACAGAATGGTGTAAATTGGGGGGACACATCCCTGTGGCAGGTTATTCACAATTTCGGATTGCACACATAAAAACAAGGAGAGCCTCACTTACCTCCCCATAAATGTGGGTAAGGTAAGAGTATTGGCAGAGCCTTACTTATCTCCACAGCACTGCACGGGCTGGATTGGACAAGATAAGAGCAAAGGTATAAGATGGCAAGACACAAGCAATGTCAAGAGCTTGGGGAAGTTGCTACGCAGACTTAACCGAACCACAAGGGGTGACCCCAGTCATATTGAGGCTTACATGAACTACAACGAACCTCCTCCAAAGGGAGGGAGGGAAGGAAACAAAACTGCTACAAAGTTGAATTTCGTGCAATACAACTAGAATAACACCTTGGTGGGGCTTTCAGTAGCTTTTATAGCAAGACAGTGTCTGAAACTATGGCCAGTAGGTATAGAGTTCTACTATAAACAATGCAGACACATCGTGGCGGACTGCTCGCTATGAATAGAGCTCACAAAAACAAGAACCAATCCATGCAGAGGTAAGATTATAATTACAGACATTTCACAACATACTTAACAATTTGTAGCCATATGAAAGGCTTTTATCCTAAGCTTATGAATAGAGAAATCATCTAGGACAGGGGCGTAGCGAGTCTATAGGCCCGTAGGCCTGGGCCAACAAATTTTCAGCCCACCTGTCCTATATATTATTGTGCCTTTGTGAGAGATAAACAATTTCCTGAAATTCTTCATGAACGCTATAAAAAAGGAAATACAATTTATCAGCGTATCTTAGGATTATACATGTAACAATCGCAACCACTCTGAAAGGGTGAGATAACTAAAGCAAGGGAAAACTTAGGAGCCCTTCACAGGCTATGAAAAGTGCTACCGACAATCATTCAGCGGGTTACATATGGCAAGACAGCGGGCCTATGGGATGGCACTGAAAATCGGGGCGAGGGGGTAAAGGGAAGGGGCCTGCAACTCTTCCCAACCGTATCTCCTTGGTAAGGTTCACTGAGGTAACTTCTGGGTGCTGAGATGCTAAAATCAAGTTGCACGACATCCAGGACTTTTAGGGACCCAGGTAACAGATGTGAGCCCCATACCAGAAGGCATTAACTACATTAGTAACAAAACGGGGATCAGGATGATTAGTTAATTCTAGTGCTAAGGTATCTACATTAAGGGGAGTAGAGACTGCTGCTGATGTTTCAACCCAGTGACGACATTGGCTTTTACGCTGAGGGCCTTTTTTCACTACTCAATCACAGACAGGGCAACTTGTTGGACGGGGTTGCACTGGCACTGTCACCGAACGAAGGCTTTCAAGCAGGTGGGCACAAGTTCCTGTGATCGGTAGATTGAGGTTTTACAGGCGCAGGTGAAGAACTTCGCTGGACAGCTGCAAGATATCGCTGTGGGCTGTAGTTTTCACAGGTTGAGGCCGAGAATAGACCATAATGACAAACAAAACTGCTACAAAGTTGACTTTCGTGGAATACGACTCGAATAACGCCTTGGTGTGGCATTCAGTAGCTTTTACAGCAAGACAGTGTCTGAAACTGCTGTATGGCCAATAGGTAGAGTTCTACTATAAACAACGTAGACACAACATGGCAAACTGTTTGCTATGAAAAGAGCTCACACAAACAAGAACCAATCCAGGCAGAGGTAAGATTATAATTACAGATAATTTTTTCACAACATACTTTAACAATTTCTAGCCATGAAAGGCTTTTATCCTAAACTTATGAATGGAGTACCTTCATTCATATAGACCTAAGCTTATGAGTGGGCTAACTTGCACAACCCATCACCCCCACAGCGTCCGTTCCATTAACTACATTTTACCACTCGGTAAAAGCTTTACTATCCCACTCCATCCCAGCACTACCCATTGTTCTCATAAATGTCAGGCAACCAGCCAGGCTCCTTTTAGGCATCATCCCAACTTATGCAGGTTGTTCATGCAATTAGGAAGGTCCCATAAACATTCAGCCATGAATGAGATTCAAACATAATAATATTATGACCCCAGTGCCCTCAACCCAGCTGTATGACACCAGCTATAATTAAGAGCTGGTGACTTTCTTTTTGCAATTAATTCAGCTACAAATAATTATAGCTTGCATGTTTTTTTCTGATATTATATCTGTCATTCACAGTTCATATACACTGTATAAATTTCATTAAATTGTACCCTATGGGTATTGTTGACAGGTTTGAATAGGACATTTCCATGCTTGTGTCAGTTAACTACAGTGACCAGAATTCTATCAGTTTTACTATTTTTTGCGCTATTTTGAACTGCTGCCATTTACATTTACACCCCATAAGGAGCATAAAATACAAAAATGAAACAAATTCTGGTTGTGGTAGCCAAATGATGCCACTGTGACAATGGCCCATGGAGCAGCTCAGGGTATTGTGAATAACAATTTGAACTTGAAATGGAAGGAGTGACAAATAATTACTTGTGTCAGACTCTGCCAAACAGGAAGACAGCTAGGCAATAAAATTATTTCCGCATGCACCACTTTCCAAACCACAATTCAAATAGGAGAGCAAAAATGAAATGAATTCTGGTGGTTATAGACAAATGACACAGCTCATTGGGCAGGTTACTGTGACTGACAATTTGAACTCATATCCTGAGGAGCGGTAAATGGTTAACTATTTAAGTCATTGCTGCACAGGAAGACTAGCAAATTCTTCCATGTACACAAGACTTAACCACAAAAAAGAAAGCAAACATGAGCTAAATTCCAGTAGTTGTAGCCAAATGACACATCTAAGACAATGGCTGATTGAGCACAGTAGTCTGCGGCTAACAATTTTGATCTCATAATTATTATGAGGAGTGGCAAATGATTAACTCTTTAAGACTTTGCCGCACAGGAAGACTAGCAATTTTTCTATACACACAGGACACAAAAAAGAAAGCAAAAATTACAAGAATTATGGTAGTTATGACAATTGTCTATTAAGAAGTATAGCTATTAGTCCATCTAAAAATTTGAACTTGTAAAATGAGGGATAGCAAATAATTAATTTGAGGTTTTCCAAAGCAACAAGAATACCTTTTTCTGTGAGCTCAAGACTATCTTATAACAATGATTCTAAACAAAACAATGAATTCTGGTAATTGTAGCCAATTAATGATGCTGTAGTGACAATGGATCACTCAGTAGTGCCGACAAACAATTTCAACTTGTGGTTTGAAATGTGGCAAATGATTAATTTGAGTCTTTGCAGAAAAGCAAGAGAAGCATTTTTTTTTTGTGAGGTCAAGACTTCCTTAACCACAATATTCACAAAGGAAAGCAAACATGAAATTATTTCTGGTAGTTGTAGTCAAAGGACACCGACTCAACAATGGTCCATTGAGTAAAGCAATGTGACACAATTTGAGGGTGGCAAAAACAATTTTAATTCAGACTTTGCCAAACAGCAAGAGGAACATTTTTCTGAGACTCCTGCTAACTTTAAGCAAGAGACTCTGAGAGAGTTTCAATTCAACAAATGAGAAAGAATTCCCCTTTGAAATTTGATTTCCTCAAGACAAAGTGATTTTCTTAAGAACACTCATGACAGACTCACAAGACTCCTGAGGCTAATTTCACTTGGGCCACCAAAATCTACTTGCCTGGGCAATCAAGACTGGGTTTTTTCCTGCCCTGCTAAAGTATTGTCATGCAGAAAATAGGAATAAGTTTATCCTATTCAGTCCTTTAGCTCTCTTTGTGAATTTTTCTGAAATAATATATTATTGTGGTACTCTAGTGTCTTTGAGTAAAGACATCATCAACATCGTCAGGAACAATATATTTTTAACTCAATTTTAAGCAATCAATTAAGTAACAGTGAGTTAGGGAGTCAGTTGATATGTTATATTGCAAATCAGTAAGGTTTTTATACAGCTGTATCAAGAAACAAGGGGGTAAAAACTACATGTATGAGTAAGATAACAATAATTGTGAGACAATAAAAGTTGGTGAACAAGTCCTACAACTGCATATTTTCATGTTTTGCATTAGCAACAATTCAGTGGCAGAAAATAGGATACTTAGGAGAAAAAATTGACCAAAATTGACTCAGGTAACTTTACAAAAATTTCTGTGTAAAAAATAACATACATGTATATTAATTTTGTTATACAGCAGAGTGCACAGTATTGATGACAAAATGAATTCCCATTCTTTCATTCTTATGCCGGTGGGTTGAGGGGAATATCAGTTGCACTAAGCAAGCCACTATCCATTATTTTCGTTTTCTCAGCACATTAGCATGTACACTGCTAGAGCTCTAACCAACCTCACACACCTGAAATTGAATTAAGGGGGTGTTTACATGATACCGGGGAGAATTCGCCCCGGCGCAAGTTCACTCTGGTTCCCTCTTGAAGCTCTGTATTCATTTACAAAATACAACTTTCACTACGGTGCAAGCACTCCGGTGCAACTCACATTGGCATGACATTTTTTGTGGTATCATGTAAATGAATACAGAGCTGTAAGAGGGAACCAGAGTGAACTCGCACCAGGCAAAAGTCACCCTGATCTGAACCTCACTCCGGTATGAAACTCGACCTGGTGAAAGTTTTCTCATGTAAACAGCCCCTAAGTTATCTAATTAACCTACAGAGATGCTACTATCCCACTCTATCCCAGCCCTACCCACTGTTCTCCTAAATGTCAGGCAACCAGACAGGCTCCTTTTTAGGCATCATCCCAACTTATGCAGTTGTTGAAAGAAGGTCTCATAAACATTCAACCATGAATGGGATTCAAACATAATAATTATTATGACCCCAGTGATACCAACCCAGCTATGAAGCCATCTAAGAGCTGGTCATTTTCTTTTTGCAATTAATTAAGCTGCACATAATTACATGTATAGCTTGCATGGCATTTCCAATATCAAATCTGTCATTAACAGTTCATAAACAAATGTACTGACTGTATAATTATATTTCATTAAAATTAATTGTACCCTACAGCTGTTGTCAACAGGTTTGAATCTAGGACATTTCCACGCTTGTGTTAATTGACTACAGTGACCAGAATTCTATCAGTTTTACTATTTTTGTGCTAATTAGAACTGCTGCCATTTACGTTTACACTCCATCAGGAGCATAAAACACAAAAATTAAACAAATTCAGGTTGTGGTAGCCAAATGATACCACTGTGCCAATGGCCCATGGAGCAGCTCTGGGTATTGTGAATGACAATTTGAACTTGAAATGGAAGGAGTGACAAATAATTACTTGTGTCAGACTTTGCCGAACAGGAAGACAGCTAATATTTCTGCATGCACGACTTTCCAAACCACAATTTAAAAAGGGAAGCAAAAATGAAATGAATTCTGGTGGTTGTCGCCAAATGACGCCATAACAGGAAGACAGCTAATATTTCTGCATGCACGACTTTCCAAACCACAATTCAAAAAGGGAAGCAAAAATGAAATGAATTCTGGTGGTTGTAGCCAAATGACGCCATAATAATAATGGCTCATTGGGCAGGTTACTGTGACTGACAATTTGAACTCACATCCTGAGGAGCGGCAAATGGTTAACTATTTAAGACATTGCTGCACAGGACGACTAGCAAATTCTCCCACATGCACAAGACTTTTCCAACCACAAAAAAGAAAGCAAAAATGAAATGAATGTCAGTAGCTGTAGCCAATTGACACATCTAAGACAATGGCTGATTGAGCACAGTAGTCTGCGGCTAACAGTTTTAACTCCTATTATGAGGAGTGGCAAATGATTAAGACTTTGCCGCACAGGAAGACTAGCAATTTTTCTACACACACAGGACACAAAAAGGAAAGCAAAAATTACAAGAATTATGGTACTTATGGCATTATTGTCTATTAAGAAGTATATTCCATCTAACAATTTGAACTTGTAAAATGAGGGATAGCAAATAATGAATTTGAGGTTTTCCAAAGAATTCTGGTAATTGTAGCCAAATCATGCTATGGTGACAATGCATCACTCAGTAGTGCCGACAAACAATTTGAACTTGTATTCTGAGATGTGGCAAATGATTAATTTAAGTCTGTGCGGAAAAGCAAGAGAAGCATTTTTTGTGAGGTCAAGACTTTCTTAACCACAATATTCACAAAGGAAAGCAAACATGAAATTATTTCTGGTAGTTGTAGTCAAAGGACACTGACTCAACAATGGTCCATTGAGTAAAGTACTGTGACAAAAAATAATGATTTTAATTCAGACTTTGCCAAACAGCAAGAGGAACTTTTTTCTGAGACTCCTACTAACTATACAAGAGACTCTGAGATAGTTCCAATGCAACAAATGAGAAAGAATTTCCCTTTGAAATTTGATTTCCTCAAGACAAGTGATTTTCTTAAGAACACTCACCAGTCCTTTTAGTTGTGTCGCTATTTGTGTACATGAAACCAGAATAACATAATACATGGAATAATATTTTCTCCTCTGACTTGATTTTCTAAAGGTCTTTATAGTTGCAAAGATAAAAAAGGAAATCAGTTTTCAACAAATGGTTAGGGCATTTCCTTCTGAAAAAGATTTTGTGCATGCTTTAAACTATTATTTTTAATTGTGAGGAATCAGTAAAAAGATCCTGCCCAATCAGGGCATCCTTTTTCAGGGAAATGACAAACAACTAATCTGGGTTAGCTTGTCAGGAAATTGAAACTTGAGATGTGATAAATAGTGATAGAATATGGCTGATTGGCTTCCGTTGGGGTATGGCCTACAGCTGTACTTTCACCGCATAACACTTTAAGAAGGGCTATCGGATATAAAACCATGCCAATGTTTTTCAAGTCTAAAAAGCTATGTATCTTTCTTATCTGGCATCCACCAAGAATAAATGATGATTAACTTTACAACAAGCACACAATAATAAACATTAAGAATTTTGAACACTTCAAAACATAGAGCTGAACAAATAAACGTGAATAGACATGGGAGGAAACACTGTTCTAAAATACAAGTCACAATGTCTGTAATATATTTTATCACTGAAGGCACAAATGCAAGACTGAAAAAGATTTCTTTCTGTGGAAATACTGTACTTTCAATATAAAAAAACAAACATTCATCTTACCATTGCCTTTCCCTGAAGTTCAGTGAAGCTACAGTCATCCTCACATTCTACCTCACTGAAAAGTCAAATAACATTATCAGAAGAAAAAAATGTGCAACCGCTACATGTAAATAAGACAAGGAAACCTTATGTGTTAATGCCTTTCATTCTTTATAACCATGCCATCAAAAACCACACCACATCACCCCATTCTCCTTGTGGGTAAGCACCTACTGGTAATATCCTTATATAAATAATGGTCAGAAAATCAGGTCTTAGGCAAAAATAATAAATCCAAAAGTGTGAAAGCACATGCAGTGTGTATAATAATAATAATAATAATAATAATAATAATAATAATAATAATAATAATAATAATAATAATAATAATAATAATAATAATAATAAGCTGGCACTTGGAGCAACTAGGAATTAAAAACCGAACAAGAATGATGCAAAAGTCGGCACTCCTCGGATCGGCACATATCCTCAGAAAAGTGCTGGAAGTCTGAGGTCTCAGGATGAGACTTGACTGGATATTTCTTCCCAGGGAAAATCCCCCTGTGCTAAATTCTAAATAATAATAATAATAATAATAATAATAATAATAATAATAATAATAATAACAATAATCACTCTATTAAAGTCTCAATTCTTTCTATCCAAGCACAGATGCTCAACTAATTGTGGAGACTAAATCAAATCAATTCTAAATAAAGAAGAATTAAATCAAATCAAATGTACATATGTGTGTACATACATTGTATGTACATACAATGTGTACATTGTATATACACACATCTCCAGTGGTAAATCTCAGACTTGGGCAAGAAAGCAAAATGTGCAACACATTGCAGGACTCTACTCTAGCAGCTCTTGGTGGCCCCTGGCAACTTACTTTTGCCTTTGCGTAACAAGGAAATCTTAGTTTTGGCAGAAAATTTAAATGCTGGACACCCCGGATTTCAACGGTTCAGAGTTTTGGGCTCCCAAAAATTATTCTTAGAGCAGTCTTGCATTGTGATAGCAGTTACCTGGTGGGAACAGTTAATTACATGTACCAACTCGGCAGAGGTTTTCGCAAACGAGTTCTCAAAACAATCGAGTGTGACAATTCATGCAAAAATGATACTAATCACAATGACATATTTTATGTTTATGCATTCACATCTTTACTGTTAGATTCACCAATAATATTAATAATTACATTAGTGGAGGTAGAGGTGGTTGGTGGTACATACATGCCCATGTACTGTATCTATCAAGAAGGTCAAAAGTATAGAGCTGGTATCCATCACCATTAATTTTTGTCAACATTCAGGTGAATAATCATTGTCTAAGCATCTACAGTGTGTACCAAAGCAGCTGATAGCGAGTATCAACAGGTCATTGTGAATTTGTCTGATGCTAAAGCAATGCTAGCGGGTGAATAACAAATATCACCCAGAATTAATTTTGAGTAGCCAGTCACTGTGTGCAAAAAACAGTATCCATTCGCCCTTGCCATGTACATAGATAGATAGACACCTTTATTTAAAAGCAAAATAAATAGGTCAGATCTCAGGGTAGTCCCTTCAGGGAGCTTACAAAGCATCTCTGCTATCAATAGGAGCCCTGAGATCATTATCTAACATAGAATAAATTATACATAATAGGATATATACAAAAATAAAAACATAAAATATTAAGAGCCTAAATTTATGTACATTTACAGTGATTATTAAAATCGTACCTCCATGCATCTCCTGGCTGTTTCCATTCTTATAGCAGGCAGATGTAAAAGATTGCTCTGCCAGGTTGAACGAGTACAAAATGTACTTATTGAAAACAAAATAGTTATTAGTACCGTACTGTGGTAATATACCTCATTCCAAAAATAAATGCTTAGTTTGGGGCCACACTGGAAAACATGACTATTGTACAAAACTGTCATGTGGGATGTACAGATGTGATGCCAAAGATATTCGGCATGGAACCAGGCTAACCCTTTGGCACATATGGTAGTTTCTGTTTTTTATCTTCTGGTCTGAGGGCTGGTGTTGTGTAAACCCGAAAAATTCCAAAAAAATGTGGTTAGCGACACTCCCTAAGTTGGGCAGATTAAGTGTCTATTTAGCAGTTAATTGCATTTGGGAGCAAGCTTTTCACATGACCTAGAGGTTAAGTCTTCCAGGAGTTGGTCTTTTTTTGGTATGATGCTAACAATATCATTAACATGCCGCCGACATGTGGCACATAAGGAAACGTTTTGAAGGCAGGCATAGCTAGATGAAACCAAGACAAAGAGCTTTGCCGAAATGGGTTTGGGAGTGGTATTGTATTCAATTATAAGGATTCTCTCTTATTCATACAGATTGCTTTCTTGTCCTTTAATACATAAATTATTTCTTTCTAAATCTTCTAATAGCAATTTGCTATATTACAACAGGTTTGGTAAAAGTATCAAATTTGTTGTAATTATTAGTAGTAGTAAAAATTAAGCTGAACATTTAATTCTTCAATTTTTAGTTATTAGCATAGGGCTCTCTAATGAATGTGACATCACCATCATTATCATCACCATCATAATCATCAACATCAACATCATCATCCATAACCAGGTTCTACTCTTAATTTAGCTCATGAGGGCCAATGAGCCTCTTTTGGTTATTTTAAGAGGGTCTAGGAGGAACCGCAGCCAGCTTCAGACTTGGTGCCAGTTCCACAGTGTTCAGTGTAGTCTTATGGATGATAATAAATCAAATTGACAGATATGAAAATTTAAATTTACAACACTAGTGAAATTTGTAAAAAAAAACTAAGCAAAAACTGAAAGTAGAATTTTAAGTTTTCCTTACTTATATGGGTTTGTGAGGATGAATACTACTGCCTCCAGCTCGCAGCAGTTTGCAGCGTGTTTGTGGTCCTCCACAAGAAGCTGGGTTGCGGGCTTGGTTCCGTCTGACACAGGTTTCAACGGGAACATTTTCACTACAACGTACTCCAAGACATCCAAATGTTCTCTTTAACCACTTAGGGTGTTCAGTAAATACTATATGAAGTAAAATAAACTCAAATATGCCGTCAAACGGACATTCTTCCTTCCCTTATGGCTGCAAAAACAGTCGAGGCTACACACTAAGCTTGAAATGAACGCCGGGAAATAATTCTTCAGTAATGGGAGGGGAGGGTGAACATAGTTGTTCTTTGGTCTTTGTATTCAGTCGTTAGCATTTTACACCCCCAAACCGACAAAATCCGCCTCTCTAACCAAGTTCGATATCGTGTTGTTTTAAGATTTTTGCATTTCCTGAAGTATCAAATATTGACAATCCACGAATTAAGAAATGATAAATCATCAAAACTGTATACAGTGATAACAAACTCGAAGATTAAAATCGTCTTAGGCGACAGGTTCATTTGAGAACTTTTTGACCCCTGACACACGAATATTTGGCTGTGAGATATTTTACCCAGAACTGCCAAAGATGCAACTTAAGTACAGTTACACAGTATTGTTTGCTCGTCGCCCACCTGGCTCAGAACTGAATGCCTTTGAATTCCTTATTACAATCTTATTTTTAGTCGCACATCTTTTAATTTTTCATCGCATGATTAGTTACGTCAAGAAAGCAGGCACTATATTATATAGGCCAAAAGCAGATGAATTTTGACGACAAATACAATTATCTCCTGTGAAGAGATTCCTGGCGTTTCATTTGTTAAGACTTGACATCTCAAACTTATAGTTATGGGCCAAAACTATTTTTTCCTAACGCTGGCCACGGACATTTTATCGATATCAGCTCTCATATCAGCTCTCTCGATATCAGGCCTTCTCTACCCAATACAAACTCGACCAGAGGACACAACTTTGCAGAGGGGATTCAACTGCTGTGAGTGACGTCCTGCGTTACGGTAGCCATTCAATTAAAAACCACTTAAAGCAAGCGCTTTTCTGTTCATATACGCTGGACACCTGTCTGCAGTCTCTCGTGGTCATAGTAGTGAGGCCGTCTGGCAGCACTTCGGGGTTGAACTGAACCGGGTATTTTATTGCTGCTTTTTCGAAAAAGGTGGCTTTTTTACTGATGACGGTCAAACTTTGACGTTTTAAAAAGAGTCAATTTTAAAAGTAAAATCAACAAAACCACAGGGTGCACTGCCGTTGCATGGGAAGACTGCAACAGCTGATCAACATCAAGTATTTTCTTGAATAAAAAGACTTTCTGTCTAAGTGTTGGAGAAGGATACAGGCGGGCAAGTTAAGAAACAAGTGTTGCACGCGATCTTGGTTTCCAAGATCAATTTCAAAGCAATCAACTAAATCACGTGCTATGAAATCATGATCAGGCCGACTATGAAGTGTAAAGAAACAACATTGGAAGGCTTTTCCAATTATAACGAAAAACTTATTTAATCTAGCCTAAATGTTATTTTTCCCTCCAATGAACTTCTAGTATACTATCCAATATAAGCACAAAATTAATCTTAAATCACAAATGCGTGGCACTTCAAGGGTGTATACAGAGGCTGACTTTTCTTCAGAGAGCGGACACAGTGGTATAATGTTAGTTATGTTGTGTTGTGTTGTGTCAGAAGCGCTTCTGGTTATGTGTGTTCATGAACCTAGCCCTGAGTAAACATTAGACCGCACTTGCGGCCGTTTCTGCCAAAAGACTGAAAATGAAAAGAGTAAATTTAACAAATCAACGTAACCGGAGGAAGCAATTAACCAGAGAGTGCCTCCTCTATTGTGTTTAATCTTGTGAAATCAGCCTGGACGCGAAAGGTAGTGATTTCTCTGTTTTGCGAGATTGCGGCCAATAAGCCTTCATGCAGCTGAATCATCCAAATGAAAAATATTTCATATTTAAATACTGGCTTTGCTATTTGTCACCGGAAATTGTCTTGGTAAGTCTCTCTATTTCAATTTTTTTTTACTCGGTTAAAGGTTAATTGGAGGCCTGGTGACGGTTTCTTTGTGGACAGTTATTAATTGATGTCTAAACTTCTGGCCTTCGCATACATGTACTCATGCACAATAAGATCACACTCAAAAGTCCATGCGATATGATATCACAGCTTATGATACCGATCGTGGAATGACTGCAATGAGGGAAACTCCATATCGAAGTGTCCGCTCCCGAAAATAACTGCCGATCAAACTCGGATAGTGTATCAACTTAATGCAAAAAAACTGAAAAACAAATTAGCAAAAGTTCAAAGGCATCGTAAATCGACTCTGAGGATTACATGCCTTTGTAATGCAGAAAATTCAGCCATTCAGTTCTTGCCCCAAAATTTATGACCATTTATATTTATTGTGATAACTAAGACTAACTGACGGTTCGCAGTTGGTTATGAAATGTTTTCTAAACTACTCAAGAAAACGCAACAGGAAACCTAAATTAAAAAATGATTTCACACCAGCGGATCTGAACAGAGATTTTGTAACCCGGGGCATAGCGCAGCCGGGTCACGTGATCCGAACGAATTGACTGAGAAGAAACAGAGAGCGGCCTAGGCAACACTTGAGCCATATTCTTAAAGGTTTTGCTTTTCAAGTGGAAAAACAGTCAGAAACGGAAGCGAAAAGGGATACCAAGAAATTTCTATAATCTGGGATAACGACCACTCGACGATAAGAAGTGAAACCAATACTAACGACGCCAGTTCCGTCCGCTTCGGCATTATGTATCTTTGGTAGTTCTCCGCTATCTTCGTTGTATAAATAGGAGCAAACAAGGAGAGCAAAATCCGTTGTTTGTTTATAAATATATGTGAAATACAGGTATATCGTCTTGGCTAGAAATTTATGACCTCCGAACTTTAAAAAACCCTGAAAGAACGAGTGGCAAACATTAATCTTTTTGTTCTGGGCAAAAGTGATCGGCATCATTTTCATTTATTATATTTTCACACTTTTCAGTTTCAATTTAATAGTTATTCCCATGGGACTTACGCCATTGAATAATTGTAGATTTAAATGTGAGAGAGATTTTTCATAACTAAGGGAAGAACATTGGCTGCCTCAAAAACCATCCACTTATATCTTCGACATATTATCGGCGTGATGGATTCCAACTGAAGATTTATGAATTGTCACGGAGAACGTGTGGATCAAATACTCACTGAATAGACTCTGAATATTTGATTGTCTTTCAGTGCATAAAGTTCTCAGAAATTCATCAATGAGTTAATCCGAACAATGTCGACTCCTAATTTTGGTTTTGTTTGTTGTTCGAGTTTCGCTCCCTGTTTGCGTGCGACAGGATACGGTGAAGCATATCATCGTCCATATTACGACCGGGACTCAAGATCGATCATTACAATTTCTACACATGTTACGAGCCCGCTACAGTGGAAAGCACGTCCCACATCTGCATATTTTCATCGTGTTAACCTCAAACCATTGTCCTGAACGCATTACAGCATTTCTGCTCGCCGCCATGGTGCTTTTGCCGTGTTTTTTGACAAGCGCCATGTCCGTCCCCGCATTTGGAGCGCTGCAATTTGCCCTCGCCAGACATTGATGGATCATGATGCATCGATTCTCCACACCCGACTCATACGTAGTTTTCCCGGTAAACAATGCACCTCCCTTCCGGCCCGTCGACTCTGACCTCTCGAGGGCAACAGATTTGTGGATTTGCGGATTAATGCTGTAATCATATTACAAAGTGGAGCTCTAAGTGGCGACCGGAGCATGAAATTCTTCTGTTAAGAAGCTGCAAACTCCATGCGGAACTGTAAACGGCGAGTGTTTCAAGTTTGTGAACCGAGGTACTAACAAAACGCGCTTCACCGAAGATGCACCTCATTGTATTGCAACTCTTCATCCTCTATTTAACAGCCACTGAGGAAACAATTGCAGGTTAGTTGGTCCTGTAGGGATTATTCACACTTCTTAAAGGTTTGGTGTTGTCTCTAAGAGGGAAAATCTGTGAATTTTATGGGTTTGCCCAGCGAGCGTAAAATAGGCGTGGAATTAGCAGAATGGTAAAGACCAATTTTGTATAGAAAGGGTACTCAGTATTAAAGGATCTGTAAATTGCTCCTCATTTTGTTCAGCGGGGAGCAATTTAAGCTGAAGTTTGATACTAGCTAGCATACACCATACCCCTATTATAGTCAAAGTTCCATTCGATTTTACTTTAGAGTAAACAAATGACCGAAAAGAGAAATTGTGTTTTCGTGGGGTTATAACAAACATTTGCTCAGAGATTTCAGTGACCATTGAGCTATTCTTGGACTCCGGAAAACCAAAGAAATTTCAGTTCATTTTTCTTAGATTCTCACAAACGTGCACGCGGTATAATCATTGTCAAGAAGTTTTCTCATCAACAAGTTTACGACAACTTTTTAAGAGAGAGTGTGGTTCTTGCAGGCTCTAAATACAGCTGTTATATATGAGACGGCATGTTCAATGTTAGAGAACGGGATGTGTGCGGTGGATAGAAATATTTGAGGCTCTTATTATTTAGAAACCCCTTGCCATGCAAGGATTGAGGAAAAATCTTAGTAGCGGTCAGGTGCTTTCATTTCCCCCAGGAATCACTTAATGCTAAACTGTCTTTTCTTTTTGCTTAGAGGACTAACAACCACGGAAAACTGTTATTGAAACTTCTTACCCCTTCGTAAAGAAACCCGTCGTTGTGTTAGTAAATGACGCGTCATGGACACTTGTTTCTTATTTAAGTATTATCGCGAGTTATGCATTGTTCCTCACTCTTTAGAGTGACTGGTTTTAACCAAAAAGACAAGACAAATGTACTTTTGATCAGTTTAAGATACTAAAGCAGGATCACGCCGAACATCGAGCAGCTTGTAAACACAATAGTTGTCATTGCTGTCTCTATACCTCGCAGTCATGTGGCCGTAGACTAGATCCCCGAACTGAGGACCAATGGAAAATGGTTCAGGTGTTAGAGATTACACCTCTGATGTAGGTAGAAATAATTTTGCCGTTATGATTGCTGTTTTCGGGAAAGATGATAGCAATAACATTATTAAAAGCTTCAAACATATTTGAAAATGAAGGATGCAGTACTCAAACGTGAAACTGCGCCTCGTTTTCCCAACTTCCACGATCACAATTTCCTAATCAGTCGAACGAACATGAGGTTCTTTTGAAATACTTTCAGCGTGAGAATTCAAGACTTAAAACTAGTTCGCTCAAAACTTAAGAAGTTTTTTTTTTTTTACAAAATATGCAGTACGTCTTATAATCTCTTGTGCTCGATCGTATGGGGCTATCCGGCCTTACAAGGTATTGATCGAGCTTAGTCGATTAAGGCTTCTCGAAATTCAGGGCTTGTTACTGATAATTACCGCCTTGTTTTCAGAGAAGGTAGAAATTCTTTCAGTCTCAACATTGAAAGTGATTTGAAAACTATCGTGTATTGCCGAGCTATGAGCAATGTTTATACCCTGTGAAGCCGCACGATATTTCATAGACATTTGCACACTGGGCCGGAGTTATCAACTGATGTTCGCACGTAATCTATCAAACGCAAGCGTTTCTTAATCATATGGATCCTCCCTAAAATGCCTACAACGTGAATCATTTCGAAAACGAGCAAACTATTCCACTTTCTCAACGAGAAAAATTACTTTAGTAAACACACATCTCCACTCTGCAGACAACATATCAACAGTGGAAATGTCGGCTGCCAAGAGTGATGAATTGCCTTGGACACATAATTATTTTTCATTAGCAGTTAATTAATTTTCTTTCGACAGTTCCTCTAGCTGTAAAACGTAAACTTTGTTGCTTCAACTCGAAATTGTGTTTCGTTTGGTCACCTTGTATGCCAAGGAGCAGAAGGATCACGCGAGATACTAAAACAATATCAATAGAAACGAAGACGAACAAGATCTATCAGAATCTTGAGAATGCGGCGAGAGAGGAAATGAAACATTCACGCGGGGAAGAAACACTCAGGACAGAATTCCTCGTTTTCTTATCTCAGCTGGTTGGTTTCTTGCTGAAAATCACAGCGAAGTCAACGATGGCTGAAGAAAGCCAGAGACTTGAGGACATTTCATTCCGCACACAATTAGCGAAGCTACTAGGGGCAGGAAAAATGAATGAAGAGAGGAACTCAAAAAGCTCTTTTCTTGTTTGTAATGATCAAATGTCGTTTTGTCCCATTTTATTTATACAGATGCATTTTTCTTTGGGTAAATATGTTATGCTCTCAACAATGTTATGGTATAATAACATGGGTGATGGTTATTTTGGTAAATAAATGCTTTAAAGGAAGTTTACTTTATAAAAGAACGTTTCTAACTTTAAAAACTCCAGTAGAGATACCGGCCATAGACACTGACTGAGGGTTCTGCAAGGTTAACTCCAACTCGCCCGTCAAATCGAGTATTTACAGTAAGATAAGGCACAACTACTAAACAGGTAGAAAAATTAAGTCCACCACTTTCTTTGAGCTTTCAACGCATCACAAAAACACATTTTCAAGATCCCGTTAATCATTTTGAGACTTTTTCCTTTTAAACTTGATGTGTCTTTAATTTGAAGCTCATTGAACGAATATTTTTTCTGGTGGTCCATCTTGTGCAGCTTTATTGCGTGATCACAATCATTATGATCATTATGTTTATTGTGTTCATCAAATGTAACACATCCATAAGTGTTAATACCTATTTTGAAAACAGCAGATGACTGTAGACTCTACAAGCTCTAAGTTTCACGTTAAAGTTAAAGAGTTTACACATTAAATGGGAGAAGCCTGTTTTAAACCAACAGTTACAACATGTTGGATTAACCCTTTCTATTTAGTAAGCTTTGTAGTCGAGTACATCATGTTTTATGCTTGTTTTATTATTTAAACAGTAGTTAATCATTGTAATATGAAACTCTGTATAACTTAAAATTCAAATTGTAACGAACATTTGCAACTGAAGATGGCATAAGTATGTCGAAACATGTCTTGCTTTAAACTTAAAAGTGTTGTTTTATTCTTCGATACCTATTTCCAATGCAATATTCTAAAACACCCAAAATATGACAGTGACTAGGAACCGAGCCAGTGAAAACTGAAAACAATTTGCTTCCTAACTTTAGTCACCTAGTTTTGATGCATGCAATACTGAATTTTTCCCTTCTGCTTTAGAAAAACTTAATAAAGTTTCATTTTGTCTTATTGACCTCAGAATTAGTCCCACATATAATTTACTGGAATATTCTTCCTAACATGACGTAGAGGCAAAACATGTGAAACAGTGATGACCACACCCCTCTCCTCCCCCAATCCCCCCCCCCCACCCCCGCAAAAAAGCTTCAATATCCAAAAAGACTAAGATTATTTTGTTTCACTTGATATCGTTAAATCATCTTCTAATGCTTTCTTTCAAGGTTAGTTTTTTTCCCCACAGTTGTGCCTTATCTTACTGAATTAATTAACTTCCGTACGTGAAACATTTACTTTTTTAGATTGTTTGGCGCCCCTTGGTTTGGAGTCAGGTTTAATAAAAGATGACCAACTTTCTGCTTCCTCATTCGTAAGTCCATTTCTGCTTCCAGCCGCGGGAAGGCTCCACAACAAAATGTAAGTACCTTGAAGATCATCTCTTTAGTCTTAATGGCAGGAAAGCATGTGGGCAATTAGGGATCTCTATCTTACTTTTAAAGGTCAAAGTGGCTTCTCGAACTTAAATGAGGTCTACAGGTGTATTAAGGACTTGGATTATTACTATCTTAGGATTACCAAAGAAGTATATTCCTTGTACCCCTTTATAAACCTGCATGGAGAGAGAAACGTGGGTTTAACTTTTCTTGTTCAATAAAATTAGCGCTTCATAGCAGAGATTAAACCTTGCACCACCAACTGGTTATTCCAGGAAGCCAGTAGTTGTATTTTATGGTGTTGGAAACACTACTTAAATCCATAGCCTTCATTTATAATAAAGAACATACCATTCTAAGTGATAGGATCTTCGTTTATTTATGGTAGGAATTGTGGACTATCTTTCATGCTTAGATTCCACTAAGCCAAAACGCACTTGCCCACGTGTAAGTTAAGGCCGCCAACTGCTTGAAATCTTCTGGTCTAATTACCCCTTGCTTGTAAGATCTTATCTGGCTGCAATACTGGTGAGCTACAAAAAATTCACTTTTAACAAGAAACTTCATTTGGTCTTTTATGTATTTTGTTGGAAAACTACTAGCGTCACATATGACGTCTGTTATATAGTTCACATAACTTCAAACAGATTTTAAACAACACGGGCCACCAGTTTAACTAATAAAGACTTTCCTTAAACTTATACTGACTTGGCAAGTTTTCAGTGGGTCAGTTTGCTAAGGAATCGAAACCATGCTCTTCACTTCTCTTGGAATTCATAGAAATACTGGCGGATGTTAGGACGGACGCAAGCTACAATACAGTATTTCTCGCTGTCTTCGGATCACGTTCTGAGTTTCCTTTACTTTGTGAAAACGTGAAAAACAAACAGAAAAGGTTGTTGTTGTTGCTGAAAGTAAGCTATCCTCGAAACACCACATAATCAGTTTCTTAGACTGACAAACTTTAGTCCGCTGAAACTTAAAGGTGAAATAATAATTATAAAGCAGATAAAGTCCAGGAATCAAACCTGTTCTTGCCATTTGGAAAAAGTCCCCCTGATAGGAGCTACCTGATCAAACTCAATGCAGGATGTAAGTTCACCTCTGAAAGCAGACAGGAAAAGCAGTTTCAAAATATCGGGGCGCGGGGTATATATATAAATGAAAATTTTGCAGTTAATTTTATCTATAGAAATGTAATAAAATTTCGCCAAAAAATTGATCAGTATACTTTTATTATATACCGAAGGAAAATTTCAATGTCATTAACGGTGAAAGGTTTTCCTCTAAATATATGTTGGAACCACAAATTTCGCAGTAAATGGAATCTCATTAACGGCGAAAGGTTTCCTCTAAATATATGTTGGGACCACAAATTTCGCAGTAAATGGAATCTCATTAACGGCGAAAGGTTTCCCTCTAAAATATATGTTGGGACCACAAATTTCGCAGTAAATGGAATCTCATTAACGGCGAAAGGTTTCCCTCTAAAATATATGTTGGGACCACAAATTTCGCAGTAAATGGAATCTCATTAAAACGGCGAAGGGTTTCCTCTAAATTATTGTTGGAGCAACAAACTTCGCAGTAAATGGAATCTCATTAACGGCAAAAGGTTTCCTCTAAATATATGCTGGAGCCACAAACTTCGCAGTAAATGGAATCTCGTTAACGACGAAAGGTTTCCTCTAAATATATGTTGGAACCACAAATTTCGCAGTAAATGGAATCTCATTAACGGCGAAGGGTCTCCTTTAAATATATGTTAGGACCACAAATTTCGCTGTAAATGGAATCTCATTAACGGCGAAAGGTTTCCCTCTAAAATATATGTTGGGACCCGACAAATTTCGCAGTAAATGGAATCTCATTAAAGGCGAAGGGTTTCCTCTAAATATATGTTGGAACTACAAATTTCGCAGTTATTGAAATGCCATTAACGGCAAAACATTTCCGTCACAATATGTATTGCAGTAATAAATTTCGAAGTTATTGATATCCCTTTCACGGCGAAACGTTTCCCTCCGGCTGTTTTCTGTAACCGGTTTTGTCGGGTGACAATGCCTATCCAATGAAGTTCAAATCAAGTCCCTGTGAGGGTGTGAACAACAAAACACCCACACCCATGCGTGCAGGATAAGACTAAGATCCTACGTAAAAAGTGCAGTGTTAAATTGTGGGAGTCATTGTCGAAGAGTTTCTTCGTTGCTTTTGCTACTCACTAGTACTTAGTTAAGAAATAAGAAAAAGATGCGCTCTAGACGATTTCTCTCTCTCTCTCTCTCTCTCTCTCTCTCTCTCTCTCTCTCTCTCTCTCTCTCTCTCTCTCTCTCTGTCTGTCTCTGTTTCTCTCTCTCTCTCTCTCTCTCTCTCTCTCTCTCTCTCTCTCTCTCTCTCTCTCTCTCTCTCTCTCTCTCTCTCTCTCTCTGTCTCTGTTTTTATTTCACTTTTGAAGTTAATCTGCCGACGACATATTGCACGCTTGCGGTTTTCACTGATCTCGAGTGGGAAAATTGAAAGAAAGCTATATGAGTAGAGCTCCTCTCATTGAGCTACATTCGAACCTCCCGTAAGCGACCACCCAAAATGCTAAGCCCAGGTAGTCGCTTACGAGAGCTAAGACCTAACCACTGATTAAACTGTAGAGATTTCCATTATTTGATGGTACTCAGAAACCAAGGTTTAAGCAGTTCTAGCGACACAAGCACAGGCGCAAGCATAAGCGCAAGCATAAGAAGCTTATGCCAAGTGAAAACGCCACTACGCAAGCATAAGCGCAAGCACAAGGAAAAGAAAAAATTTTGATCCTTGGGCTTATGCTTATGCTTGCGTTAAGCCCGTTTTGACGGTGAAATAAGCGCTCTTGTGCTTACGCTTATGCTTGCGCTTGTGCTTGCGTCGCTAGTGAAAACCAGGCTTATAACTAATAGTCCATGTCGCTTTAACATACTGACTTCCACATATTTCTCCTTTGATTTTGTTGTCGTTGTTGTTGTTTTTTGAGAGTTCTACTGGGTTAAGTTAGGTTCGATTGAGTTAAATTTGGTTGCATTAGTAAAGTCGGGAGTTGATGAAAGAAATTTTTCTGAGGTGGTAATGAATACCTTGGGTGTGACAAGCTTGTTTTCATTTACCTTCCCATTGATAAGCAATTATGAAGTTGTGATAAATTTGAGAAAAACGCATAACAAGCACACAAAGGGTATATTGTTGAGGCACTGAGTCCGTATTTTGTGGTCTGAGAGTGTGCTCGATCGTGTGCCGATAGCTTCAGAAATTTCTGACTTATTTTGTACAAGATGAAAGGTACTCCTAATGGAAAATCTCTTTTTGTTCGGGGATTGAGTTGGGATGCGGCTCCAAGTGTGGACGCTCTCGTGGAACATTTCACTTGTAAGTATTCGTCGAAGAGCAGTGCGATAGTGTTAATCGGGAAATATTCAGTATACATGCAACATACCGATTTAGGGGTATTTTCCTCCGCTTTAACTCTAAAACATGATTTCGAAGCAGTGCTTTGACCTAATCGCTAGTCAGTGATCTAACGGCTGCTCACTCGAGCTTTGCATTCCTTTCCCTCAAACTGGCCAATAAGGAGCAGGCTTCCATTTTCTAGAAACCTGGTCCTAGTCCTCGTCTTGTTGTGTTTTTAGCGGCAAATATAACGAGAAATATGATTGACGCAGCTGCCAAGAGTTACATGCATTTTATTGGTTCTCTTTAACAGAGGGAAAGGAATGCAGAGCTCGAGTGAGCAGCTGTTAGTGGGGAGGTGCGTTACGTGACGACCGTACTAACGGATGCGAAGGAGACTAACTTTCATCATGATGGACGTCTTTTTTTCGCTTTTAACGAATGTTTTAAACTTTTTTATTTGGAAAGTACGGAGGTTTATCTATAGTTCGTACAGCTTATTTCATTTGTTTTTAAGTATTTCGCTAAGGAGGTTGAATCGGAAATGAAATAACAGTTCTTCTTTTTATGTCTTTGTATGCATTTTTGTCGATGTGGTCAATGTTTTCTTAGTTTCTTGTTTTCGGTATTCATGTCTTGGCGCCCTAGTTTAACTTTATTTTATTGCCGGTACTCACATCTGTGTGTTTACCATGCCAAGGAAATCACACTCAAGGAACCGAGGGAAGCGGAAAGCGACAGGGAATAGTATACGGACAAAAACTAAACGTCGCGGACAAAGCGACGCAGACTTGACAAGATTTTATTTTGTTTCAATTGAAATTCTAAGACAAATAAACATCCCGCAACAACTGTGTCAGTACTGTGTAAACATAAACCATTAAGTTCTAGGATGACTGATAAATATGAAAAGAGGTTAAACCTCTAAACGTTATCACAACAACAAAGTTAACCCAACTGTTCAACTTCTTGATTTACTTTAATTGTGCAAACGGCGTCAGTACATAACTAGGAAAAAGAAGCTAACTCCTTAAAGGTTTTCTTTCTCGTGCTTCATCACTTGTACAGTGACCAAAGTTCGGTTTCCTGAATCCAGAGTTTTCTCACAGTCGCCCGGAGTTATCGTGATCACTGGGTCAACAAAAAACAAACAAACAAACAAACAAAAAAAAAACAGGAGAAAAAAAAAGTTATACTCAACCCTCCGTACTCTTTAAAGTACGAAATCAATGCAAACCATCATAAAAATGAGCTGCCAAAAACGTACCTGCTGACGTACCCTCAATTCTATTATTGAGATCGACAACTTCGCCGTTAATGAAATTATACTAACTGCGAAATATCCCTTCTATTCTATTGTTGAGATCGACAACTTCGCCGTTAATGAAATTATACTAACTGCCAAATATCTCTCCTATTCTATTGTGATCGACTACTTCGCTGTTAATGAAATTACACTAACTGCGAAATATCCCTTCTATTCTATTATTGAGATCGACTACTTCGCCGTCAATGGATTACACTAACTGCGAAATATCCCTTCTATTCTTTAATTGTGATCGACTACTTCGCAGTTAATGAAATTATACTAACTGCGAAATATACACGACAACTTCGCCGTTCATGAAATTACACTAACTGCCAAATATACCCTCTATTCTTTAATTGTGATCGACTACTTCGCCGTTAATGAAATTACATTAACTGCGAAATATCCCTTCTATTCTATAATTGTGATCGACTACTTCGCAGTTAATGAAATTATACTAACTGCGAAATATCCCTTCTATTCTATTATTGTGATCGACTACTTCGCAGTTCATGAAATTACACTAACTGCGAAATATACCCTCTATTCTTTAATTGTGATCGACAACTTCGCAGTTAATGAAATTATACTAACTGCGAAATATACACGACAACTTCGCGGTTCATGAAATTACACTAACTGCGAAATATACCCTCTATTCTTTAATTGTGATCGACTACTTCGCCGTTAATGAAATTACACTAACTGCGAAATATCCCTTTTATTCTATAATTGTGATCGACTACTTCGCAGTTAATGAAATTATACTAACTGCGAAATATACACGACAACTTCGCGGTTCATGAAATTACACTAACTGCGAAATATACCCTCTATTCTATTATTGAGATCGACAACTTCGCCGTTAATGAAATTACACTAACTGCGAAATATCCCTCCTATTATATAATTGTGATCGACAACTTCGCCGTTAATGAAATTCCACCAACTGCGAAATCTTCCCTCTATTCTATTATTGAGATCGACTACTTCGCCGTTAATGGAATTATACTAACTGCGATTGACCACTTGATTGACCACTTCGCCGTTATTGAAATGTCGATAACTGCGAAATTTTCTCTGTATAATATATTGATTGACTACTTCGCCGGTAATGAAATTTCAATCTCTGCGAAATATTCTGTCTGTATAATATATTGAGTGCCTTTTTTGCGAAATTTTATTGCTATCTATAGAGTAGATTAATTGCAAATTTTGCATTTGTCAATGTACCGCGGGGCGCGGGGTGTGGAGGGAATCCTACAGTCTACCAAAGCACCGTCTAATCCCACCTATAGTGGTGCTTTAACTTTTCTTTCCACCGGACCCAAATGCTACCATTCACACAAAATCGTTACGGGACCATTGATATTCTTGATGGTAGGGACCACAATTCATAAGAGTTCGAGAATGAGATCAAGAACAAGAGTTATTTAACCTAGAGCACATGCTGTAGATCATCGCGGCTCACACCTAAGTCGCGTTTCTGTGATTCTTCCTTGCTGAAAAATAACAGCACGTTTTTTAGGGTTTAAGGCAAGTCAGTGGTATGAGATTAACAAGGAGTCTTACTTGTCACTCCACAGTCCTCCATTGTGACCAGTAGATCCGTATTTACACAGTACTAAAGAGGCCTTTCAAGGGGTGGTCTGGTGTCGCTTTGTTGCTCGTTTACGGTTCCGTCTGTCGCTTGCTTGACGTTTGGGACAAATGTCGCTGTCGCTAAGAAAACAAACAGGAATGGAAAGTGAATTGTCGCTGTCGCAAACTGTCGCGTGTTTTCTGCAAATTTCTGTCCGTTGTCGGTGTTTTTGGAGAAGATTTTCGTCTGTTTTCGGAGCCATGTCGCTTGTCGCTTCTACCCCTTGGAAGGTCTCACTTAAGACTTTCCTATCTGAATTTTAGGACTTCAACTTCCTTTGGGGCCTGGTGCTCAGGAGAAGAGGACACAGATCAGTGGTTTGAGATTGACCTGTTGACAACAACTAATGTGTCAGCAGTTGCCTCACAGGGGGTGGAAATTCAGAAGGGAGATGATGGCCACTGGGTGACTCAGTATTCCCTAAACTACAGTTGTGATGGAGTCAGGTGGTTCTCGCATATGTCTCAAGGAACGGAGATAGTAAGTTCAAATTTACCATACTCTGATAAAATTGTCATAATACAATATGCAATACATGTTGTTGCTAAATATTTTTCCCCTAAGTAGAAGGAGTTCACAACGACCTGAAGAAAATGCATAAAGAGCGATATTCTCCAATTCCAAGTAGATAAATTCATTCATGATGGTGATAATGACGAGGACAATGATTATGGTGAATGTTTTAAGTAAATGAACGGCACATTAAATGACTGATTTGTGGTTAAAAAGGAAAAGAATCGCCAGAAGAAACTGAGAGCGTAAGTTAAACATTATTAGAACAACAGTTTCAGATTATGTTTTCCAAATTTCCCGGCTTTCCACCACTCCTCAAACCCCGTTTATCTTCTATTTCCTACCAACCTGCCCTTTCCACTACCTAGAAAAATATCATTATGCCTACTTGTGAAAACCAATTGGGGTTCCATTCGTCTTCCTACCTTTTTATCTTTATTGTCAAAAGCAATTGTGAACAATCTTTTTTTTTTTTTTTTCAGGTATTCAACGGAAATTATGATTCTGCTAGTGTGGTGAAAAACCTGTTACCAGTTCCAATAGTAGCGAGATTTCTTCGAGTGAGACCACTAGCATGGAATATCTATGGATCAATATGTCTCAGACTAGAATTGTACGGGTGCCAGACAAGTCAAGGTAAAAACTAACACAGCCAGACAGCCAGCTAATCACTCATGTCTCCAGTTAACAGCTTAATTTAAAGACCCATACACATGCAGCTGCCAAATACCACAACATGCTGATGGAAACCAGCACACGAAAATAATAAGAATTTTGCTATTTTTTTCAGTTTGTCCTCACCCTACACAAGATCCTAATTTAGTGGTAACCACCAAGGCTACAACAAAATCCTCTCCTGTCACCAACCCACCCATCCGTCCTGGGCCAACTAATGGTACACAATTTACAGACGGAACAGTTGTCACCACCAATGGGTCACCTATAGGTTAGTTCACGATTTCATTCGTAGAGTAGATTATTTGACTCAGCCTCTGCTTGGCAGAAAACTCTGTGGCTCTGACCAAAAGATTATACCAAATAGTGCGTCTCTTAATATTTTGCAGTTTACCACAAACCGTATCTATCAACCCCTAAAACATAGTCAACTACTGTAATGTTATGGGCTACAATGAGTCACTGATGAAATGATGACAGCTACGCAAAGGTACTTTCGACACTAATTGCATACACAACGAGTTGTTAAAACACGACTCTACAATTTGAGCAACTCTGATGTGTTACGTGCGTTTCCATGGAAATGTTTCTGCGGGTCGGCAGATCTGTTTTATACACTGGATTTTTCCAATTTCGATTATTATAAATATTTGGTGTGTGACGAATGGGTGAGCTATAGTGAGGTTGACATTCTTCCTCAGTCCCCGTGGGTCTCCTTTCTTACCGACCAGCAAGCGAGTTGGAGCTCTTACTTTCACGCGTCCTCTTCGATGCTCTTCTTTCAAAGAGCTTGAAGTTTTGTATTAGTTCGGCTCGATCTTTTCACATTTGTTTGCCAACGATCAATTAAACTACGGTCCTTTTTTCCTAAAAAGGGCACCGTCATTGTATCTTAGCAACACTTCAAAAAGCTAAAAGTATGTCTTCGCATTAATAGAAATCCAAAAACTGACGTAACTTATTCCTTTCAACTCCAAGCGGAACATAGGTCCATAGAAACAGCCCGCCATCTCGTCCTGTAGTGGGCTAGCATTTCGATCTGCCTCCAGGTGTAGCCTGCTTTCTTGTCTCATCGTCCTACTCCACTGTTTTCCCCAAGCTGTTCCTGGGATGATCTCGACTCCTCTTCCCCTGTGGGTTCCACCTCAGTGCGTCTCTGGTGACACTGCAGGTTGGTTTTCTGAGGGTGTGCCCGATCCAGCTCCTCTTGCGCCTTCTAATCAATATATCGATGGTTTTTCTGTTCGGCTCTTGCGAACATCTCCTCGTTCCGTATGACCTCTTACCAGTGAATGCCCGTGATTTACCTGAGGCATCTGTTGACGAAGGACTGCAGCTTTTTGGAGAGACAGACCACGTTGGTATCGAACGTCAGTAACTTAGTCTTTCTGGATATCCCCTTTGAACTCCATATAGACTTCAGTATTTGGAATGCAGTTTTTGCCTTCCCAATCCTTGAGTGTATGTCCCGACTGATCAGATCCACCATCGATGCTGATGTTACTATCAAGGTACGCGAAGTCTCCAATTTCACCAATTGCTTCCCCATCCAGCTCTATCTTGTCTGTGTTCCTGATGTTAACCCTCATCACTTTTGTCTTGGATTTGGTAAGCTAAAGGCCTGTATTCGCTGAGTTCTTTACGAGCCTCGCTCCGAGAGTATCCTATTCAGCACTTTTTCCTGCAGTCGATAGCAGCGGGAAGCCTCTCCAGTTTTTCACTACTTTAATCTCCCTTCTTTCGAAGCTTGATCAAATAGCCTTCTTTCCAGTCATTTAGTATCTCGTTCATTTCCCAGATCTTCCCAAACAACTTATGTAGCACCTTGCTCCAGGTATTCAGACCTGCTTTGATGGCTTCTGGTGTATACCATGTGGACCAGCTTCCCTTCCATTCTTCAGATGTCTGATGGCTTTCTTGGTCTCCTTTTTACTTGGTCTGCTCTCATCGACCTGCAAAGGTGTATCAGCAGGTTCTATGTCAGGTATCTTGCCTTGCGGATGTCTGTTTTGCATCTCCCTTAGTGTTCTGCCTGCCTTTTTTGCTGCCTCTCTTGATCGCTGAGCAACTCTCCGCTACTGGCTCTGACAGGTCTGTCTGGGATCCTTCTAGCATCTGCCAGTGTTCTTGTGATGGAAGATACTTCTTTCATATCATCCTTCTCTGCTGGTGCTTCTGCCTGAGTTGCGAGGTTGTCCACGAAGCTCCGTCTGTCGTTTCGGATGCATGCTTCGTTTAACCTTCTTGCTGGCTTCGGAGTACCTGGTCTGGGCCCTTGCTTTCTTGGATACCGTTTTGCTTCCTTTTATCGCCTCCTTTTGCCTTGTTTCTGGCTTCTATCGCTTTTAGTGTCTATACTTGCATATGCCTTGTGCTGTTTGGCCTTCCTTCCCAGCGTTTCCTCGCAGATCTCCCTCCATGTATTTTTCACGCCCTACCACACTTGGTTGACTTTTGTTTAGTGCTCCTGCTCCTCCTCCTCATCCCCTAGTTGTTGCTCGCTATCCTAGCTGCAGACTTTCCAACACCTGATGCTTACTGGAGATGGTGAGCTGGAACATGTTCTGTCTCATCAATCTTTAGCATTTCGGTGTTGGATTTGTAGTTTGACTTCTTTGGGGCTGATGTTGTAGCTTTTCAGTTTCAAGTGGCACCTGCCTATAAAAGGGTGCTTGTTTGAAGTTACGTCTACTCTCTCTCCACTCTAACATCCAACAACGATCTCCTCAACTTGGATGATACATAGATGTGGTCAATCTGGTTCTCGGTCCTTTTGTCTGGAGAAACCCAAGTGACCTTGTGTGCGTCCGTGTGTGGGAAAACGCTTCCTCCGATTATAAGCTTGTTGAAGGAACAAACGTCGGCAAACAGCTCGCCGTTGTCATTCATTTCATCAAGACCATGCTTCCTCATAGTTTTCTGATAACCTGTATTGTCGCTTCCCACCTTGGCGTTGAAATCTCCAAGCACGAATGTCAGGTCTTCCCAGGCTACTCCATCTATGACACTCCGTAACCTCGCATAGAAGTCATGTTTTACTCCATCATCAGCTTCGTTGGCTGGGGCATAGGACTGAATGACGGTGGCCTTTCCAACTTTTGTGTAAAACCTTTCTGTGATAATAAAGATGTTAATGAGCTTTACTGGGTTCAACCTATAAGCGACTTGGCCGCTTGCGGGGTCAGAATAAATCCAAGACCCTCTGTATGGGCAGCATTTGCGTCATCACGGCAAGAGTAGAGTACGGTAGGTCCAGTTGACAACCGTATACAGCCAGACTCGATCTGTCTCGTCTCATAAGATATATGTGGTCATCTCAGCAGCAATCTGCCCAGCCTTGTCTGCTTCGCAAAAAAAAATAGTTCTGACGTTCCATGTACCAAACAATGTGGTTGCCTTGGGAGTAAGGAAGAGGGTCGGCATCACGGCATCCTAGCTTTCGGCACGCACTACGGCGCTTCACATGAGTCCCCGAGGGGAACCCTTCTCCTCCCAAGACGGATGTGCCTTATCCGTGTTTCCTATGGTTTCTGTAATCGCTTTGTATCCACTTGGTTGGTTATTGGACCACCGGGCTTCACCAGAGCCTTGTTGCCTAGGCGTTTTCTAAGTTCTGAGTAGGTCTTCATAGCTACCGTAGCTCCCAGGAGGGAACACGTCCTCCGCCATACTTCACCCTGCACAGCAGTCCCCTACCTGCCTGTTTCCAGCCACCACGACACGGACGAGGGGCTGGACTTTGATAGCCAAACTAATGGCCTGGTTTTCTTTACTAAATGTTTAATTGTTACTGCGCTGAAACTATGTTCTGCCTCATTATGTTAGGTATGGCAAGGATGGAAGTGCATTGAAACATACGTTTTTTTTTTCAGTGTGAAGAGATCACCAGATATTATTATGGCTTGGTCTTCCCGATTAATTTCGTTTTGATATCCCACTAATTTTCCAGAAGTACTTTGTGCATGGGGAGAGGGTTTTCGTAATGATTTTAAGGCGTTTTAGGCAACTCTGTGAAAGCGCTCCTTAAACTCTGAGCTTTTTCGCCTATAATTTCTTTAACAGCCTGTACAGATCCTTTGGGAATGCAGTCTGGGGCGATTAACGATTCTCAGATTAAAGCTTCTTCCATCAAAACTAGTTGGACGCGACCATCTGAGGGAAGGCTTCATAATCAGTGGTAAGTAGTAACCTTCAATTATACCATGCACTCCAAACGATTTTAAAATTGAATTCTTGGGAGCTGTGATTTTAAAGGTAGTGAAACGTTCTGTGTTTATGTTAAGTAAACCTTCGGCAAGTATTTCGACTACTGAATTACGTTTTTACAAGTGCATCTGTTTTCTTGTTCATGTTCTTGTTGTTGTTGCGGTGGTGGTCGTGGTGTTTGGTTTCACTTTCAACCATCAAACGACACTAAGAGATCACCTTGTACTGGCTATTTTAAGAAGAGGAAGTTTCATGAATTATGAAGAGTATCGCATGTTTTGGTCAAATTGCTTCCAGACCAGAGATGATGAAGTGAATTCTCAAAGAAAAAGTGAGCGAAAGCTAAAGAAAGACGATTATCTCGGACGCAAAGGAAACGTCGTCCCGAATTTATCACTTACGTACCCATTCCATCATGGCTACTTGTAACGAAAACATTTAAATTAAAGAGTACCTTCTTTACACTAGTGTAGAAAAAAAAGGCCATTATGCTTCGGTTGTATTGTAAGGCAGTACAGCCCAAATGACGCATGTTGCACCGCAATCGAACTCTATCAAGCGCTAGAAACATGCTAAAATTTACAAAAGGTGGAAAAATACAAGTCACTATTATCCAAATTCGCTGCACAAAAGTGCTTAATCAGTTGTTGACATCAGGATACTTTGAATTTTCAGGAGCGTTCGCAGGAGGTCTTTTGGTGGATGGTGTGCAGATGATTCGGACAAGGATCCATATCTCCAGGTGGACTTGGTTAACACAACTATAGTCACCGCTGTGACCACTCAGGGATTGCCTGGAGATGAAGACTTGCCCTTGAGCTACAAGCTTAATTTCAGCTGCGATGGAAAAACCTGGTTTGAATACCGGCAAGGAAAGGTAATACTATTGTTTTGGTCCAACTTGCCCCTTCAAACTAAAATCCTTTTAGGGGAGAGGACAGAGCGGGACAAATGTGTTGGCTTCTCCTAAGTGTGCCAACAATTTTGGCCACGGCTTTAGGGACCCTTACCCTTACCCTTACCCTTACGTGCTAGGAAGTGCTGGAAACTGGTGTTAGCCACCTTAAATACGATAATAAGTCACTTGGTACTGTTTAAAATTAATTTAATTTAATATAGGCTTTCGTAGTAGACTTCGAACTCTGGAAAACATTTCGGGCCCTAGAAAAACTATTTTATGTGCACTAGGTTGATTACCAGAATTCGATTTCTAACATTTTTATTAAGCAAGCTGTAAAATTGAGAAATGCATTGCGCTAATTTGCCCAAAAAGCTACTACCAACCGATAGAATGAAAAATACTTCTAGGGCTCGAAATGTTTTCCAAAGTGCGAAGTCTACTACGAAAGCCTATATTAAATTAATTGAATTTTAAACAGTACCAAGTGACTTATTATCGTATTTAAGGTGGCTAACACCAGTTTCCAGCACTTCCTAGCACGTATACTTCGATGGATCAATACAACCACTCTTAATCAGTTCAAGCCACAATAGTGATATCAAAAATATACTTTATCACTAGTCAACAAGCAATTTCCTCGACAAAATAGCAACAGAATAACCATAGCAACAGAATAACCTGTTAAAACTTCCTTAATTTCAGGTTTAAGGGACAATAATTCAACTCGGTGACTCCCATTTGGTATTGTTCAATAATGATTGGCGTGTCGAGATCCAACATTTTACATTCATTTTAAATCACGGGAAGGTATACAGAGCTACCTTATTTTTCGAAAAATTAAGGTCGCTTTAAATCTCTTCCCACACTTTTTCAATCATGCAAAGCTATGCAACTCAACAATTAATGAATCCCCGACAATAAAAAAGATGGGGGCCACCGAGCTAGTTATTACCACTTAAAGCTGATGCCACTATAAAATATATTAACGTGCGGTAGTAACGATCCATCAAAAGTAAAAGTACTGGAAAGTGCGGGAAACTGGAGTTGGCCACCTTAAACACGATCTTGTGCACAGCTAAAAGATGAATTTGTTTTCAGATTTTCGGCGACGCTGATAGAAGCAACCGGCGCGTGAAGCAAAACACGTTACCATTCCCCTTGATAGCACGACTAGTGCGAGTCAGACCGCTGGTGTCTAACCAGGATGAAAAAGCCTGTGTTCGAGTTGAATTTTATGGATGTAAAAGACTTGATAAAGGTCAGTGAGAAAAACAGTATTGTTTTATTAATCCAATGGACTCTACCTCCAGAGAACAGATTTTTCAAAATGTGCAACTCTAAAAACGGCTAGTCCCAAGTATGTACCTTCCCAGTAAGCTTCTGCCCAGTCTCTATTTTAATTGATCATAAAAATTACAATTTCCTCGATTGTGATTGGTTTAAAAAACTCCTATTTTCTACTAATTCACTTGCCAAACTGTCATCGGACAGTCTGTTATCGGATAGTTTGTCATCGGAAAGTTCAATAAGCCAATCACATTCAAAGTTGTAGTTAAAATCAACCAATCACAACCTTAGTTTCAATCACCATACATTTTGATTGTAGTCAATTTCAGAGCGCCAATAAAGAATTTACACTTCCTTTGTCAGTCTTTTAATGCAAAATTTTCCTTCCTTTTTCAACTTGGCTCTTCTTTTCTCGGAAATTGTAATTTTTATTATTAATTGGTATAAATAAGACTTTGTGTCGTCCAATTCGATCTGTAATCATACTCGTCATAAACAAATCGGTCTCCCGCTTCGCGGTCGTACGATTTTGTTATCACACGCCGGCGTATGATCACAGACCGAATTGGACTCCGCTCAGTCCTATTACCATTACTTATTACAAATCTCCTGGCGTTCTATCACGAGTGCCATTCTCTTATTGGCTCCGCTTATCTCTGTCCATTTCTTTGTAAACGGTGAGTAGCGGTTGTCCACAAAATGGCGGCCGCTTCTTCGCGTTTTCGAAGTGTCTGCGAGGAGGACATAGAAAATTTACTTGTTTACTGTTGAACGACTAGTAGATTTATAATAAAACAATTATATTATTCGCTCTCGATTTCTAAGCGTGATAGCTGTTCTTGGTAATAGCTGTTCTTGAAATTTTTCGGTCTTCAGTGTTTTACCAAATGGCGGGAAATCCTGAAAATCTCGTTGAAGTTAATCTAGATTGGGAGTGGAAAGACATAGAAAAACACGGTGTTAAAAGTTTTTGACAATTACGGAATTCAGAGAACCGAAAAGACAAATGATTTTTCTGCGCACTAACAGATCACAGAAGCCGTTACAATTTTACCGTTAGTGACACACCCACATGCGGCTCGTGAGCCACTTTTTTTCTTCTAATAATAATTTACGTCACCTGTCATCTATTACTGAAGAGACCCACGGCAACTAGACCCTACTTAGCGTAATTGCTTTACTGAGGAAACTGGGGAAAAGCAAAAAGTATTGTTTTTTAACTTGTCCACGTGAGCTCACGCTCAGTAGGAGACTAAAACCGACATCTCTCGCGAATGGAACACGAAAATTTCGATAATTCTAGAAATTCTATCAAAGCGGGTGCACTCAAAACGCATTCCTAAATTTTCGAAAACTTTTCTCGGCACTGTGCCCGTTCCATTCAATCGCGGACCGGAAATCTCGAAAATTTGGATTGAATGAAAAGCGCCCCTGGAAACATGCAGACGACAAGGAAGCCAATAATTTTGACATGATCGACTATCATTCGCTTGCTCACTTTATTTCTTTGTTTTTCAGTTTGTGGTAACAAAAGTTTATCTGACGCCTCTATAAACGCTGATCAATACTCAACACTAGCCAGTCCAACTACTCAAGCGAGTTTAAAAGAGGACACCAAAAGACCCACAAGGCAAAAGGACATGCTAGTCACTGTTGGAGCTCAAGATCAACGACCTCATGAAAACAATGGCATGGGCTTTTACTCTACCACAAAGACTTTCATTTTTATAGCATTTTTTATATTGTTGCTTAACTGTTTTTAGCTTTTGAACAATTGCAATTAGAGCTAAATTTCCACTGCGGGGTATCTGCCATGTCTTTAACACGGAAATCTCAATTGTGTAAATATTTCTACTAAGCCGATAGCCAATAACTCAGCTTGCTTGTATATACTTCAATTGCCAAGATGAAACTGTCGTAGAACAGTCAGCTCTATTTATTGTTACAAGATTGTTAAACACGGTCATCTATTAAACAGCCACCCCCTATAAGCTGCCAGCAATCAAAGTCCCGATGAGGGTTCTTCTGTTTTATTTATCTCTAATTAAGCGGCCACAATCCATTTCCTCGAGGTTAGCATGCAGAACAGGCGTCCCTTTTTTGCGTATTTCAGGCGAGTGGAGGCTCCAGCGATGCGTGCGTGGAGCGCGAGAGAGCCTCCATTCGCCTGAAATACGCAAAAAAATAACGCCTTTCTGCATGCTACTCGAGGCCGTGTTGCCGCTAAAGGGGTAGTCATGGCAATTGTTGTTATAGGTTTGTTCAAATTGCGAGGAAGTACTTTTCTATTACATGAATGGCCCGTGTAACACGAAGAGAAAAAGAAACTAGTACGTTTTTTTTATGGTGATTCTTCCTCGACACAATGATGAAACTTGAAAAAGTTAACCTGACTTTTTCAAGTTGCAATCCATTTCCTGCTCATCATCCGTGGCGATAGCCAACCGCAAATAGTCAATGCACGTATTAAGTACTTCGTGGGAAAACTGCACAACTTTTAAATGTTCCACTGTTGCAAATACATGTTTGGCTTCACATCCAAATTACGTGACAGTGCCCTGGTTGGACTGTAATTATTGCAGCGCCTGTCAACTTAAGCCATCTCAAGCCTGACGACCGCCTGATAAATCTTTAACTTCAGGCGCATCCAAGCTGTGAGTCTCCCTGCAAATGGCGAAGCCCCGAGGCGTGGCTCTTCTGAACTCACGCTTCGTGTATTACATGTAAAAAGTCCTCCCTTACGATCTGAGCGAGTGCCTAACAACTAGACTGAGTTGTCTCCTAAGGCCACTGTCCTGTGACCGCGCACTTAGCGGCAAAAACATGCCAGAAGTTTTTTTAACATAACAACAAAAATAGGAAACCTGAATTTTGAAACATCGAGCTTGGGTAGCTGGAGGTTTTGTTCGGGAGCTCGAAACTAGTCTCCTTCGCAGCCGTTTATTGTGATGTACAAAACCGCTAGCTGCGCAGACTATGAAACATCCAGACCTTTTTATGTTCTAAACAAGTGACAGGTATTTGTCATTGTCCTTTTGTTGCGTCACACATTCTGTAGATATATACAGTACTGGTTATGAAACTAGAAATGCCGTTGCCTCTTCTTATTTAGCCAGCGTGTTCTTTAGTCATGTTTACAAGAGAAATAGCACCAATATACATACGCGCTAGACTGTAAAAGTAACACTGGCTCTTTTAGTACCACCAACCGCAAGAGAGAGGCCAGAAGATGTGAGGAAAGCGCTTGTTTCCACACTGCTTTTACAGATGCCGACGTCTCCAATTTTCTTTCCATGGGAGAGGCATGCTGCGCGCAAGTTGCTGTAAAAGGTGAACACTCCATCATGCAAACACTCGTGCGAGTTCGAGGTGAAAGCGAAGAGTGCACCGAATGGAGATGCTCCCGCATTGCACTCTATATGCACTACTGGTTGCAGATTCGCAGACAGATTCGGTAAGCATCTCCGTTTATACTATAACATATCTAGCGCGAGCACAAGCGTTTGTTGCTGTTAAAACTGATGAAGGGGTTAGTCCAGAAACGTTTGACTGTTAATTTGTTTTATTATATATATGAACAATATTTATTTCAACATTTGTTCTAAGAGCACAAAGGGCTCGTCTAGAGAGATTACGCTGTTTACAGTGCATATTAAAAAAGAATACGATTGCACGTCACGATCGGACAAGGCACACACAAGGTATTGGAAGTTAGCAGAAACGGTTGGACAAAGAAATAATCGATTGGACATATTGAAACAACCTCACGCTAGTTTGAAAATTAGCATTTTTCCTTGTCGGAGGCACAATGCCAACTATTTCCAAGTAATTGTGCAGCGGAGGCAAACAGCTTTACATGCAGAGCAGCAAAACATGGGCAGTACAAAAAATAATGTTTGTGTCTTCAACAGGTGCATCGCAAAGAGCACAGGCTGTTGACGGACAGCTTTTTTTTTTTTTTGGAAAAAGGTGACAATCTAAGGCACTGAAATTTAGTCTCAAACGAGTGTGAAATATAGACGTTGGACGATCCCCAATATGAAAAAGGCGGTTATGGTATAGAAAACGCAAACACTTCAAAAGGTTACGCTTGAACATGCCTAGAGAAGACGATATACGTATCTCTGATGGTAGACTGTTCCACCATTTTATAGAAGAAAAAGGAAACGATTTTTTGTGCCTATCAGTACGAACGTAGGGTAAGCAGAGGTTATTAACGGAACGGAGACTATAACAAGATCTGTCGAAACGAAATCAGGACACAGACAGCATAAATAAGGCAGGGCTAACTTAAATACCATTTTGTACATCAAACTAAGTTAATTTTTCTTTTAACACTAAGTTTGACCCACGAAAGTTCATTTAAGAGAGATACCCTGTTTGTCCCTTTCAAAGCACCGGTTACAACCCTTGAAGGTTAAAATAAAGCTTCTTCAGCACTTCGACAGCAAAAATGCCAGGTTTATTCTCGCATTCAGTTCCCGCGACGTCCGCTTTTCTGTTTTGTTTTGTTTTGCGCTCCTCCTGTACAGCTTGCTCGCTTGCCTGAGAACGCAAAAACACTCCTGTTCTACTGGCTATGTTCCTCCTTCCCTTGTGGCCATCACCAGGGTCCAATCTTCCTACTCCTTTACTTGTGGTCTCTTAACAGTTCAGTTCAACTCCACGGACTCTAGGCGGGATGCGAGAGGGTAAAGTACGCCCATGACTCTATACCTCGTGGCCGCTACGGCCTGTCTAGCACCCTGAAAACGGAACAGCAACGGAGCTCTAGTGAAGCTGTAGCCTGCGTAGCTGGCGGTTTTTCCCTCCACCCCTCTCTTCGCGCTTCGCTGTTCGCTCGCGCACTCCCGAACAAAACAGCCAGCTACGCAGGCAAGTGAAGTAGCGAAGCTAACCTCCTACGCTGTATGTCTATTTTGTGGGTCCCAAGTCCAGTCCACCTTCATCTTAGACTTACAAGGTAAGAACCAGCAACGGGCGGAAAAATCTACGTAATTACGCTTAAGCTTTAACAACTGTGAGTGGCGATCTTTCGCATCTTCATCCAATAATGAATTGATTAACACTAAATAGGCCCCGTTTATATAGAGAAAACATGTCCCGGGTAGAACGGTCACTCGCCTACCTGAGCTACCCTGGGCGAGCCACCTTTTCCTACATTTCCTTACAAAACTTGGCGTACCGTTTAGATGAGAAACAAAATATGGTGAAGGGTGAGCCGCCTAGCCGGATCACCTTTTTACGATGGTGGGGTGACCCTCCCAGCTGGGCCAACTTTTCTCCATATAAACACTTTGGCTCGCCCAGCCAAGTGAACTCTAGGCTACGAGCAGTCCCTCTTTCGCCGCTTAGTTCTTCGACCGTGAGGGTTGTTAGTAAAACGTGTAACGGCGTAACGAGAAACCGCGTAACGGGATTTTTTCCTTTTTTTTTTGTTTTGTTTTGTTTTGTTTTTTTTGTTTGTTTGTTTTGTTTTCTTTTTTTCCGATACTGTGGTTAATTATTTTAAAGCCAAAAAAACTCTAAAAAAATACAAAAGAGGTAAATAAAACATGGCCCGCGCTGGTTGTTGTTATGAGAGAAAAAGAAGACAAAATATCTATCAAGTATTTATACGTGTAAAGTTTGTCGATTATTATCAGTTGGATTTTATCTTAGTGCCCTTCTGGTTTCTCGGGATGTCTCATGTCACACAACGCTAAACAAATATCTTGGCGCTTTTGTCACGTTGTCCGGTCTTTCGTTACCTGCGGTCAAACACGGAGTATCGTCAAAGTAAACTCGCTACCCGCTGGGTTTAACCGTTTGTATCGCTTGTTTACATAAACAAAAAGATCCGATAAAGCCAAAAGATCCGACGTACTGTAGGATTTAGCTCCTCTTTCCGCTATTCTGTGTTGTAGCTTTTCTCAAACCTTGAAATAGTCAAGAGTTTAATTACACTTTGTCATCAGTTGAAATATTAAGAGTGGTATGAACACTTTTCAGCTTTGAAATGAATATTGCTTTAAAGCGAAAACTAAAAGTCAAAAAGACTCACACAAGCCAGTAGCTCCTACGCAGACATTCTTCGCCTCAGTTCTTAGGCTCGTGAAGCGGCGGGAAAAACCCCGCCAATCACGAATAATAATGTTCCCATTTTTTTTCACTTAGAAAGACAAAGAAAAAAAAAAACAAACAAACATGCAAACAAAATCAGCAGCAGCAGCAACAACAACAACAACAGCAAAAACAAACAAAAAAAAAAGGGAAAAAAATCCCGTTACGCGGTTTCTCGTTACGCCGTTACCCGTTACGCCGTTACGCGTTTTACTAACAACCGACCGTGAGGCTAAAACAAAATCGGTGCGAGAAAAAATGGCCGCGCGAAATTTGAACGCGAGAAGGAGCGTACTCTTTTCTCCATATAAACGGGGCCAACCGATGTTTACCGTAAACGGGGGACTTATTTAATTTCACGCCTTAAGTGTATTGCTCTTGCAGCTATCAAATCGTTTGAATAATGTTATTTATATGTATACATAATTGTACTCACTAGATTTGATATTTTTTTATATTACTTTTTTTTACTGTTGTATCTATTTATATTTATTTATACATACATTTAAACTCCTAGTATAGTTATCGCTGTTTTTGGGAGTAAACTCATTTAACATAAACTCATTAAAGAGAGGGGGGGGGCTTATTTCAAATGTTAAAACCCAGTTTTCGTCTTAAAATCAAACTTTCAATAGAACGGACACTATTGTGTTTGAGTGTATATTTGTTTAAAAACAAACCAACTGCATGAAGTGGATTTTGTAATAGGGAACAGGAGAGACTGGTTGCAGAATCTCATGTCCCAACAAGGGGAACTTATTAGAGAAGGGGGCAGGGGTTATTAAAAAAACCGACTTCCTAACAGGGGGATTATTAGAGAGGGGAGGGAGGGGCTAATAGAGATGGAGGGCTTAACAGAGCTTTTACGGTAACCATGTTTTGGAAATAATATTAATTTTATTAGTATAATTCCTTACATTTTGTTTTTTGACTGTGAATATATGAAATTTTTATAATTTGAAATGCAGATTAAGGATTGAAGATGTGAAAATGAAGCAGAAGTGAAACTAAAGCCTGAAAAAACAAAAACCTGAATTTTTATCACGCTTTATTTTTATTACTGCTAAAGTAGTGTTCATAACTGTGATGATCATTCACATCTTCATTTTTTTGTTTTCTGTTTATTCAGTGTAACAACTGTATATTTATATCAACACTGACAAGCCTTTTTAAGGAGGTCTTCCACTGAAGAGCATATGAGGAAACCATGAGTTTTTTGCTAAAAGTGAGTTGCAGGGGGGTATTAAAACTCTTATTTCTCCAAAGATTTGATGGAGGACTGGGTATCATTATGCATGTATCTTGTCACATGACTGCTGGTCACGTGGCCATACTCGGCTCATTTTAACACACTCTCTGGTCGGCTGAATCATTTGCAGAATTTACCTTGAAATGGTCAAAATTGCCCTAAATTATTGTGTTTTGGGTCATTTGCTGGTGCCGGAGCTCATCATCAAGGGCTGAGAAGACTTAAACCTTGTCAATTCCAAAGAACTCCTTATTGGCACTGTGAATACAACAAACTTTGTTCGAATGCTCGCTTGAATCTGCTGACAGTTTGTTATTCGTGGACAGGGGGCCTAAAAGCAGATGTGCCTTGTCTTACCAAGCTCCAATCTTCACTGGTGGAAGTTTCATTGAATGCTGAAGGTGCCTGAACAACTTTTGGTGCAGGATTGAAGCCTGGTCTGAGACTTAAAAGAAAATGGTAAATTGTTTTGGAAGAGCCTTTCCCGCTCAAAGATATGTGGAACCTCCCAGGATGCAACAGGGGCAGATTCTTGCTGTTTGACTGAGGTTGCTAATAAAAAGGGAGCTGAGAGAGCTATTGTTTGCCTTTTTTCCTCAAACTTCCTCTTTAATTTGAAAGCAGAAGAGCTGTTTTGTAATGTTTACTCTCTGAATAAAGGATTGAGTCGTAAAAAGATTTGTTCAGACTGCTCGTTTGCGAGGTAAGATTTTCATTTAATTCTTGCACTAGTTTTGAGCTGATATGTTGTTTACATCCCATCTGTATGCTATTACTTTGCTGGAGAAGTGCACTGTCATGCCTGTTTGATTTTTTCCCCTTATCCCCCATTTGCTGTGATATTGCTGGAAAAGATGGCAAAACCTGACCACAGCAATTTTTCTTGTGACCCTATGCAGGTTTGAAATTTGAAACTGGCATGGAATTTGTAGATGGCAACAATTATTTGCTTTTCATGATTTTACTTTTACCAGCCTTTTAGGGACCAAATTAGAGGTACACAAACCTTCTATGCAGTGAACCAAAATAAAATTGAAAGACTGATCATAGGTATGGGCAGAAAATACCCATTTTTGGCAAAGTGAAACTTTGAAGATTTTTCTCTCTGCAAATAACCAGAGTCAGTCCACAAGTGCAGGTTCACAGCATAGATCAATACATACATAATTTGTAAAAAATTGTTTCTTGCCTCACTGACTAAGTGTTCCTGCTTAATTATTTTTACCAAGGAAGCACTATTAAAGACATCTGACAAAAGCTTGTTCTGTTGCTATGGCAACATGAGACTCATTCATCATTGTGTTTGTCATCATTCATGGTGACAAGTTGCATGATGGTAATTTCTACTGAGTTATTTTGATTTTGGAGAAAAAGGTGGTCTTGAGTGGAGGGAAGCTCAAAAAAGTTAATGTTTGTATAGAGGGTTTTCACATGACATCATAAAAAAACTAAAATTCAAAAGTAAACAGACTTTTGCATTTTTATCAACATCACATAAAAGACATTTTAGAAATGCATCTTTTTGCATGTTTTCAGCTTGGTAGCTTGCTTTGTTTTGAAAATTTTATAGTATTTCACAGTGCGTGACTTAAGGTTTGAAAAGCCAACAAGGTAAGAGAAGCGTCTATGTGAATGTTTGAAAGCTCAACAGAAAGAACAAAGCCTTTGAGATAGCTAAAGTAAGAAACATATGTTTAACTCATTTCCAGCCGCCATCTTGGTGTCCCTGAGAGGGACGCCAACTATTTGTTAATGTGTGCTTACATAATGTATATAATGGTGGTGATGATTAAGATGATGATGGTGGTGGTGATGATGGTCATGGCCATGGTGATGGTGATGTAGACTGTAAGTATAGTCTCTAATTCTGGCGATGGATTGTGGGGCACTCCCTGCACGTCATGTCTCCTTGCAATTTTTGTGCGCTCATGTCTTTCTCCCATCCCACAATCCATCGCTGAAATTGGAGACTACTCGTGGTCTAACGGTGATGGTGAGGCCAGACATAATCTAATCAATGGGCAATCAGTTGATTAGTCATGGATGATTGCCAATGATACATTTGTAAACGTAATCAATGAATAATAATTTGATAGGCCAAAAAATTTTCAGTCGTCATCAATCAGTCATTCATTGTATTGATTAGACATCAACTGATGACACTGATTTGTCATATAATCTCATGGCTACACAAACCATACCAAATGGAAACAAATAAAAACAATTTAAGGCACATGTCACAGTGCAAACTTTAGTTAACCCGTAACAACGGCATCTGGACATTCCCTTTTTGTACTTTTCCTGTCCTTCAAATCAACATGATATCTTCTGTTTCGTTCTGTTTTCATTCTGTTTTCTCCTAGATCATGACAGATGGTTTATACTGACAAAATGGGTAAAAAGAATTCAAATTGCCAGATGTCGAATGGAAGAATTATTGCAACCTATTGAAAAATTGGTGTGAAAGGAGACCAAACTGCAAGAAGTTTATTTCAAACTTTTACATAAGATTATATCAACAAAAAAGAATTATTTATTTATGGGATAGCTAAGGATCAAGCGTGTTTCTTTTGTTGCATGGCTGACCTTGTCTACCATACTTTTATGTGCACGTAATGTCCCTGTATCAAAACTGCTCTATGGCCTGGTAATTGAATGGCTAAATGCGGAAAATGCTTCTTCCTTCTCTCCATCACCTATGGATGCTAAGTAGCTCACACAGTTTAGATGCTTAGGTCAGAAAACTGAACAACACTCTACTGTTTGCGAAAATATTATATTTATTGCCAGAAGTTAAATGATAAAGCATTGAACTTTAATGAATTCAGGCAATTCTGGTGATAGAAGCTTTAGTCTAACAATAAGTATTTGATAGCTGAGTTAATCTTTTGTCTCACGATTGAGTCACAAAGATGTGGATCGCGACGTTTCGACCGCTATACTGCTGGTCTTCATCAGGCGATGGTGTCGACTGGTTGCATGTGAGAATAAGAAGCACCGTGGCTGGTCGTAATTGGTGCATTTCGATCCTCACTTAGGCTGTTGTTGATTGGAGGATTTCAATCCTTGTCGTTCCGACTAGAAATTGTTCCCTCTGCAGTTCCGTCCACTTTGGTACTGATCGGCTGTTGTGTTGTCTGATTGTGGGCATCCACGCTTCAGGAATTTCAATTCCACTG
The DNA here is from genome assembly GCA_016490735.1 of Pachyseris speciosa. Taxonomy (NCBI): domain Eukaryota; kingdom Metazoa; phylum Cnidaria; class Anthozoa; order Scleractinia; family Pachyseridae; genus Pachyseris; species Pachyseris speciosa. Next base: position 1,287,834 of record JAEMWC010000078.1, on the reverse strand, counting down.
TCCCTGTTAATGTTGTTAGGGTGAAGTCTTATGTGAATAGCCTCTTTAACCCTACGGGTGTACCAATGTGGGTCTCGGTCAATAAATTTAACTTCGTCCCAGAGCGGATAATGTCTGGTCGCACTGCTATGTTCTGAAACGGCAGAGGTTTGGGTGCAAGCAAGCTGTATGTCTCTATCGTGTTCCTTAATCCGTTCATGCATAGATCTTCCCGTCTCTCCAATATAAACCTTACCACATTCGCAGGGAATCTTGTAGACTACTCCATCTTGTTTTACTGGATCGACAATGTCCTTAGGTCACACTAGGTGTGAATAAGTATTTTACATTAAATAATTTAATGTAAAATACTGATTATTGTTTTCACACCCTCTGACGTACCATTAATTGCTACTACAATCATGTCATACTTCTGTCAATGTTTGCAATCATCGTATATGTAGTCTAATTTTACTCAACTTAGTGTGAAATGTTTTGGTTCTTTTGTAATATTGTAATGTTATTGTATTGAACTAGCAATTCCATTAAAAAATGACAGATGGCCTATACATTGTAACTAGACAAGAGAGGAGTCTTGGATTCCTACTTATTCAGTTAGATTGCAGGTACAGTTTCTCGTTGCCTATTATTATTGTTACGAACCATTCACATACAGTGTAAAGATTTTTTAACAGGAAAATCAGTTATAATAAAGAAAATGGCAGAAAATCATAATAATCGATAGGTAATCAATGGGTAATCAATGAGTAATCAATAACATCAATGAATAATCACTGTCATTCATGAAAATTTATATTATTATTTATTACTATTGATTAGTCATCAATCACCCTGTGGAATCTGACAACTGAGAAGTTGAGCCCGCAGTCGGGTCAAGCAGCGCATGCCTGTGCAAGCCTGTGCAGAGAGAACAGAATGAACCGCCATTACGGAACTCTTTCAGTTTTGAACTCATTGTGTTATTTATCCTGGTCTCGGCACCATTTTGCAAAAATAATTAATTGAAATCACAAGTCTGAAATCACAAGTCTGAAATCACAAGTAACAACGAAACTAACGATCAAAATGAATAACACAACAAGTTCTAAACTAAAGGAGTTCCGTAGTGGCAGTTCATCGCGTTCTCTCTGCACAGGCTTGCACAGGCACGCGCTGCTTGACTCGACACCCATTTGAGGTGTCTTTGCAGCCAATGCAGGTCATGTGTCTCTGAATGATTGTTTATACACATGTCCCTGCCTCTTAACGTCATTCAGCACCATTGTTCATCATTTCAGAACCAACCAGTATGCCTTTGTTGCTGACATTGAGAAAGCATTCCTGAGAATCAAGATTACCGAAGAGGATTGTGACTATGTGTGCTTTCTGTGGTTTGAAGATGGTGACCCCGACAAGCCAATCAAAGTTTACCACTACACCTCTGTCTTCTTCGGCACAACAAGTTCCCCATTTATCCTCAACTCAACAATAATTATTCTTCATCATCTCTCTGAGTTTAAGAAGGATCAAGATCCAGGAGTGCAGTTTGTCGCTCAAGACCTTGAAGAGAAGCTTTACTGTGACAATGTACTTAGTGGAATGGATGATGAGGACACTGCCATTCAATATTATAATATTTCAAGGCAGCTTATAAATGATGTGGATATGAATCTACACCAGTGGTTCACAAAATTAAGCACTGAACGCAATCATTGAAAACATGGGAACTCAGGTTCTCAGAAGGATCATGCAGGACTATTGAGCATGATGTGGAACCCTAGGGATGACTCACTACAGTTTCCACAAAAGCTGTTGTGATTCCCCCTCATGTTTAGTTTACCAAGCTGCAAGTCCTGAGTTCTGCTTTATCAACATTTGATCCTATTGGTTTCATCTCCCCTGTCCTTGTTCCAGCCAAAACATTCATTTCGTCCCTGTGGGATAAGGGATTTGACTAGGATGCAGTTCTCCCTGAAGAACTACAGCAACAGTACAACAAAATTGCTACAGAAATTGAATCAGCTTCAAAGTTTGTCACCGCCCGTTATTTGGACTTTGACAAAACACTGCCCATAGAAATGTATGTATTTTGTGATGCATGTCCTGCCATTGCAGCTGGTTGTTGAGTATTCTTTGTTCAGGATGACACAGTTGGATTCATTGGCTCCAAGGTCAAAATCTCCTCATCCAAACATGTTCAAACAGTTCCCCAGTGGGAATTGATTGCCATGATTATGGGTGCTTGCCTAGAGAGAGACTTTCATCAAGGATTACCCCTCCATCTCATCATACTATTGGACTTACTCCATTTGTCTCCATTGGTTGATCAGTACCAAGCAACTTCTTGTCTTTGTTCGTAATCGCACCACTGAGATCTTGAAGCTCACTGGTATATCTTGCTGGTCTCATGTCAGCTTGACAGACAACCCAGCAGGCATACTTTCTCAAGGATGCACTGCACATGAATGCCGACATGTGGTCGACTATATGCCGACATGTGTCGACAAGCATGTGTCGACTATATGTGAAAAAGTAAATAATCAGCTGCAGGTTATCAAACGTTTCAGAAATCTAATTAGCAGGCCTACTATGCTTAGGCTTTATAATGCTTTTATTCAACCAGTCTTTTTTTATTGTAGTGACGTATGGCACTTTTGTAGTGCGAGGGACAGGGATAAGCTAGAACATGTAAATAAACAAGCACTAAGGGTAGTGCTTAATGATAAGGAAAACGGTTATGATGAGATGCTGCAGAAACTGGAATGGTAAATCTGGAACAGAGAAGGGTTCAGAACATGCTTATCACTGTTTTTAAGTGTTTGCATGGGGCTGCCCCGTCTTATTTGAGATCGCATCTTAAGGATCGGACGTCGGCGTACTCGCTCAGGGGCCACGCTATTTTGGAACTCCCTACTGTGAAAACAACCACTTATGGTCTCCATTCTTTTCGTTATTTTGGCACGCATGAGTGGAACAGGTTACCCGATGATGTCAGGCGATCGGAGACACTGGCTGGTCTTCGGCGCGGGGTTAAGCGGTATATTTTCCAAGGCCAGGCATTGCTACATTGATATACTTTTATTGAAACACTCTTATTGTTGTAACGTTCCTATATTATTTCACTTGATGTATTTATTTATTTAGCTAGTTAGTTAGTTATTTGTTATCTCATTCGGAGAAACTAGCGTCATGTATGCTATATCTAAATCCAAAGAAAAATAAAGTTATGTATGTATGTATGTATGTATGTATGTATGTATGTATGTATGTATGTATGACAGTCAACTCTGTGCGAGAGGGGTCCTCCATGGTTAACAAACCATTCACAAAGGCCAAGTTGGAGTCCTCAGGGCCTTGCACAAGACTCTGTTGTCACCTCAGCTGTGGACGGTCATGCTCAGGATGTGCAGTCTGACACTGGCAGTCTTCAAGCCCTGCTTGACATCTTGCGCTTCCAGTCCTATGAGCATGCTCTCCACATAATGTCTTGAGATTCATTGCCATCCGAAGCAGGCCTGTGCTACAAGACATTCGCCACGGGCATATTCTTCGGTTGTCAATTTGACAGTTCCAGTTCCTACAGCATCTGAGATGTCCAGCGCAGAAGTCGTTCTTCTACGAGCAACACTTCAAGACTCGACCCCAGCTGGTTCGTCAGCTCAATCTGAAGTTAAACCCAGATGGCCTTTTAGTTGCCCCGGGCAGACTCGAGCATGTTATGCTCGAACCAAGTGCAAGAGAACCAATTCTTGTCACAAGAAAATCCATATTAACGACTCTGCTTGTCCAGTCAGTTCATGTGAGACAGCTTCATGCAGGAGTAACAGACACTGTCGTTGCATTGCATTAAGAGATTTTGGTTGCCATCAGTACAACTAATGTACTCAAACTATGCGTCAGCTGATATCAAATAGGAGGAGCATACAAGCTACCACCTTCACCCGCCTTGCAAGACTTTCGTCTTAACAAGGTGAAACCATTTTCTACAGTGGGAATTGATTTTCAGTGGTCATCTTAAGGTCAAAAATGGTAGCAAGACACAGAAAGGTTGTCTGCCTCTGCTTGCAGCACTACTCGCTGTGTCAATTTGGAGATCGTGAATGACTTGTCACCTGATCAGTTCCTCCTCACGTTCAGTCATCATTGTGCAATCTGCAGAACCCCTTCACTGATCCTGTGTGATAATGCCAAAACATTCTTGAAAGGGGAAGAGATTAAGAAGTTGTTTCAAGACATTGAAAATTAAAGGGTGCAGCAACATTTTGCACAAAAGAGAGTTCAAATGAAGCACATTCCCTCCAAATTACCACATTGGAGAGGCATGTATGAGCGTCTAATAGATTAGTTAAGATGACAATCAAGAAAGTTCTTCACCGTGCTCTCATCAGTTTGCCAGAAATGCAAACACACATCAAGTAGTCATCAATGATCGCCCAATCACGTTTGCCTACCATGACTTGAATGATCCAGAGCCAGATTCCACAGGTTGAAACACTAAGGAGGAGCAAAAGAATTGCTGCACACCCCCGCCGCCAGTATGTGGAATCTGACAACTGAGCAGTTGAGCCCACAGTTGGGTCAAGCAGCACATGCCTGCGCAAGCCTGCACAGAGAGAACAGAATGAACCGCCATTATGGAACTCTTTTAGTTTTGAACTTGTTGTTTTATTCATTTCAGTCGTCAGTTTCGTTGACTTGTGATTTCAACATTAAAATCAATTTCACACACCCATTGATCATCACCAATAATCAATGACTAACCAGGTAATTACTCATTAATTTTATTATCCATACTTACTCCTTGATGTCACTGATCATTGATCAGTTGTAAAACAGATGTTGATGATGAAAGTGCTGGTGATCAATGATGGTGATGGTGATCATGATTAAAAGCAGTTCGTAGTCCAGCGAGCGTGTTTCGCGAAATTTAATTGAAAATTGGTGATTTGTCAAAATCGCTAATTATAAGTCCCACAAAATATTTTTATTCCAAATTCGCGAAATTAAAGTCGCACGAAAATAAGTGATAATAAGGTAACTCTAATACAACAGAAAATCCCATATATTTACAGTAATTTGTCATGTGTTGGCATCTCCAAGGTGAATGACCATTTTGGGCCCATGTTCTTTGAAATCTTACATGTACATGTATATTCAATTTTTTACCACTTCCACAGAGGCTTGGCATTTTTGGTGATCAATAGTCAACTAATATGATTTATGTTATTGATAAATGTTACAGAAGGAGAAACTACATGTAGGTGCACGCACATGTGCACAGTCTTGATGTATTAGATGGTACTGGTAATTGAGGCAGACATTTTCACATCACCTGAAGGGTCTGCATGCTTCCAAACAAATTAACTCCTTTCAGTTTCTAAATACTGCAAGTGATTTTATTAGATTGTTTGCCCCAAAGGGAAAATAGCTGTGTCATTTTGAATTTATAAATAATTGTCATAACATGGAAAATAATAGCCTAGTGTCATACAAACAGTGTTTTAGGGTGTGTGTGTTATTAGGGTCATGAGACCCAGTGTTGAGTGCTCTCAAAGTTAGCTTTCGACACTGCCTTAGTACACCTCTAACCCTTTTTTCCTCACTTACAGACTAGAGAAGAAAATTAGTTAATTTGGTGAAGGAGGGGCAAGGGCTGGAGAGCTGGAAAGGAATGGAATGACAACTAGGAGGTTAGATTCCAAGGAATGTGACCTCATCTTTCCTTAATGTTCATAACAGCAACCTTTGTCAAATCTTTAATTTCCTTTGTTGACATTAACAAATTAATGATTAATTTCAATTACTAAGGCTGGGTTGTAATTCCCACAAGTTTGCTTTCTTCAATGACTACAGTATTGTGATCATTCCAGAGAGAAGGTTTAATCAGGCTTAATATCCTTTTCAATCTTTTAGTTTCTCTGTTTTTTTTTTCCTGAAATTGTGGTACAGTGTACTCCACATGTAGTGTCTTTGAATCAAGACATCAACAACATCAGCAACATTACATTTTTTAAAACTCAGAAGCAATCAATACAGTTACATACATAAATTAAATATTATAGATTGCAAGTCAGACTGTAATTAACAATTGAGACAAAAAAAAAGTTGGTCAACAAGGAAGAACTGAATATTATTTTCATAACAATACAGTGGCAGATAATTGGGTACTTAGGAGAAAATAATTAATGAAAAGTGAGGAGGCACAACCTACATGTACATATCCTTAAGAGCTAGAAACAGTGTAACACTTACTGTTCTTGCGAACATTGTCTCTGACAGAGTGACGTCAGGGAAGCCAATAAAAATCTTGGCTGTATTATTCGTTTGGAAAGGTTCAGTAGCCTACAAAGACTGGTACGAGTTTCCACGCATGTTTTGTTTTTTTGTATCTAATATCAAGTGAAGAAGAGTCAAGAGGGAGTTGATTACAAAATTTCTCTGTAAGAAATAAAATCAATTTCACTATGCTATACCTTGTACGGTAACTGTGACAATGAATTTCCATTCTTTCTTCTTATGCCGAAGGGTTGTGGGGAATGCCATTAATGGCCTAAGCAAGCTGCTATCCAATATTTTCTTTTTTCCAGCATATTACAATAAACTGTAATTCTCTTCAATGAATTTTTCCTTTGGGCACTAATTTTTCCAGATGAAAATCAGACGTTTCGGGACTACTGTCCCTTCATTGGGGACAATACAGGGTGTATATACTGCTAGAGCTCTAACCAACCTCACCTACCCGAGATTAAGGGCCTCTTCATATGAGTCTGGTAACTGGACTGGCTCAGTTTAATAGTGGAACGAATTTTATCATCATTATTCTGTTTACAGGTGTATATAGGACATTACAGCTCAGTTACTGAGATGAAAAGTGGTGACTTGACCATTCAGGCGTGAAATGTAATGGACAAGTCTGGTGAGAATTTTTTGCTTTTATTGGTTCTCGAAACCTCCAAATCCTTTATCTTTAAGAAATTATTTGGAACTTTAAATAGAAGAAAAAATGAGGAAAAAGCAAATACTGTCTGTTCTACTGATGAAATTACAATTCATCATTTTCATCCCAGTAACCGGGCTGGAGTGTTCCTATAGCAAAAATTCCAGCCTGGTTACCGAGATCTCTGTCTGAGAAACCAACTTCTCGGCAACTGGGTCAGCCTGCCCTTTACCATGAATGGGATTCAAAAACGTGACCCCAGCGATACCAACCTACAGCTGTAGCCATTAAACCAACTCAGAACTGGTCATTTAAATTCCTTTTGCAATTAAATATAGCAATTATTTTTCCTATAATAATTATATTAATCTGACATTCAAAGTTTATAAACAAATATATACATGTATTTTAGTATTGTATCCTATAGGTGTAGCCGACAGGTTTGAATAGCATAATTATTTCTATGACCAGAATTCTACCAGTCTTGCCATTTTCGTGCTAATTAGAACTGCTACCATTTACATGTAGTCCCATTGGGAGCATAAAACACAAACATGAAACAAATTCTGGTTGTGGTAGCCAAATGACACCACTATGACAAATGGTCCATTGAGCAGCCCAGGGTTTTGCAACCAACAATTTGAACTTGAAATGGGAGGAGTGACAAATGATTAACTTGTGTGAGACTTTTCTGAACAGGAAGACAGCTAATATTTCTGCGTGTATGACTTTCCAAACCACAATTCAAAAAGGAAAGCAAAAATGAAATGAATTCTGGTGGTTGTAGCCAAATGACACCATCACAACAATGGCTCATTGGGCAGTTTACTGCCACTGACAATTTGAACTCATATCCTGAGGAGTGGCAAATCATTAATTATTTAATACTTGGCCGCACAGGAAGAAGAGCAAATTTTTTCACGTGCACAAGACATTTCTATAACCACAAAAACGAAAGCAACAATAAAATGAATTTTAGTAGCTGCCGCCAAATGGCACATCTATGACAATGGCTGATGGAGTACAGTGTAGTGGCTAACAATAATATTTGAACTCATATAGTGAGGAGTGGCAAATGATTAACTCTTTAAGACTTTGGTACACAGGACGACTAGCCATTTTTCTACATGTACAGGACACAAAAAGGAAGCAAAAATTACAAGTATTATAATAGTTATGACAATTGTCTATTAAAAAGTGTAGTCCAACCAAAACTTTGAACTTGTAAAATGAGGGACAACAAATAATTAATTTGAGGCTTTCCAAAGCAACATGAGTACCTTTTCTACGAGCTCAAGACTTTCTCAACCTGATGATTCTAAACAAAACAAGGAATTCTGGTAATTCTAGCCAAATGATGCTATGGTGACAATGGATCACTCAGTAGTGCCGACATACAATTTGAAATTGTATTTTGAGGTGTGGCAAATGATTAATTTGAGTCTTTGCCGAAAAGCAAGAGAAGCATTGTTTTGCAAGGTCAAGGCTTTCTTAACCGCAATATTCATAAAGGAAAGCAAACGTGAAATAATTTCTGGTAGTTGTAGCCAGAGGATGGCAGCACAACAATGGTCCATTGAGTAAAGCACTGTGACTCACAATTTGAGGGTGGCAGAAATGATTTTAATTCAGACTTTGCCAAACAGCACTTGACGAACATTATTCTAATGCTCCCATTAACTTGACTTCCCCAAGACAAGACAAAGTGATTTTCTTACAACCACTCACTGCACCTTTAAGTTTTGTGGCTACTTGCATACATTAAACCATGATAACATATAATTTATACATTAAAAAAATTCTCGCCTGGCTTTATTTTCTAAAGGTCTTTGTTGTAAAGATAAAAAGAAATCAGTTTTCAACCAAAGTTTAGGGCATTTCCTTCTGAAAAAAATTAAAAATAATTTTGTGCATGTTTTAAACTACTTTAAGGGTGACGGATCAGTAAAAAGATCCTGACAATCACGGCATCCTTTTAAGTTTTCCAGGGAAATGTCAGACTACTAATATGGGTCAGCTTGTCAGGAAACTGAAACTTGAGGTGGGTGAGTGCCTTCCATTGGGGTCTGGCCTATGTTCACCACATGACACTTAAGAAGGGCTATCGGATATTAAACCATGCTAATGTTTTTCACGTCTAAAAAGCTGCATATCTTTCTTATCTGGCATCCACCAAACATAAATGATGATAAACTTTACAACAAACACACATAATAAACACTAAGAATTTTGAACACTTCAGAACATAGAGGTGAACAAAATAAACATGAATAGACATGGACGGAAATGCTGTTCTAAAAACAAACCACAATATCTATAATACTGTATATTTATCAAAGCACACATGCAAGACTGAAAAAGGTCTTCTTTCTGTGGAAATACTTTCATAAGTTATAAAAAAAAAAAACATTCATCTTACCATTGCCTTTCCCTGAAGTTCAGTGAGGCTGCATCTTCACATTCCACAGCACCTCACTGAAAAGTGAAATAACATTGCCAGAAGAAACAATTCAAAAAATGTGCAACCTCTACATGTAAATAAGACAAGGAAACCTTATGTGTTAATGCCTTTCATTCTTTACAACTGTGCTGTCAAAAAAATACCACCCCACTCTCCTTGGGGGTAAGTGCATAAATTATTTGTAATAATTGAAGGGCTGAGAGCATAAACTGCCTATGTGTAATTTTCGGCCGTTTTTTTAGTTCGCTTGGATTTGTCCAAATTTTTGCATGTGAACTGCATTTTGATTCAAAAACATTGTCCCGTATTTTTTTTCACCAATTTCTTTTTCGTTTTCGAGAAATAACGTATGCAAAAAAAACACCTAAAACTACACATAGGCAGTTTATGCCCTCAGCCCTTCATATGTCTGCCTTATTAACATGCATGAAGCAATGCCCAAGGGTATTCTTTATGCGCAATGTGCCTTTTTGACTCATAAACAGCCCACAAGATGCCCATCCGACTTGAAAATGGTCGACTTTTTTAAATGCAGCACTTATTACCAGTGTTTTGCTTACTGATAGTGCTCAAGAAGCTTCCTTAGCTGGAAAACAGTGCGCAACATTCTGGGTTGACTTAAAAACAGCACACAGCAACCTTGGTTAACCTTAAGCCAGCGCGCGTAGATTTTGTCCGACTTGAAAACAGCACTCAAAAGATTTAGGGTTATTGTTAAGTTTAGAGTTAGGGTTAAAATTAGGGCTAGGGTTAGAGTTAGGGTTAGGGCTAGAGCTAGGGTTAGGGTTAGAGCTAGGGTTAGGGTTAGGGTTAGGGTTAGGGTTAGGGTTAGGGTTAGAGCTAGGGATAGGGTTCGGCTTAGGGCATTGCGAACGTTAACGTTAAAGTAAGCGGCGTATTTTGAGTGTCGCACAGGTTTCTTGGTTTCTTGGTTCCTCCGAAATGAAAAGAGCGTACAGGTTTCTTGGTTGATTTTTAATTCTTTTGGGAAGGCTTTGGCCGATGTAAGTAAAGTGTTGAAGAGGGTGTTTTGGTTGAAAACGGCATACAGCTGGATCGGATTTGACTCTAACTCAGTGCTTAAAAAGCTTGCTGTCGGCTGAGAAATAGAATAAAATATTAAAGAAGGCTGTTTTTATTTGAAGATAGCTTTTGGCCACTACCAACAACTTCTGTTCGTGAGCAACACCGAAAATTTGAGTTAACGATGTTCAAGGGCAAAATTAAGAGTTAAAAGAGTAAGCTGTTTCCCGTCGGTTTCCGCTTCGAAACAGAGATTTGACTGGCGCTTCGCGTGCTTTGGTCATTATTGAAACGATTTTGAAGGGTTCATTTTCGTCGTCAAATGGAACCAGTGGAATGAAATTCGTATCACAAATCAACGTAAATGACGACAGTGGAAAAACTGGAACGAAATACTTAACTAGTTTTGTTGGCTTCAAGACGTAAATATTTGCATAGGATGTGAAATTTAATCCGTATTGTCTGATGCGTAACACAACGACTTGTTAAAATGTCTCGCGTGCAAATACGTTTTTGCTGGTGTTTATCTCGCTTGAAAATACGTTTTTCTGATGTTTACAAGCCTCCATAAAATCAAAATAACCGAGTTGATCGACGCAAAACTTATTTATATGTTGAAATTCGGCAGCATGTCTCCCTGTGTTTACATAACAACTCGACGACCGACCACGAGTAATATTTTCCACGCGCGCCAATGCAACTTTTCCCTGGATTGTTTTCAAGATAGTCATCGAAAACGGACGGACTTCTCGTCATGCTGACTTCCCTCTCTCGGATGAATTCTCCGTAATGTTTCCGAATTTTGACGAACTGTTTCACGGCTTCGATGGCCTGCGAGACAGCAGACTTCGGCCGCAATGAATTGTGGGAATGTTATGCCTCCGCGTGCGAAGGACACTCTGCAAACATCACTGACTTTTTTGCCCTAAAACTCCAAAAACACCTCTCCTTTTCGCAAATTCAAGCACGGTAACCTTTCAGAAATGGACCAAGACTAGCAAAACCGAGCCGCTTTTGAGATGAGAGATGTTTTCAGAGTTTTTTTTTCTGCCCGGCTCTTAATCTCTACTCCCAAACCTGAGAGTCAAATTCATCTCTCTCTTCATGGTTTGGCACGCAGAGAAAACACGACTGGCTTCTTTCAGCCGTGTTAGACTTATGGATCTCAAGACTTCATGATGTCCTTCGATCACCGAGCGAACAGGCAAATTGACATAATTCGATTAAACCAAACAAGCTAGCGCGCATCGCGTCGGGAGCTTCGGCAAACACGTTGCGTAAGTACCAATGTTTTAACAGCCAAAACTTTTAGTCTACGTCACACTATGGAACAATCCTTTCTACCTGTCAATCATTTCATGTCCAGTTTCAGTTTTACCCTTCAGTTACGAGCATTTGGCGCTAAGTTTTCAAATAAAGAAATAAAGAATACCCTTGGGCATTGCTTCATGCATGTTAATAAGGCAGACATATGAAGGGCTGAGAGCATAAACTGCCTATGTGTAATTTTCGGCCGTTTTTTTAGTTCGCTTGGATTTGTCCAAATTTTTGCATGTGAACTGCATTTTGATTCAAAAACATTGTCCCGTATTTTTTTTCACCAATTTCTTTTTCGTTTTCGAGAAATAACGTATGCAAAAAAAACACCTAAAACTACACATAGGCAGTTTATGCCCTCAGCCCTTCAATTATAATCTTTATCTATTAGTAAATAATAGTCAAACCAGTAAGTCTCAGGAAAAAAATAATGAAATTTAAAAGTTTGAAAGCACATGTACATTTATGTAGAATCGTCTTCTGTGGTAAATAGCCTGTTCTGGAGTTGTGCAGGGAACTGGGGCGAGTTTCAAATTTTAACCAATTGATAAATTGACACCATCACATGAAAGATAACATTGAGAATGGCCATTTGACCATGTTTGATGATTTTACATTCAAAAGAGACCAAGTTATGGACTTAAAAACATAGTTTAAAATCCATACAAATGTTTGAGGCTGCATCCCCCAAACCCATATAAACTCTTAAAATTTTTTACGATTTATCTGATAGTAGTTGTGTAAATGGGCAAATAAAGTGATTTTCACCTCCGAGTTACTTCCAAATAGTAGGTGCATGATGGAATTTTACTGCTGTCACAAAACTGAAAAATATTTTTTAAGAGTTTATATGGTTTTGGGGGAGGCAGCCTCAAAATTAAAGACGTTTGTATGGATTTTAAACTATGTTTTAAAGTCCATAACTTGGTCTCTGTTCAACCTGAAACCATCAAACTTGTGCAAATGGCCAATCTCAGTGCTATCTTTCACATGATGGTGTCAATTTATTGATTAGTTAAAATTCGAAACTCGCCCCAGTTCCCTGCGCAACTCCAAAATGGCCTATTTGAGACTTGGCAAGAGAGCAAAATGCATGATACATTGCAATAACAGTTACCCTGAGGGAACAGAGCAAATGCCAGCTCCACAGGGATTAGAGTTATTTTTGTAAGAGGTCTCAAACTCAAGTGTGAGTCAAATAATGCAAAAAAAAATACTAATTGCTATGACATATTTATGTTTTTCTGTTCGCATCTATACCATTACAGGGCTGTGCTCTTGCAAAACCCAGTGGCCCCTGGCGACTTACCTTTGCCTTTGGGCGACAAGGAAATCTTAGCTTTTGCACAAAAATAATTACTATGCCGGGTACCTTGGATTTCAAAGGTTCAGAGTTTTGGGCTTCCAAAAGTTGTTCTCAGAGCACAGTCTTGCATTAGATTCACCAATAATTAACAAAATGTTACCAAAGTGGAGGTGGTATATACATGTACATGCACATGTATTCACCAAGAAGATGAAAAGTACAGAGCTGAGCATCTATCACCATTTGGCGACACTTAAGTGAACAATCATTGTCCAAGCATCTACCAAGCCAGTTGATAGCCAGCATCAACAGGTCATTTTGGATTTTTTTTTTATGCAAAACCCAAAGCAATGCTAGAGGGTGAATACTGGTAACAAATACCACCCAGAATTTCAGTTGCCAGTCACTGTGTGCAAAGAGCATTGGATATTTTTGTAATAATAAGCTTTCTCATTTAACCTTGGCATGTGCTGTAGTAATAGACCTCAGGGTTGTCATTAAGTTTTGAAGCACGCGTAACATGAAATTTGTCACCCGTAACATCTGATCTTGCTCCTTGAGCATTGTTTATTTACAAAGCAACCATCACCTGTAACACTGACTGAGCTCAGCTGTAACAGGTGTTACGGGTTACAGCTCCTAGTGACAGCCCTTGACCTCATTCGAAAATGCTTAGTTTGGGGCCACACTGGAAAACATGGCTTTTGTTCATGCGGGATGTATGTGATACCAAAGATGTTCTGGTGCATTAATTTTTTTTTTACCTTCCGGTGTGAGGGCTGATGTAGTGCAAGCCCAGAATATTCCAAAATAATGTGGTTGGCATCACTCCTGAGTTTGGCAGATTAAGTGTCCTGAGAGCAATCAGAGCAATCTTTTCACATGACCTAATTTGTTAAGTCTTCCAGGAGTTGGTTGCCTTCTTGGTGTGACCTAAAGGATATCACTGACATGTCGCTGGCATGTAGCACATAAGGAAACTTTTTTTAAGGCGGGCATAGCCAGTTAACAGATGAACCAAGACAAAAAGCTTCACCAACATAGGTTTGGAAATGGTATTATATATGTACACTATATTAGTAGTAAAAAATCAGCTATTAGTTATTAGAAGACCATTATGATTTAGGCTTAAATGAATGCGGCATCATCATCATCATCATCATCATCATCATCATTAACCAGGTTCTAGTCTAAATTTAGCTCATGAGGTCCAATGAGGCACTGTTTACACGGACGCGGTTTCATTTGTAACCGCATCGGTTTCGATGCGGTTACGCCTTTCGTTTACACGGCGCCGATCGAGTTCGGTATCAGAACCGGGTCGTTTTGAATACGCTTTCAAAAGTGGAGCGTTTTCAAAACGATACGGTTTCATTGGTCGTGTAAACGGCGAAACCGCATCGATTTGAAAACGGTTAAGACTTACTTATTTTTGGGCGAAACTGTCTGGTTCACGAAGGGTAAATATGGTGAACCTCGCACGGAGTGCAGCGCTTTTTTACACAATCACAATTTAAGTTCGCTTTTTCAGCTTTAAGATATTTTACTCTCTATAAATCGAGAGGCATATCGTAATAACAGGCAGAGATGTCTTGAAATGTTGACTTTTTCGTCGATACGCTCCAGAGTAACGACGAGAAAAGCAAAACGACGATTCTGGATCTCGTATTTGATGGGACAACGTTTTGGACGGTGTTATGATTCCAGAAGAATGCTTGAGTACGAGATCGCCATGACGTAAACGGTTGGATAGGTTCCGTGTAAACACTTCGAAACCGTGTCGTTTTTGATGCGGTTTCGAGGCCATGAAACCGTGTCGATTGGAAACCGTGTCCGTGTAAACGATGCCTGAGTCTCTTTTGGTTATTTTAGGAGGGTCTTGGAGGAACCGCAGCCAGCTTCAGGCTTGGTGCCAGTTCCAGTGTTCACACAGGCAGTGTAACAAATTTTCAACACAAGTGAAATTTGTAACAAAACTAAGCAAAGACTGAATGAATAATTTTTAGCTTTCCTTACTTGTACGGGGATGAATATTAAGTACTGCCTCCAGCTCGTAGCAGTTTGCAGCGGGTTTGTGGTCCTCCGCAAGAAGCTGGATCGGGTTACGGTCTTGTTTCCGTCTGACACAGGTTTCAACGGGAAAATTGTCGCTAAAACTCACTCCAAGACATCCACATGTTCTCTTTATCCGCTTAGGGTGTTCAATAAATTCATATGAAGTAAATCTAACTCAAATTTCCATCGTGGCCACAAACCCACTCACACTTAGCTTGAAATGAACGCTGGGAAAAAATTCTTCAGTGATGGGAGGGGAGGGTGAAGAGAAGGGAGTTGTTCTTGAAACAGTACTGGAAAACCGACAAGATCTGTCTCTCTGACCAAGTTCGATGTCGTGTTGTTTTAAGATTTTTGCATTTCCTGAAGTATCAAATGTTGACAATCCACGAATTAAGAAATGATAAATCATCAAAACTGTATACAGTGATAACAAACTCGAAGATTTATCATTTTAGGCGACAGGTACATTTGAGAAGTTTTTGACCCCTGACACACGTTTGTTTGTGAGATAATTTACCCAGAACTGCCAAAGATGCAACTTAAGTACAGTTACACAGTATTGTTTGCTCGTCGCCCACCTGGCTCAGAACTGAATGCCTATGAATTCCTTATTACAATCTTATTTTTAGTGGCACCTTTTGATTTTTCATCGCATGATTAGTTACGTCAAGAAAGCAGGCACTATGTATAGGCCAAAAGCAGATGAATTTTGTCGACAATTTGACGGATTGAAGTCGTTAATTGGACGATGTCCAAACAAGTATTTCCCCAAAATACTTGGAAGGTTTGTGGACGTGGAAGCCGCTAATCCCCTGTGAAAAGATTCCTGACGTTTCATTTCTACTTGACATCTTAATATAGTTATACCCCACAAATATTTTAATCTAACGGCCACGGACATTTCCTTTACAGGCACATCAAGTCTAAATACTAAGGCCTACTCTACCCAAACTCGAGTCCGACCGAGGCAAATTTCAACCGCCTGATGAATGACGTCCTACGGTGCGGTAGCCATTCAAAAGTGCTTTTCTGCGTGGCTGTTCATTCTCTTAGTATACGTTGAACAATTTTCTGTAGTCTCGGAGCGTGGTTATTTTAGTGAAGCCGTCTGGCAGTATTTCGAATTCGAAACGGTAACTTATCGCAGACTTTTAGCAAACGGTGGCTTTATTTTCAGGGGCACCCAACGAGCCAAATCAACCAAAAGCTGTAGAAAGGCATTTTAAAGTACGTTATGGTGTTTGAAGTCTGTTTAAAGTGATGTTTTCATATGCTAGATGAAGTTCATCTGTTCGGATTCCCTAGCTGAAATTTTAATTGTCCGAAAATGTTAGGGAACAAAATCTTCCTTGAGAAAATGTAACCTGAAATGAACTCAGTTCCACGAACTTTCTAAGGAACTATTTTCTTTCCGAAGATGTTAGTTGTCGTTTTTGACTGCCAAAAACAGCAATTACAACCTTTTCGAAAACCTCAAGGGCTATTATTTCCCAATTGCGAATCTTTTAGGCCACGTTTCAGGGGCACCCAACGAGCCAAATCATCCAAAAGCTGTAGAAAGGCATTTTTAAGTACCTTGTGGTGTCTGAAGTCTCTTTAAAGTGATGCTTTCATAAGCTAGAAGAAGTTGATCTGTTCGGACCGGCCATAGCTGAAGTTTTAATTGTCCCGCGAAAATGTTAGGGAACTAAATCTTCCTTTGAGAAAATGGAAGATGAAATGAACTATCCACGAACTTTCTAGGGAACCATTTTCTTTCCGAAACTGCTAGCTGACGTTTTTGACTGTCGAAAACAGCAAATACGACCTTTCCGAAAACCTCAGGGGCTATGATTTCCCAATTACGAATCTTTTAGGCCACGTTTTAGTTACGAAAATCCGAGTGCACTCTTTAATCGACGCCGAAAACCCAGGGCGAATTACCGTCCACCGAACCGGATATCTACCGAAAGTTGTCGCTGGGTGCCCCTGACGTTTTAGTTACGAAAACCCGAGATAACTCTTTAATCGACGCCGAAAGCACAAGGCGAATTACTCTCCACCGAACAGATATCTAACGAAACTTGTTGTTGGGTGCCCCTGTATTTTGAACCGAGTCAAAGTATAATTAACATACGGTGTATTGTCGTCGCATGCATGTCATGCATGCAGTTATGGACATTGCATCTCCTTTCTGGTGGATGAAGATTACCTGGTTTTCTTGCATAACAAGCTAAGTTGACTGTAAAGTCGTAAAGGTGTTGGAGAGGGACGCAGGCCACGCTATCTTGGTTTCCGAGATCAACTAAATCACGCGCTATCATTATAGAATGTCCGGCGGTGTAGTGAAACATCACTGGATAAAGAAATACTCATAAAATCTAGCTGGCTTAAATTTTATTTTTCTTTCTAAAATGAACTTAAAATACTACCCAATAGGTTATAAGGCAGTTTTAAACACAAAATTAATCTAACCCAGAAATGCATGGCATCTTGTATATAGAGACTGACGTTTCATAACAGCGGACACAGCGGGTACAATGTTGAGTTGTGTCAGAAGCGTATGCTACTCTTCTGGTTGTGTGTATTCATGAAACCAAGAAACATGTATCTCTTTAAATTAGACCTCCTCTGCGGCCGTCTCAAGAATGTTAAGGCTATACGCCGCCAAAAGACTGGCAATGAAAAGAGTAAATAATAAATCAACCGGTAAAAGAGGAACCGATTAGCCAGAGAGTGATTCGGCTCTATTGTGCTGAAACTTGTAAAATCAGACTGGACACGAAAGGCGGCCGGCCGGAGATCTCTCTATTTTGCGAGATTGCAGCCAATAACGCCTTTAATTAGCAATCATCATCTAGGAGAAATATTATTATAAGAACGTTGTTATTATAGGACTGTTGGTTTTTTTTTTTTTTTTTCAGCGGAAATTGTCCGGGTATGTTTCTTTCTCTCTCTTCTTTTTTTTTTTATTCGGTTCAAGGTTAATTGGAGGCCTGGTGATGGTTTACTTGTACTTCAAGTTGAACTGATTAATGTCCAATCCGTCTGCGAAATAAAATCTCTTTGTGGACAGTTATTAATTGGCGTCTAACCTTTTGGCCCTCACATACTCACGCACAATAAGATTTGCAACTAAGCCATGCGATATGATATCACAGCTTACGATACGGATGGAATGACTGCAATGAGGGAGACTCCATATCGAAGTGTCCGCTCCCGAAAATAACTGCCGATCAAACCAAGAAATAAATATTGGGAAGTATATCAATTTCATGTAAAACCATATATTGGACTAAACTGGTGACTAAACTGGTCTACCAACTTGACGAAAGTTCAAATGAACGGTACCGGCATCGACTCTGAGGATTACATGTATAATGCAGAAGATTCAGCCGTTTTCGAGAGCAAGCATAAATCCGTTTAGCTTCTTGCCACAAAAGTCATATGCGGCTATATTGATTTACTGTGATAAGTAAGAGTCGCTAATGATTCGCCGTTGGTTATGAAATGTTTGCTAAACGACTCAAGGAAATGCAACAGGAAACCTAACTTGTCGCCGGAGCCGAAGTGGAGAAAGTAAAAAAAAGAAAAGATTTACAATGGCTGATCCGAACAGAGAAAATACTTTAAAATGGGATATCGTGAGCCGTAGTTTTAAGACAGTGTACAAAAGGAGAAATCTGGAAGAAGCAGATAAAATCGACCATCTTTTATTCAAGCCGCAGCCAAGTAATTGTGGAAAGGACAACTTTGGAATAGAAAACACCCCATTTCTTTATGTCAAGGAAGCACTAAAATTGTAAATAAACAACCAGGTATAGGAGTTAACTTTCTGTTTAAAACAAACAGCGTGTAAATTATATCACTGAATGCAGATTGCGCAAAACTAACACGTATAGTTGACTAGTATCCACACTTTACCTCAACAAAGAGAGAAATGCTTAACAGACACACTGATATCAGTCCGTTAATGATAACTGGAAGGTTTTGCTCGGCTTTTCAACCGTGAAAACAGTCAGAAAGGGAAGCGAAAAGGGATACCAAGAAATTTCTATAATCTGGGATAACGACCACTTGACGATAAGACGTGAAACCAATACTAACGACGCCAGTTCCGTCCGGAGAGGTTAAGAGTTGTTATATCGTTCTTTTTGCAGCTCTCAGCTATCTTATTTGCAATCGGGCGAAAAAAAAGTGGCAAAATCTGTTGGGTCGGTTAAAAAAACTGCCTTTGCTTAAAACTTATGATCTCCGAACTTTCAAAAGAACTGAAAAAATATGTGGCAAATGTTGATCAAAATTTTTTTTGTTTTCGCCGAAAAAGAGATCTTCATCAATTTCATTCCTTTTTACACTTTCAGTTTCACTTTAATAGTTGGTGTTATTTCCATGGGACTTTATGCGATTAAAATATATGCATTAATGCAAATATAGATGTAGGACAGATTTTTCATAACTGTGGGAAAAAAACATTGGCTGCCTCGAAAGCCATCCACTAATATCTTTGAAATACTATCTATGATGCAATCCCGTCAAACTGTCCAATTGAAAAAGATTTATGATTTGTTAGAGACGTGTGGATCAAACGGCGTGATTGTCTTTCAGTGCAGAAAGTTCAATGAAATTCATCACGGAGTTAATCAAACAATGTCGACCTCTAATTTTTCATGTTGTTTGTTGTTCGAGTTGCGTGCGATGCGATCCGGTAAACCACATCATCGACCATGTAACGACCGGGACTCAAGATCGATCATTACAATTTCTACACATGTTACGAGCCCACTGTAGCGGAAAGCACGTCCCACATCTCCATCCTCAAACCATTACAGCATTTCTGCGCGCTGCCATGGTGCTTTCGCCGTGTTTTTTGACAAGCGCCATGTCCGTCCCCGCATTTGGAGCGCTGCAATTTGCCCTCGCCAGACATTGATGGATCATGATGCATCGATTCTCCACACCCGACTCATAGTTTTCCCAGTAAACAATGCACCTCCCTTCCGGCCTGTCGACTCTGACCTCTCGAGGGCAACAGATTTGTGGATTTGCGGATTAATGCCGTAATCATATTACAAAGTGGAGCTCTAAGTGGCGACCAGAGCATGAAATTCTTCGATTAAGAAGCTGCAAACTCCGTGCGAAACTGTAAACGACGAGTGCTTCAAGTTTGCGAGCCGAGATAACAACAAAACGCGCTTTACCGAAGATGCGCCTCATTTTATTGCAACTCTTCATCCTCTATTTAACAGCCACAGAGGAAACGATTGCAGGTTAGTTGGCCCTGTAGGGATTATTCACACTTCTCTATCCGTTTTCAAGGGTTTGGTGTTGTCTCAAAGAGGACAATCTGTGAACTTTATAGCTTTGCCTAGCGCGCTCATTAAAATAGGCGTGGAATCGGTAGAGAGGTGAAGACGATTTTGTATAGAAAGGGTACTCAGTATTAAAGGATCTGTAAATTACTCCTCATTTTATTCAGAGGGGAGCAATTAAGCTGTAGTTTGATACCATTCTAGCTACTCACCATACCCCTAATATACAAGTCAAAGTTCTATTCGATGATGATCGAAAAGAAAAATTTTGTTTTCGCGGAATTATACAAAACATTTGCCTACAGATTTGTGGCCATTGAGGTGTTCTTGGACGCCGGAAAACCAAAGACATTTCTGTTCAGTTTTCGGTGATTCTCAAAAACCTGCACGCAATGTAGCCATTGTCAAGACGTTTTCTCATAAACAAGTTTACAACAACTCTATTAGAGGTCAGTACCGTTCTTACAGGCTCCAAATTTGGCCTAGATACAGTTTTTAGGACGGCTTGTTTAATGTTATAGAACGGGATGTGTGCGGTCGATAGAAATATTTGCGGCTCTTAATTCAGAAACTCCCTGCCATGCAAGGCTTGAAGAAAAATCTAGCAGTCAGGTCCTTTCATTATCTCTAGAAATCGCTTTATTTTAAACAGTCTATTCTTTTTGCCTAGAGGAATAACAACCACAGAAAGATTTATTGAAACTTCTATTGTGTCAGTTAATGACGTGTAATGGACCCTTGTTTCTTATTTATGTATTATCGCGAGGTATACATTGTTCCTCGCTCTTTAGAGTGACTGGTTTAGTTAACCAAAAAGACAAGAAAAATGTACCAAAGCAGGATCACGCCGAACATCGTGCAGGTTGTAAACACAATAGTTGTCATATTTATTGTAGGCTGCCAGTATCCTCGCAGTCATGTGGCCGTATACTAGGTTCCCGATCCCGCCAGTGGAAAATGCGGGCAGAAATAATTTTAACCTTATGATTGCTGTTTTCGAGCAAATTGGTAGCAGTGAAATTATTATGTGGGCAAACTGCACAAACTCGTAACTACCAAAGAAAAACGTTTGATGGAACCCTCACCGCTTGGGTTGACGTGTTGAGGAGCTGATAGCTAATCTTCATTTATAAAGAGGTTTTTCCTCCACACATTATCGCAGTTTTGTTCGGTTAATCTTTTTGATTTACTTGGCATTAAAATACAGTTTAATTGTATATTAAAAGCCTCAAAGGTATTTGAAAGTGAAGGATGCAGTACTTAAGCGAGAAATAAAGTCGCATCTTCTCAATTTCCTCCGAACATGAGGGTCTTTTGACGGAAATACTTTCAGCGTGAGAATTCATTTAAGATTTTAATAGAACTTGTTCGCTCAGAACTAAAGACGTTATACTGATTTTTTTGAAAATATAAAGTCTTATGCTCGATCGGCGTATGGGACTATCCGGTTTTACAAGGCAATGATTTTATCGCTACAAGCTTAGTCGATCCAGGCTTCTCGAAATTCAGCGCTTAAGAGTAATAAAGTAAAAAAAACCAAATGATTAATAATGTCTGTATACCGCCGCGTTTTCAGAAAGGCTAGATCTTCTTCCGGTCTCAACATTGAAAGTGAATTGCAAAATATCGTGCATTGAACTGGGATATCAGAGCAATGTTTATCCCCTGTGAAGCCGCACGATATTTCATAAACATTTGCACACTGGGTTTTATCAACTGATGTTCGCAACGTAATCCATCAAACGCAAGCGTTTCTTAATCCTATGAATCCCCCCTAAAATGCCTACAACATGACTCACTTCGAAAACGAGCAAACTATTCCACTTTCTCAACGAGAAAAATTACTTTAGTAAACACACATCTCCACTCTGCGGAGAACATATCAACAGTGGCATTGTCGGCTGCCAAAAGTGATGGATTGCCCTAGACACGTAATTATTTTCATTAGCAGTTAATTAATTTTCTTTTGACAGTTCCTCTAGCACGCTATTGTTGTGAAAAGTAAACTTTGTTGCTTCAACTCGAAATTGTGTACTCGTTTGGTCACCTTGTATGCCCAGGATTACGCAAGATACTAAAACAATATCAATAGAAACGAAGACGAAAAAGATCTAGCTATCAGAGGCTTGGGAATACGGCGAGAGAGAACTGAACTGAAACAATCATAGAAAGAAACACATCATGATAGATCTCCCCATTGACTTATTTCGGCTGTTTTCTTACTGGAAATAACAGCCAAAATTTTATTTTGAAGTCAACGATGGCTGGAGAAAGCCAGAGTTTTGGGGACATTTCATACCGCCCACAATTCAGGTTAGCGAAGGGGCAAAGAACGCGGAGAATAATGAATAGAGGAACTTAAATCCCTTCCTTGTTTGTACTGCCCTTGCCCATGGCATCGTCGTTTTGTCCCATTTTATTTGCATTGATGCCTTTTTCAATGGGTAAACTGAAGATGTTATGCTCTCAGTGAAGAATAGTCTGGTATAGTGGCAAGGGTATGGTAATTTTGCTAAATAGATGCCCTAAAGGACTTTTACTTAAAAGAGCTTTTTTATCTTTAAAAACTAGGAGAGATGGCCTAATATAGGCCTGAGGGTTCTGCGTGGTTAACGCCAACCCCCGTCAAATAAAGGATGTACAGTTTTTTTTTCATATATAAGAGAAAAAATTGATAGTCTGCCACTTTCTTTGAGCTTTCTTTCGTGACAAAAACACATTGTCGAAATCCTGTTCATTAACTTACCTTCTCGTGAAATTATTTTAAGACTGTTTCCTTTAAAACTTAATGTGCCTTTTTGAAGCACATTGATTCACGAAAATGTTTTCTGGTGTTCCATCAGTCTTATGCGGCTTTGTTGCCTGATTATTGTTATTATGTTTACAGTGTTTAGCAAAAGCAAAACCATCCGTAAGTGCTCACAATTAGACCTATTTCCAATGCAATATTTTAAACACCCAAAATATGACAGTGACGAGAAACCTTACCAGGGCCTGAAATGCCCTGAAACAGCTTCCTTCCTAACTTAAGATATTTGGTTTAGATGCTTGCAATACTGACTTTTTCCTTCTATTTTAGGAACTACAGTAAGTTATGTCTTACTAAGAAAGTTTATTTTGGTTATATTAATCACTGACGTGAAGAGGACTCTGATATGTACTTCATAATTCACTAGAACATTCTTTCTAATATGATGTAGAGGAAAATCATGTGCAACAATTGTGACCACACCTCCTCTCCCCCCCCCCCACCCTCACCCCCACCCTGAAAAAAAAAGGCATGAATAAAGCAGAAGACCAAGCTTATTTTGTTTTCATCGTCTCTGCTTTCGTTTTAAGGTTTTCCTTACTTTAATTAACCTCCCTGAAACAATTCTTTTAGATTGTTCGTCACCTCTTGGTTTGAAGTCAGGTTTAATAAAAGATGACCAGCTTTCTGCTTCCTCGTTCTTAAGTCCATTACTGCTTCCAGCTGCAGGAAGGCTCCATAACACAATGTAAGTACCCTGAAATCATCTCTTCTTAATGGGAAGCTTGTGGTCAGTTAGGAATCTCAAACTCAAACTCACTCCTCGAACTTAAATGAGGTCCACTAACAACTTGGATTATTACTATCTTAGGGTTACCAAAGAAGTATATATATATATATATATTCCTTTTAAATTTGTAAACGTTTATTGTAAAATTGCTTGTAAAATTGCTTGCCATTCCTTGTACCCCTTTATAAACCTGCATGGAGAGTGAAACGTGGGGTTAACTTTTCTTGTTCAACTCAGGAACAAAATTATCACCTCATAGCAGAGATTAAAGCTTGTACCACCAACTGGTTATTCCAGGACGAACGCTGCAATGCCAAAACTCAGTATTTCTCACTGTCTCAACACTTACCTCTGCAACCACGTGAAACAAAATTGAAATAAGCAAAAAAAACGTTGTTGTTGTCGAAAGTAACACAAAACAGTTTCTTAGAACAAACTATAGTCGCTGAAAAATAAAAGTGAAATAGCTATAAAGCCCAGCAATAACAGTTTCAGAATATGGGGGGTATCCTATAGTCTACCAAAGCAACATCTAATCCCACCTACAGTGGTACTTTATGGGAACAATTTACATCACGTGACCTGGGTATTTGACACCACCAGCAAAAAGCAGTGGCCAGCTTGACTCAAACCAAAGGGCAATTGTTGGGATTGCAGAATTAGGGTCAGTGCTTTGGTGTTTGCATGGGTTAGCTTAGGGACCACATTTCATGAGAATTCGAGAATGAGATCAAGAGCAAGATATATTTAACCTAGAGCACGTACTGTAGATCATCTCAACTCACACTTAAGCCGACCGTTTCTGTGATCGTCCTTACTGATAAATAGCACCGCGTTTTCAAGGCTAATGGACTAATGGATAGTCAGTGATTACGTGTCACTCCTTAATTTCTCATTGCAACCTGTGGACCCATATTTATACACAAGTTCTAAGGACTTTCCTATATCTGATTTTTAGGACTGCAACCTCCTTTGGGGCCTGGTGTTCAGGAGAACATGACACAGATCCTTGGTTTGAAATTGACCTGTTGACAACGACTAATGTGTCAGCAATTGCGTCACAGGGGGTTGAAATTCAGAAGGGAAATGGTGGTCACTGGGTGACTCAGTATTCCCTAACCTACAGTTGTGATGGTGTCAGGTGGTTCTCGCATATGTCTCAAGGAAAGGAGATAGTAAGTTCAAATTGACCATATTTTAATAAAATTGTCATAAGGCAAGACCCAAATACATGTTGCTGCTAAATATTGTTGCCCTGAGTTACGTTAACAGTAGTGTGTCGTCATTTGAGAAGGAGTCCACAACGACCTGGAGAACGTGCATAAAGAATTATTCTCCAATTCCAAGTAGATAAATTCACTGATGGTGATGATAATAATGAAGATGATGATGATGACAATGATGAAGATGATTATAGTGCACGCTTTTGAGAAAACAAATGGACAATTAAATGACTTAATTGAACTAAAATAAGAAAAGCAAAAGGACTGCCAGAAGAAACTGAGTGTGAGTTAAACAACAGTAGTTCGAGATTCAGGTTCCCAACTTTCCCGGCTTATCCACCATTTCAAAAACTCCAATTATTTTCTGTTTCTGACCACCCTTTCATTTTCACTGCCCAGAAATGGATCATTATACCCACTTGTGAAAACCAATGTGGCTTCTATTAATATATTTGTCTTGCTATCTTTTTAACTTTATTTTCAAAAGAAATAGTGAACAATCTAAACAATCTTTATTTTCAGGTATTCAACGGAAATAATGATTCTGATAGTGTGGTGACAAACCTGTTACCAGTTCCAATATCAGCGAGATTTCTTCGAGTGAGACCATTGGCATGGAATCTCCACGGATCAATATGTCTCAGACTAGAATTGTACGGGTGCCAGACAAGTCAAGGTAAAAACTAACACAGCCAGACAGCCAGCTAATCACTCATGCTTGATTTAAAGACTCATAAACAGCTGCCAAAATACCACAACATGCTGAACTTTGCAAAGGAGATGGAAACCAGCACACGAAACTAATAAGAGATTTGCTGTTCTTTTCAGTTTGTCCTCACCCTACACAAGATCCTAATTTAGTGGTAACCACTAAGACTACAACAAAATCCTCTGCTGTCACCAGCCCTCTCACGAGTGCCAGAGACCAATCTCAGTCATCTACCCTCCGTCCTGCGCCAACGAATGGTGCACAGCTCACAGACGGAAGAGTTGGCACCACCAATACGACACCTGTAGGTTAGTTCACAAGTTCATTCGTAGAGTTGATTTGACTCAGGCCTCTGCTTAGCAGAACACAGTGTGGCACTGACCAAAAGGCTACACCCAATATTGTCTCTAATTAATTTGCAGTTTACCACAAACCGTATCTATCAGCTTCTGGAACTTAATCAATTGTAGTGATAATAGTGGCCATAATGGGTCATTGATGAAACTATCAAAGCTAGGAAATGGTACTCTCCAAAAGAATTGCATATACAACAAGAATTAAAAAGAGAAAAGGCGAAAGAGTCTACCATGTGAATAACTTGTCCTTGACAGTTTCAACTACGGTTGTATGTCTGAGCCGGGTTTTACGTGCGTTTCTTTGACTGAAATCCGAAGAAATGAGGCAAATGGTTTCAACGAGTTGGTAGATCTGTTTTATACATCGAATTTTTACAATTTCGAATACTATAGATCATAGATCTTACTGTGTGAATGATGCGTGAGCCAAAGCGAGTTTTACATTCTTCCTCAGTCCCCTTTACCGACTACATAGCGACTTTGCCCATGAATCTCTTCGAGTTTTCGTAGCTTAGAGTCGACGACACGTTGGAGCACTTGCTTTCATGCGCCCTCTTCGAGGCTTTTCTTACCAAGAGCTTGAAGTTTTGTATTAGTTCGGCTCGATCTTTTAAAATTTGTCTGCCAAGGATCAATTAAACTACGGCTCTTTTTTCCTCAAAGGGGCACCGTTATTGTATCTTAGCATCATTTCAAAACGCTAAAAGTATATCTTCGCATTTGGAAATCAAAAAGTAATGGCCTATGTTTGTTGACAAAGTGTGTGTTATAATTGCTTTGAGACTAAGTTCTGCTTCATGTATTCACGGATGGTAAGGATGGACCGGAGGTGGATTCAAACGTCAGTTATTTTTTTTTTCCAGTATGAAGAGATCACCAGATATGGCTTGGTCTCCCTGCTACATTTCGTTTTGATATGCTATCAAAGGCTTTTCATAATGATTATAAGGCGTTTTAGGCACCTCTGTGATAGCGCCCCTTAAATTCTTACCATTTCGCCAATCATTCCTTCAACAGCCTGTAAAGATCCTTTGGGAATGCAATCGGGGGCGATTAACGATTCTCAGATTAAAGCTTCTTCCACCAAAACTAGTTGGACGCGACCATCTGAGGGAAGGCTTCATAATCAGTGGTGAGTAGTGACCTTCAATTGCACCGCTTCAAACGTCTAATTGAATTCATGGGATTGCTGTTTTTAAGGTAGTGAAAAGTTCGATGTTTATGTTAAGTAAGCCTTTGGCAAGTATCTGGACTACTGAATTACGTTTTCTCAAATACACCTGTTGTGTTGTTCTTGGTGTGGTGGTCGGTTTCAATTTCAACCATCAAACAACTAGACCACCTTGCATTGACTATCGTGAGGGGGAGTTTCATGGGTTATGAGGGGTACCCATTTTTTGCTCGAATTGCTTCGAGATCACCAGAGAGACCAAAGAGATAATGAAGTGAATTCCTAAAGAAAAAGTGAGCCAAAGAAAGACGATGATGGGATAACGAAGTGAATTTATCAAAGAAAAAGTGAGCCAAAGAAAGACGATGATGGGATAACGAAGT
This sequence comes from Pachyseris speciosa, assembly GCA_016490735.1. Lineage (NCBI taxonomy): Eukaryota > Metazoa > Cnidaria > Anthozoa > Scleractinia > Pachyseridae > Pachyseris > Pachyseris speciosa. The sequence continues at coordinate 1,260,081 of JAEMWC010000078.1, read as the reverse complement.
GAATTTATCAAAGAAAAAGTGAGCCAAAGAGAGGCAACCATCTAGGACGCAAAGGAAAACGTCATCCCGACTTTTTCACTTTGGTACCCATTTTATCTTGGGTACATGAAACCGAAAACATTTAAAGTAAAGAGTAATTTCTTTACACTTTAAAGATCACGCATGTTGAGAACGTCCTTTGATTAATACAAGTCACCATTATCCAAATTCATTGCACAAAAGTGCTTGAGACTTGTTGAAATCGGGATACTTTGAATTTTCAGGAGCATTCGTAGGAGGTCTTTTGGCGGATGGTGTGCAGATGATTCGGACAAGGATCCATATCTCCAGGTGGACTTGGTAAACACTACTATAGTCACCGCTGTGGCCACTCAGGGATTGCCTGGAGATGGAGAACTGCCCTTGAGGTACAAGCTTAATTTCAGCTGCGATGGAGAAACCTGGTTTGAATACCAGCAAGGAAAGGTAATACTACAATTTTTTCTAACTTCTCCCCTTCAAACTACAACCCTCTTAGAGGAGAGGACAGCGTGGGACAAATGCCATAACAATTTTGACCGCAACTTTGGGGACCTGTTTATAAAATATTTTTCAATCGTATTGTGTCTAGTCTATTGAAGTTGGTATCCGAGAGCTCAAATCTCAGGAAAAAGTCTCTGGGTCCCTCCCCCACTCCACCCTACCCCTTTGCAACAAGCCAAAGTGCCTTATGCGCTGATATCTAAAATTAAGGGGCAAGACAAAACCTGGTTATGTGTTAAGATCAAAACACTGGGATGCATTTCCAAGTCTGTTTCAAAACCTATACTGAATTCTTTGATAAAGAATCCAATGAACGTACGCTCGCTGAAACTGGTTCCAGCACGTATACTTTGATGGATCGATACCACCACTCTTTATCAGTTGATACTATAATTGCAATGTCAAACAAATACCCTATCGTTTGGAACACAAGCTACGGCAATGTTTTCCACAAAACAGGTTATCATAGCAACAGCATAACCTGTTAGGGTTGGGTTATGATCACTTAAAGCTAGGGCTTAGGAGGCTTTGCTTTGTGGTATTTCTAAAGGGTTGTATTATTGTTGCGGTTACCTATCATGGGCTCCTGGTAGATCAAACTTTTAATAACTTGTTAATCAATGATTAGGCATTTGCTTGATACCGCTATAAAAGGTATGAAGGTATCAAGGATGGTAGTAACAATCCGTCAAATGTAAAAGTACTGGAAACCGGTGTTAGCAACCTTAAACACGGTCTTGTGCATAACTTAAAGATGTATTTGCTTTCAGATTTTCGACGCTTATAGAAACAACCGACGCGTCAAACAAAACACGTTACCAGTCCCCTTGATAGCTCGTGTCGTGCGAGTCAGACCGCTGGTATCTAGCCAGGATGAAAAAGCCTGTGTTCGAGTTGAACTTTATGGATGTAAAAGGCATAACGAAGGTCAGTACGAGAAGCAAATACTGTTTTCTTGATCTAACTCTACCCTCCAGAGAACATAATATTTTTCAAAATGTCCAACTGCAAAAACTACGATTCCCAAGTTCGCACCTTTCCAGTTATTAAAAAAATAACAAGACGCCTAGAGGCGTTCACGCGGGATGTGCTCGTCTATATAAGCATTAAACTTTGAACGGCTAGCGAGAGTCACAATCCGTTTGAATGAGCAGCCAAAAAAGGAAATACAAACATGGACTGGGTACAGCATTACAAACGGTGTAACTTGGATCTTGGAGAAAAAATGTAACACAGTGGGGTTGGCGTTACCAGTCCCCTTGAAACGGGGTAACTTGTACCTTGGAGAAAAAATGTAACACAATGTGGTTGGCGTTAGTTAGAATTTGGGTTGATTAACTTGATGGAAACGTAAAAGCGCCAAAAAAGGAGTCTGGCGTTCTGAAAGGGTGCTTTGAGGGCGTTTTTTGGTTATACCACTGGCATGTTTTATATAATTATATTACTTTACACCGAGCTGCTGATGTCTTAGCGAATTGTTACCGACCAAATCATGAGCTCGAGATTTCTATCGCGTGATAGCTAGGATTTTGCTAGGATTTGGGTTTGTTGACATAGATCGAGTAAAATTACAAACTTCTGTGAAAAAATGACACACAAAAACAGACAATAAGTTTTCCTAATTAAAAAAATTTATTCAGCCTGTATCTATGCCTAAAAAGCAAACGTGTTCAATTAGTAAATGTACGCGAAGGCGAAAAAGCGAATCTTACGAGGTACTTTGAAGCACAATTCATTTGACCGGTTTCTTGCAAATGTCGCTAAAATTGCTTTGAATAGAACGAATCAATGAATTAAAGATAAAGCATCGTAAAAATTCACATTCAAACCTGTAATTTTTGGGAAGGTGGATTCCAAGAAGCGCCCAAACGATTCGGAGAAAGTCTAAACTTCGCAGACGTCTTTGGGCTCGTCACGCATTCCTTCCCCACGAACGTCTGCTGAACTGAACTGCCACTTCCGTTCGCGGAGGTTAGTTGGACTTCGACCCCGGGATTATTTTCCCAGACGATGCACGTGAATCATTTGCCGGAAATTACGTCACGGGTGTCGATTTCCATTCTTACGCAGCTCGTTATTGGTTTCTTCAAAACAAAGGCTAACCGCCGGTAAACGGAAGTGGCAGTTCCGTTCAGCAGACGCTCGTGGGGAAGGAATGCGTGACGAGCCCAAAGACATCTGCGAAGGAGGCTAAAATTCTGGCGATGACTTGTTGTGATTATTCCGGGAAGATCCATTTCGTCTGCCTCGCTAAGACCACAATCTGTCCTCAAAGAGGGATTTCTTCGCAATGAACTGACCAATTTCCACTGTTCTAGCTGTCCAGTGTTCCTTAGAACGTTTTCTTCCGATTTACCGTTTCAAAAAGTTGTGTTTCCCTTCTAAGACCGGCCCGCATACTTTCATCGTGAAATTTTATTCGAAATTTGATCCTCCATGCGGGTGACTTAAACCTCTCTCTACCACTCCCCAAGACTCTCGCAGTAGTTTTCCACCTTGACCTGGCATGTGCTTCCAATGAAATAGCACGATTTTCTTGAGAGGCAACGAAATCCAACCATTCTCTCGAGACTCCCCGCGGGATACGGGAAACTTTAAAAAAACATTCCAATTTGTGGCTACGATGAAAAAAAAACCGAAATTCGACCGAAACCTCAACGCGGTCTGCCTTTGGCCATCCCGCGTAATGAGCTGATTTCCCCGCATATTGTTTCTGGTATCTCCTACTATGATTTATCAGTTAGAAGACAGGCATACAAATGATATAATTGATATTTTTGCCTTCTTGTTCTCCAAAATGGCGGAAAATCTTTAAAAATCTCGAATATGCAAATCCAGACTAGATGTGGAAAGACATGGGATAATAATTAACTTTGTTAATTTTGTAGCTCAGTCAGTTTTATCCTTAATTGGTTCAATTTTTATTTTATAAATGGGACCTCGAGGGCTGTGTATTTAGAAAAAGCCCTCGAACAGTGACTGTCGAGCTTTGTAAACTCCATTTTTTTTAAAAAAAGAATAGAATCTATATTGTCGAGCTTCTGCACAGTAACCAGGGCCGTAGCTAGCGGGGGAGCGCGGGGGTGGGGGTGGGGGGGGGGGGTTGGCAGCTGTCCCCCCCTCCCCCCGGACCTGTTGCTGTTGCGCCAGACGACAAATCAAGTCTGTGGATGGAGTTGTTTTCTTTTTTTTATTATTGTAGTGACTTGCAATTGTTTGCAATTTTCATGGCCGACTTTGGTTGGTTCACGGTGTGTGGAAATGGTAAGCAAAAGGTGCTTGAATATACGGTGTGTTTCAAATTAACAGGAAATAAGCACTCGTAAGAACCGAAAACACCTGCCTTTTCACGCTTATTCGAGGTCGATTTTTCGGATACATATCTCATGACAAGTGCTGAAAATAGCGTTTTCGGAGCCTCCAAATTTGAAAATATTGTGGGGAAGGATATCAGACCCCAACAAGGCTCCTTCCTTCGGCACTCGCGATAATGGTCCCCCCCCGTTACAAAAAACCTAGTTACGGCCCTGGTAACAGGAAACGTTAGAATTTGGTAAGAACATCAATGATAAACTCACCCATGCAGTTGGTATGCCACTTTTTTGTTCTTACCACATTTTTAACGTCACCTGTCATCTATTACTAAACAGACGCGCGGTGCCATGAAATCTACTTGTTGTTACACTGTGACGAAAACCGGGGCGAAGTAAAAACTACCCAAATCTGGTACCGCTTCGACGTAAACGGTTTTGACTTCCCATAAGCCCCTTTGATTGAAATTACCGATTGAGTGGGAAACGTCCATTCAGTCAATCCGTCACTCTGTGAGCCATGCAGATTTCTGGTAGATCAGTAATTCAGTCAGTCCTTCCTTTAGTTAATGTTTTAGTCTGTGTATAAAGACTTTTGGTAATGTCACAACCTTGAAATGAGCCACTGAAACACGCAGAAGGCAAGGAAGTCAATGATTTATTGCTGTACATTCCTTTTCTTCTATCATTCGCTTGCTCACTTCATTTATTCTTTTTTTATTTTTTTTTTTTCAGTTTGTGGTAACAAAAGTTTATCTAACGCTGATCAATACTCAACACTAGCCAGTCCAACTACTCAAGCAAGTTTAAAAGAGGACACCAAAAGACCCACAAGGCAAAAGGACATGCTAGTCATCGTTCGAGCTCAAGATCAACGACCTCATGAAAACAACGCCAAGGGTTTTTACTCAACCACAACTACTTTCATTTTTATAGCATTTGTTATATTGTTGCTTAACTGCTGTTAGCTTTTGAACAACTGCAATTAGAACCAAATTTCCAAGTGTATCTGCTCTGTCATCAACATGGGGATCTCAATTGTGTAAATATTTATATTAAGCCGTCAGTCGACAACTGAGCTTGCCTGTATATACTTTAATTGCCAAGATGAAACGTCGTAGAACAGCCAGCTCTATTTATTGTTACAAGATTGTTATATATAAACATGCACTGACTGGCCAATTGGTTACTGCCATGCGACTGCTTATGGCATGGCTTGAGAGCTTTAGTTACCTCCTGCCTGACGACTACCCGATAAATCGTTTAACTCCGTTAACTTCAGGCGAATCCAAGCCGTGAACCTGCCTTCACACGGTGAAGCTCTTTTCGACTCAGGCGTATAGCTTACATTAAAAAAATCCTACCTTGCTATATGCGGCGAAAGAAATAGTGAACGCCGTACAACTAGACTGTTCCCTCTCAAGGCCATATGTGCAGGGCCATATGTCCATATGCGCACTTCCCGGAAAAAATATGCCAGAATTTGTTGGAAAATATTGAAACTATTAGTACATAAAAATTTTATGTTCTAAACAAGTGACAGCTACTTGTCATTGTCCTTTTAAAACCCTTTGTCGCGTCACACGTTTTGTACAAATATACGTTACTGGTTATGAAAACAAGAAATGTCGTCGTCTTTTGATATTTAGCCAGCGTGTCGTTTAGTCATTTTATGACAGAAAACAGTGCCAATAATGTGCTAGACCGTGAAATACTAGCGCTCCTAAGCACCACCAACGGCAAACGAGGGCTAGGAAATGCGAGGAAAACGTTTGTTTCCAGACTCCTTTTATACAGGTTCCGACTTCTCCAATTTTCTTCCCAGGGGAGAGGCATGCTGCGCGCAAGTGAATTAAAACACCCCTTACGATACAGCAGAAGGTGCATACACGATGCAAACACTCGTGCGACTTCGCGGTGAAAGCGAAGAAGTGTTCTCGGTAAGCAAGCCTTATAAGAACTAGGGAGACGTTTTAGCTAACGTATGAAAGTTAGAGTGACAATTCACCGAACGGATATGCTTGCCGTCAGGAGCCCATCAGTTGTCGTATTACACTCCATATGTTCTACTCTCCATATGCCCCACTGGTCGTAGACTCGCAGTCAGATTCGGCAAGCATCTCCCTTCATAACCTAACTAGCGCGAGCACTAGCGTTTGTCGCTGTTAAAACTGATGAAGGGATTATTCCCTAAACATAAGACTGTTCATGTACAGTTTCTTCAGCACGGCCGACAACAAAAATGTGTGTTCTTGCATCTCATTCTCGCGGGAGAGGTCCGCTTCATTCAAGTCCAGTCTTGTTAGTCCTTTCCTCTTCCTTTCCTTGGCCTCTTAACAATTCAGTTCAATTCCACGCATCCAAGGAATAATAATCATCATCATCAGCTGATCATCATCATCATCATCGCGCAGAATGGCTATTGTTCTCGCGACATTTACTCGCAGTGCACAAAATTTTGGTTAAAGTTAATATGAGAATAAAATCTTTATCTCTTCAAGCACGAAAAAGTTTGAGGTATCTTGTGGCACAGAGAGGGAAATAATTAAACATTCTATCACATGTACAAATAAAGGATGGAAAAGTAATAAAGAAAGAAATTCTAAATACGACGATGACGACAAAGTAAACAAAGGCCCAGGAAAGGCCTTTTGTAGTCTAGTGCATCTCGTTTGCCAATAAAAATACCCGAAAAGTCTTTCAAGTAACAAGCCCTGTTATTTTGATAGTAGCCCATGCTTGAATCTTGATTGGAACTACTGCCACTGCTCAACGTAGTTTGACGGACCCACGTGGCAGGCGTAAATCGTAACAATAGATACAATATGGTACAGTTTGGTACAAACTGTATTGCGTTCAATTGCAATATGAAACGTCATTCTTGACCAAGGACCGTAATTGCCTTGGGAATGTGTCTGGGATAGCTTTGCTCGTCAATGCAAACCGCCTCTGAAAGTCGGGAGATTCTACCATATGTAACTGTTTTGATGGGTTACATGGCAGACGGTCACAAGAAGTTTTTAATCCACAAGGCCCTTTTTCCAATGTTTACCACGTTAAATCGTGAGCCCCAAATTAAACAATAATTGCAAGCGCAATTTTACGTTATATCCTGTGTGTATTTGTTTGTGGGTGTTTTTGGCTCACAATCTAAATAAATTTGAACTTGCTTTGTACTGCTAACATTTAGTAAAAATAAAACTTACAGAAGTTCTTTCATCAGTCTTGTTACCTGATCCCTGATGAAGTCTGTGTGATCAGACGAAACCGGTCGAATAGTAAAAACGTTAACAAGAGCTGTTGCTGTGTGCTGCTCACTAGTATTATTATCTTAAAAAGGACATCAGACAAGGCAGTGCTTTGACTGTAGTTCTTCTTCTTACCAAAGTAAGGGATTGTATGTTTTATAATGTGGAAGGGTGGGCTGGAGTAATTTGTGGGAGGGTCACCGAAAAAATATCAACGTTAGGGGAAGGACCATCCATTTATTTCTTAATCCTAAGGGAGGGTCATCCACTTTTTTTTTCTCTCGACCTAACCGTATAGCGTATGTGCTCAGTCAAGACAGGTGCATGGAATCTGCGGTTTGATATATCAGTATTGACAGTATTCTCATATACAATACCATGCACAGGAAAGGCAGGCATTTATCTAGCCTCCTTCGCAGACGTCTTTGGGCTCGTCACGCGTTCCTTGCCCACGAACATCTGCTGAACTGAAATAACACTTCCGTTCGCAGCGGTTAGCCAATCATAGTTCGTTTTCCAATTTATGGAAAGTAGGACTTCGATCCCTGGATAATTTTCACAGAAGATGCGCGTGAATCGGGTGTCGATTTCCATTCTTACGCAGCTCGTTACTGGTTTCTTCAAAACAAAGGCTAACCGCCGACGAACGGAAGTGGCAGTTCAGTTCAGCAGACGTTCGAGGGCAAGGAACTCGTGACGAGCCCAAAGACGTCTGCGAAGGGGAAATCCCCATTTATCAAACATCAGCATTTCTACTTTCAGTTAACATCTCGTTATAGGTTCGTGAGTTTCCTTTACTGTGGTTTCGAATAAATGAATTTTCCAGGGGGGGGGGGTTCATCCCTTTTACTCTGACTATATGTGAAGGGCCATGCTTTATTTTCAAGACATAAGTGGAGGACCATTGCAAACTTGTACTCCAGCCCATCCCCTTCCCCCCACATTAAAAACGAACACTACCGAATTTTTTCTCGTTAAACGTCAAATCCAAAATCCCCATTTCAATGTCCGTGAAATGTGAAACGGCCCTTTTATTTCCCGTGAAACGTGATCAAAACCCACCCCACCTCCACCCCGCCCCCCACCCCTTTTACCACCCTCCCAAAAGGGATCTCAAATAAAATTAAGTAACAGGAAGGGAGGAGAGGGTGGAACACTTAGCGTGACGTGATTTTTATTTTTATCCGGGAAATTTATCCGGGGAAAAAACCCTTGGAATTAAACGTATGCAAAGATGGCTACTGTGACCGCTTGCAAAATTCTAGAACGAAGGTAATTCTTTGCTGTCAACGTGGCAAATTGTATTTGTCGTAAACAATGGCTGCGCATACAAGTTTAGATATTCAGCATATTCTTATCACCGATGATGAAAACCCCGTCGAGGTAACGACACAGTTACAGCTCTACCGTCGGTTACCAGATGGTAGCAGGAGCTGCTAAGAGTTGCTTAAGAGCCCAGCATTCAAGTCTGAACCCGGGGACCAAGGAGAAAGAACTTACAGCCAATTTGTTTTTCATGGCCAGTGTTTGATTCTGGGAGACTCCAGGGTTGGAAAAACGAGTCTAGTCAAGTCGCTCTGTGGAAAGCCATTCGATCCAACACAAGAAAAGACCCAGGGAGTAGATCAGAGTCTGGTCGACGAAAAGTGGAATAACTTGGACGCTATAAAGGATCTAAAGTTTGGAAACTTTAGTCCGTTTTTCAAGGAATGTCTTTTTCAGTTAACTTTCTTTGGGAAGGCTGGACAAACAACTGTCCAAGAGTCGACAACATTGGGAAATTCACTCAGCTGGCCATGGTTCCTCTTCGTAACGGTTTATTTTGTACTAATTATTTATAAGCTTTCCCATAACGTTCCTCAACAAATTAGTTGCTGTGTGTTAGCAATTTCAATAGTAATTGGAAAATCGTACGCGTTTTATTTCAATTTTGGCCATTTGTCAAGATCAGTATTCGTATTTATAGTCACTGCTGTCATCGAAAAGTATCGCGGACTGTTCATGGGTGTATTTTTTTCTGTTATGACGAAAGGCTACTTTACTGCTAATTTCAAGGGTCTGCAATTATGGAGTTGTCCAATTCTTCCTTTTTGTATGGCCGTAGCATCAGTTGCAGTACTTCTGTTAGTTACAATCTATCTATTCAGAGCAATACATAGCACCGTTGTCGAGCGAAACTGTCCAAATCCAGGACAATTTACGCTCACGTTTCCTACGAGTCAACAGTCTTTGGAAATAATCTTGTTTGCTCGCTTCGTGATAGCAGTTTTTATTGGCTATATGTTTTGCTTAGTTGTAGTAGTATTTGCTAAGCTTGACTTAAAGACCACTTGCGATTTCGTTGAGTTTTTTGCTTTAAACAGCCAACTTTTGGCATTTGAATCGGTACCACGAATTGTTAAATCACTGTCGTGTCAGTGGTCTCTCAAAGCAAAGCTTATTGCAATTGTGGTGTTTATTTCCATTTCGTGTGTGTTAACTCTATTACCTCAAAGTGTTTCCTTTGTTATCAAATATACAACATTTTTCTGTGCTACTCTTTACGCAGATTGCTTTTACATGAAATTCCAGATAGCAGTTCATACCAGTGAGCAGCCTGAGCAGCACGATTCCACCCCATCTGCGGCAATTCTTGTAGAGAAAGCATTCTTCAACATGAAAAAGTTAAAGAGCGCACTGGACAATAAGTTCTCTTCTATTAAACTGAAGATTCTAGATTTTGCTGGAGATAAAGAATATCATTCGTACCATCACATGTTTCTTAAGGTTCACGCTATTTACATTATTGTATTCAACATTGCTGAGACCGTAGACAATGACTTCAGAGACATAACAACGGGACTAAAAAGACTTCAGTTCTGGTTTGAATCTATACGCAGCCATGTGTCATCCTGCACACCAATCTTTCTTGTTGGAACACACAGAGGAAGCATAGATGAAGACTGCTTGAATATCCTGGATGAGCACCTGAAAAGAGTCCTTTGGAATAGCTACTGTGATGAGCTCGTATTGAATGATGCTGACAAGCTGATCTTCTTTCCTGTTGAGAATTCCTTGGGAGACACTGATGCTGGAATACAAACTCTTCAAAAGAAAATGATGTGTGTTGCTGAAGAATGTAAAGAAACAATAGGTCGTGCCATTCCTTTGTCATGGATTAGAATCCAAGATGCAATTATCAGCCTCAAAGAAAATAAAGAGGCAAAGTCTTGTGTGACACTTGAGGAGTTCCCCAGAACAATTGACAATTTTGTTTCCAGTACATGCAGCTGGTCCAAAGAAACCTTGGAATACTTTCATGAGAAAGGCCTGATAATTTACCTGGACAAAAAGCAGGATTTGGATCTGTCGACTTGGATTCTTCTTAAACCTGAACTCCTTGTTGATATCATCATCCAGCTTGTCACACAACCAATGGATAAAGCCCAACAGAGGGGCTTGAGGCGTCACTGGAATCTTCTGCAGAAGAAAGGAATGCTGACCACAACGCTTCTTAAAACAATCATTTCTGATGTGAAGGAAAATCACGAAGCTGTGACTGCATTCCTTGAGGAATATGATCTCATCTGCCCTTTGGTAAACAAGATTGTGGAAATGTATAACCCATACAAAGGAGACGAACTACAGACAACACACTTTGTTCCCTCCCTACTACCAGTTTCTGCAGATGGAGATGTACCAGTGTGGCATGATGATGACAAGGATAAGAAGTTCTACGTGTTTTTTAACAGATTCCTTCCAGATCCCTTGTTCCACCGCCTTTTGTCTCGTGCACACAAGAACAGTAAAATGGAGTTTGCAAATGGCCAAACTGTTCTGTATAGAGATGCTGCCAAGTTCTTTATGAACCGCTGGCAACCTTACCAGCTCAAACGGATAAAGGAACAGAAAATGGTTGAAGTGACATTCAGCTGCAGGTAATAATAAGGATTTATGAGTGCACAGTAAATTTTGATATTGGGAAAATTAAACCCTGTAAAGAGAAAACATAGACATATCCAGGCTTTTATAAAAATTGGTATGTAAAGCTGTAATCGCATCAACAGCATGTCTGCCTGCCCTCAATCCCCACAGTAGTCTCCTTATTCCATATGCAAGCTTCCCAGTGCCAAAGTGAATATGATGAAAGTGCTGTTAACAAGCAAATTCACAACAAGGGTTTTTATAAAATAATGGATGATGAAGCAGTTGCACTTTTCCCTAAATGTTACAGGGCAGGGCTGTGCTCCAGCAGTGCCCAGGGCCCCTGTTGACTTACTTTTGCCTTTAGGTGACAAGGAAATCTTAGTTTTTGCACAAAATTACTATGCTGGCCACCCTGAATTTCAAAGGTTCAGAGTTTTGGGCTCCCAAAGATTTTTCTTAGAGCAGAGCCTTGCCAGGGGATTTGCTGCACATGACTTGATTCAAGTACCATAAGTCTGCGAGTTGTAACGTTTTGAAAACAAAAATGAAAACAGCCTTAATGTGGAAAGGAGGAGGGGGAGGTGAGGGCCATTATATGAACTGAATGGTAGTCTCCCTTTATTACCGTAAGTATTTTGTAGCAACTGATTTTGTGTTAACTTGTAAGAGCAACTGAAGATGTGTCAGTGCCCACTGACTAGCCAAATATGGTACACGTCAAATAACAGCATTTTCTTCATTCCTTGTAATTAAGCCTTGACAATGACATACACACTTCACTATTTTCCAGCAATGTTAATGGAATGAATCCACGTGATGTACTGTGCCAAGTGTTTTCTATGGTGGATGGAATTTGTAAAAGAGACTTCCCTTTTGTCAAGTTTCACTGTGGTCCAGCCTGTCCCTCGCCAACATGTCCTGGCCATCAAGATGACGACTTGCTGTCACGCTCAGCTGGAGAGGATCGTGGCACCAGACGTTGCCATGTGTACAATGTTATGCCTGGACGCCAGGGAGACAGAATTGCCTTTTTGTACTGTGGAAACCGCAGTTTTGAAGTCGAGTTGGATGAATGGATTCCTTAGAAAAGGTTCAGTCTAGTGACTTTTTAGTAGATGTACTTCTTCATTACTCCTTGTAAAATATTTATATTATACACTGAAAGTTACATTAATTTTACATAACTCTACAACAACAATAAACTCAGAACCTGTACTACCAAATACAGTGTAGCAAGGTTAATACTGGGAGATGTAAAAATAATAGGCACCAGGCACAAACATGGCCATGTAAATTAATAATTATTTCTAGCTGGAACCAAATCAAACGATTTTATTTTGAGCATTAAAATAAAACATAGAAAGTGCTCAAAATAAAATCGTTTGACCCACATAGTTTTTTTACATAACAGGAATTACAGGTGTAGACTTCAATTCATACAGAAAGGAAGTATCATAATTATTTTTTATTGTATGGCATGTTTGGTTTTCACTGTCCACCAACACATGGAGATTAACATTTTACAATGAAAAAAAAGTGCTGGTTCAAAAAGGTGTACCAGTAATTGTGGCTCCGTCTTAAACCGCAGTTAATCTCTACAATGGGCCAAAAAGCAAAAAGGTCTTCCAGCTAAACAAAATTATACATGTACAGCCCTTTAAAATGAAGTACACTGTATTAATTACTTTGTGTTTTTACATTTAAGCAATGTCCTGTGACATGTGACAATCCAGGTTATGGTGTACTCATGTGCGATTTCCTACACATATAAAGGCAACTTTCAACAACAATGAATATGAATGCACCAATGTACAGTACCAGTCAGTTTTTCTTGGGTATTTGTAACTACCCAAGTATTAAAAAGGTTAGAGGAAGCTTCAATTTACCCATGTTATTAAACAAGCTTTTAAAAGTAACTGATAGTGGCAAATATTTCTAATTAATTAATTACTTATATTAAAATGCAGATATAAGTAGTTGATAATGATATGTGCAGGTGCTCTTAAGTTTGATACAGGTTGCGGTAATTTTGAAACCTTCCATTTCTAAAAACTACAGTTCTGAATTCAGGAAACAAAACCAAAATTAAAATCATCAAATTAAAATTAAATTCATGCATTTAAAAAATATCAAAAGCACTTCCTCCAAAACAAGGAACATTTTATTTGGGTGGGGGGGTGGGTTGGTGGGAGGGTGGGGTGGGTTACTCCCTATAATGGCCTATACGGGGAGGCTCCGCCCAAAAGGGGTACCTTTTTCACACTTCAAGTATGTAAAAGGCTAGGCATTCCACGAGTTGAAGGATATGAAAGGGTAGGGAAATCTGTCATTGAGGTATTAAAAAGGGTCTTTCATTAAAATACTTTGAGCACACATACCTTATGACTGTACTGTGTTAATTTATTGAACTCATGAAAATGACAGGAAGACTTTCTGTTTAGGTGTACAAAGGGCGTACTATTCGTCAATGTAAGGTATACAAAAGGGGTACCTTTTCTGTGAAAAATGGTACATGTATATAAAAGGGTAAGGGGTTGGAGCCTTTTTCTCGCAAAGGTTAGATAAACGTTAAATATGCAAATTACTGTTCGGCTTTCAACTGGGTTTCGAAGAATGTGAACCGAGCTTATAGCTCAAACACAATCTTTTTTTTCTGTTTGGATTAGAATAAGCACTGCTAGTTAATGATATCACTGCAGCAAAAAGGTGAGCAATGTTTTCTTCCACGCTGGCAAAATATAGTCGAAAGCTTGCTCTGAGAATCCGCTGAATGATGATGGCATGAAATATGATCACTCTGGTTGCCTAGCACGTGACATAAATCTGCCACCGATAACAATTTTCACATTCTCCGAAAGCCAGTTGAAAGCTGAACAGTAATTTGCATATTTAACGTTTATCTAACCTTTGCGAGAAAATTCTAAAGTATTTGGTAACAACAACAAAAGTCAGCAACGCAAATTCAGCGAAATTCAAAGCAAGTCTTTCTCGGGATGAAAATGGCAACTGGTTGTGGTAATGTTCGCGATTACTGTAATACTGTCTGTAACTATCAACGAACCGGCCGAGGTTGAAATCCAAAGCGAAGACTGTTAAATATCATTTTATTGTTTTTCAACAGAAAAATTGAGGGGTCCAGAAGGGGGTCCAGAAGGGGGTCCAGAAGGGGGTCCAGAAGGGGTCCAGATGGGGGTCCAGATGGGGGTCCAGAAGGGGGGTCCACGTTTTGTACCGACCCCCCTTCGAGTGCTGCTAACCCGAAGCACCCACCAAGTCTAACCTTACCAAACAGTCGACACTTATCTGTTGGCCACGATACCCTTCCCGTTTACAACACATGTAAGATACTCAGGATTACATGAATACGATTATCATTACAAATAAGTACATGTAAGGCTTTATACACTACAGATTAAACAGTAAGTCAAATAACAATACAAAGAGAAAATGTAAATATGCATATACAAAATAAAAGAAATTGTCACTAAAGCTTCGTGCATTACATGTATGTCATGTATAACTGTCAGTTTAGATAAATTTGAACTTAGCATTTTTCTAGTTTCCATTGTAAAGAACCAAAGTGCCTCCAAACTCTTGAAAATTGTTTTTTTTTCTTTAACATTTTACAAGAATAATAATACTTTTGAGTTTGCATAATTAAAATGTCGAATTTCTGGATAAGGTTTGTGTTCGTATTCTGGGGAAGTTATAGTCTTTAAACAGCAGCTGTAGCTTGGATAGGATAAGATTAACTTTTTCTTCATTATTGAACCATGCTAGGGTTTCTTGGAAGAGGTTTAGACCTACGGGGCACTCCAGAAATGCATGCTCCAAGGAATCCAGGGATTGGCAGAAGAAGCACTCTTCGCTGTCAGATATTTTAAAGCATTTTAGCTCTTTTTTGGTCACAAAGATACGATGTAATAGCTTGAGGGAAAATTGTCTCAGTTTGTTGTCTGCGGAGAGGGGAGGTATAGATTTGAATATTTTTTTTCGACTTACTTTCTATATCAGGGTACTGTTTGGCCCATGATTTCACAGACATAGGCATTACTTCCACTTTTTCTTGAAAAAGAAGATACTGATAGTAGTCTTTACATTTCATTTTGGAGAGTTGAATAGATTTGTCCACAGACAAGTCAAATGTATCAGAGTCCTCAAGAATTACGTTCATAGGTCTATGAGTAGAAGCTGCCTTGGATTTGAGGTTTGCTGGAATTGATGCAAGGGTTTGAAAATAGTTTAAAAAATTGATTTTTATACAGTAAACACCCGCATATAAGAACAAATGGATTAAGAACACCAGGCTGAAATTTGGCCAATAAAGCCCCATTTTTATAAGAACAAGATCAGCCTGAAAATTGTAACATGTTCTTATAAAATGGAAAAAGTGTCATAATTACAAAACATGTAAGTTTATGTTTGCTGTCAGATAACTACATAACTCTATCAGCTGTCAAGCTGTCTTGTTTTGGTATTGAGTACTTTTTTTCTACAAAAATTATCTAGCTTATTTTCCTAAAATATGCTAATTATACCTCTAGCAACATGTTTTGGATAGTATTACTAAATAAAAATTTAAGAACATTTTAAGAACATTTTGAGGCTGATTTGTCACTAAGCACCCGATAAATAAGAACTCAATCAGCCTGACCTCTGAAATCGTGTGTTCTTATATGCGGGTGTTTACTGTATTGTATTTACGATTAAACTCTTTGTAGGTAAGGAATTTTCCATCTTCATTTAAAATGTCTTGGACATAAATTCCCTTCTCGATCCAGTTTTTCTCTTTTGAATGAAAAATGTTCATACATGTAATTCATAACCAGATTGACAAGCATTTTTAAAAGTTACATGTAAAAGAAACTACACATACCTCAAAATGGGCAATGACCACATTGACATAGAGGACATGACTCAGACAAAAAGCTAAACACCTAGTTTACTAACCATGTAAAGTGGACCAAAATGTGTCACACCTGTTTAGAACCACTGCACCCTTGCCTTCATCCAATCAAACTCATGACTTACAAGTAAGCTCATATGAGCTTAATTTTTAAGCTACAGAGCTCTTCCCCACAGCCTCATGCATGTGTTTTTGTAAGTTATGTATTCATTTTCCGACCCAGTTTCTCAACACCTGGGCATGCACGTTCGCTATTCATTTGTGATAAATAGTGTAAGAATAGATGGTTCCACAGTTATTGGCACCATATTAACTGGGAGGCAAACAATGCTAAGATTACAGTAAATGTATGGGATTTTGACCGACTTTGAACCACTGTAACGCCGCTAACGCCCCCAGTTAATATGGCGCCAATAACCATATAATCCATATAATATAAATCTTTTCCAGTTTTGAAATAAAGACCACAACACAATCTGGCCCCGGTGGGGCTTAAATACAGGTCACAGGTTACAGGTCACAGGTCACAGGTCACAGGTCGGAAAAAATTAAAATAAAGAAAATTAAAAATAGTTATAAAACTTAAAAATAATTAAAAAATGGCTTTGAGCCATGTCTTACACTTCCCAACCTGTGAATATTGCCAGTAAGTTGTCATCCTTCTTAGGCACTTAAGTGACAGCAACTGACGAAAATAAAGAACGTGATAAAACGGGAACATTCACGAAATTAATTCGGTCTTCTGTTTTGATTCATTGCGCATACGGATCAACTTTTGCCATGAACGAATTAACTGCGTAGCCGAGCAAACAAATCAAGGCCAAAGATTCAAGTTCAAATGCGATAAATTAAATTGGCGCGAGCAGCAATTTACAATTTCTTCTTGCAAACTTTTCTGCCACTCTAAATTTCCCCTCTTCGTCTTATATGTTAACAAGAGGCTACAATTAGCCTAAACTCGGGCTTGCAAAAAACAGTATTGTATCCCTAACTTAGCGCTAAACAAAAGAATAGAGGGAAGTCTTTCTTTCTTACATCGGACGCATTGTGTTTAGCTTGTGTTGGAGTCTATTTCTTTAGACCCCTATCAACATATATTCCTCTAAAATACAGCTCAACCATTGAGAACAATAATTATAACACTTGTAAAACATATTTCTAAAAGAACAAGAAAAAGAGAAACAGAAAAAATAAAGACCGTGATATATACCACTAAAAGACATCGAACCCGGTTTAGCTGCGTCACAGGCAGGAACAATGACCTTTAGGCCACGGAGGTTTATCATTATGCAACGTGATAAAAATAGTGTATTGATTCCAAAAAAAAAACTAAGCACACTTGTTTTCGCTTCGATGGATAATTGTTTGAGAAAGGAAACGCTTATCGAACGATGTAGGATTTTTTCGCAGAAATGTGAATGGAGTCTCGGTGAAATGTGAGTAGAAAATTAATTAGCAGAGTGAAACTGTTTACAAATACGTCAATCCAGGGTCATTTGAAACACAAGAAAGGAACGTTTCTGGACAGTTTCAAGCCGCTAGTACATTTGTAAAAACTAATCGCTTATCGTTCAAAAATTAAAGTCCAGAAATTGAGATATTGTGGGAAAATAGTAAATTAACTACCTGTCAAACAAAATCTCAGGGGTGTGTGATATCCCGTACTTGAGTTATTCAACAAAATGTACATCTCAATGGAACGGATACGGAGAACACGGCAGTCCATCTGGAGTTAAATTTTGGTCGTTAAAAGCTTTCTTCTCGCTGTTGAACTTGCAAACATTCATATAGACACTTCTCTTAACATATTAGTTGTTCAGACTTCAAAGACACAAGGTGAATCGACGTTTTCCGATACGTGACAACAAGTATCATTCTTGCTGTTGATATGAGATTTATACTTCCGAATCACTCGGCCGTGAAAGGTCAAACTCCCTTTGTCTGTAGTCTCTAATTTTTGGCGCTCCCCTCGCCTCGCGTCTCCTCGCAACTTCGCGCGCGCACGTGTCTTTCGCCCGCCCCACAATCCATCGCCAAACTTAGAGACTACTCGCAGTCTACTGAAGCAGACACGAGGAAACACGGCAGTCCATCTGGAGTTAAGTTTACTCATGTTAAAAGCTTTCTTCTCGCCGTTGAACTTGCAATCATTCGCATAGACACTTCTCTTAACATATTGTTTGTTCAGACTTCAAAAGACACAAGGTGAATCGACATTTTCCGATACGTGACAACAGGCATCACTCTGTTAAAAATAGTTAGCGCTTGCGCAGAAACGCCGGAAGTGCACTTTGTGGATGATACTCGACGACGAAAAAGAATAACCGTCGGTAATCTTAGACCCGGGCGACGCGCGAGACGCGCGCAGCCCGAGTAACAAGAAAAAGAGAAACAGAAAAAATAAAGCCCATGATATATACCACTAAAAGATATCGAACCCGGGTTAGCTGCGTCTCAGGCAGGAACAATGACCTTTAGGCCACAGAGGTTTATCGTTATGCAAGGTGATAAAAATAGTGTTTTGATTCCAAAAAAAAAAACTAAGCACACTTGTTTTCGCTTCGATGGATAATTGTTTGAGAAAGGAAACGCTTATCCCAACGTTAATGGAGTCTCGGTGA
Source organism: Pachyseris speciosa (assembly GCA_016490735.1). Classification (NCBI taxonomy): domain Eukaryota; kingdom Metazoa; phylum Cnidaria; class Anthozoa; order Scleractinia; family Pachyseridae; genus Pachyseris; species Pachyseris speciosa. Next base: position 1,241,567 of record JAEMWC010000078.1, on the reverse strand, counting down.
AATGTGAGTAGAAAATTAATTAGCAGAGTGAAACTGTTTACAAATACGTCAATCCAGGGTCATTTGAAACACAAGAAAGGAACGTTTCTGGACAGTTTCAAGTGACGCTAGTACATTTGTAAAAACTAATCGCTTATCATTCAAAAATTAAAGTCCAGAAATGGATATTATGGGAAAATAGTAAATAAACTACCTGTCAAAGTCTCAGGGGTGTGTGATATCCCGTACTTGAGTTATTCAACAAAATGTACATCTCAATGGAACGGATACGGAGAACACGGCAGTCCATCTGGAGTTAAATTTTGGTCATGTTAAAAGCTTTCTTCTCGCTGTTGAACTTGCAAACATTCGTATAGACACTTCTCTTAACATATTAGTTGTTCAGACTTCAAAGACACAAGGTGAATCGACGTTTTCCGATACGTGACAACAGGCATCATTCTTGCTGTTTATATGAGATTTACACTTCCGAATCACTCGGCCGTGAAAGGTCAAACTCCCTTTGTCTGTAGTCTCTAATTTTTGGCGCTCCCCTCGAGTCGCGTCTCCTCGCAACTTCGCGCGCGCACGTGTCTTTCGCGCGCCCCACAATCCATCGCCAAAATTAGAGACTACTCGCAGTCTACTGAAGCAGACACGAGGAAACACGGCAGTCCATCTGGAGTTAAGTTTACTCATGTTAAAAGCTTTCTTCTCGCCGTTGAACTTGCAATCATTCGCATAGACACTTCTCTTAACATATTGTTTGTTCAGACTTCAAAAGACACAAGGTGAATCGACATTTTCCGATACGTGACAACAGGCATCACTCTGTTAAAAATAGTTAGCGCTTGCGCAGAAACGCCGGAAGTGAGCTTCGTGGATGATACTCGACGACGAAAAAGAAGAACCGTCGGTAGTTTTAGACCCGGGCGCCGCGCGAGACGCGGGCAGCCCGAGTAATTAGCAGCCAACAGACGACTGAATACATTGCCAAAAAACTGCATGACCTTCACACAGGTTTTAATGCACCAAAACTATACTTATCACCTGTACTTTGAAGCCGATAAATAAATAAGCGAATTGTCAAAAATGTACACTTGTCCTTGTCCACTAACCGCCAGCTTTTGGGAACACAATATAGAAATGAAAGCAAATTATACCGGACAAAAACAAAAGGCAACAAACGACTCACCTCGTAGTCAGTCATCTGTGCTCGAGAACTGATCATATGACTACATCCCTTCGCTTCGGGGGTAGGGTGCGCTGTTTTTGTTTTGTAATTTGCAGTCAGTTTTGGTGATTTTTGTACAGTCTTATTTCCTTACTATCTTTGACATTTTTATTTTTCTTTCATTTAAATTAAAATTATTTTTTGTTTTAACCATTTTTAAATTATTTTTTATTTTCTTTATTTTTCTGACCTGTGACCTGTGACCTGTAACCTGTGACTTGTGACCTGTATCTTAGCCTCGCCGATGTGGCCCCGGCAGTTTAAAGAGCGAATACCTTTATCCAGCAGGTAAGTCGCTATCCAGTGGGTCAAATGTACTGCAACTAATACAAGTATGCATTCCATGGATAGTGACTTATCCCCTGGATAGCGTCACCCGCTCTTTGAACAACTGAGGCCTTATCTTTCTGATCTCAATGTCACAATAATGTGACCTCTGGGCTTCGACAAAACACTGATCCCCGGTTTACTGATCCCCCACCGATCCCCTATAAAATTCACTGGAAAAAGTAAAACAACAAAATAAAAAATGATTTGAGGCTGAATCAAGTTCAAGAATAAATTCTGGCTTACCTCAGAGTTCAAAGATGGTGGTCCGGCGGAGGACCTACTTTCTGACTCGTTTCACCGTCATTACAAGTACCCCAGTTCTCTTCTACGATAAACGAGCGCAAAATCAATTGAATCATCATCAAGTATGTTATTCGTGTCTGCGAAAAGCCACGACAACGGCAACAACGAAGACAGAAAGAAACGAAAACGGTTGGAAGATCCGGTTGCAGTGTCACTCCGTGTATGTTTATCGTCGAACTGTTTTCGTTTCTTTCTGTCTTCGTTGTTGCCGTTATCGTGGTTTTTCGCAGACACGGATAACATACTTGATGATGCTTCAATTGATTTTGCGCTCGTTTATCGTAGAAGAGAACCTGGGGTACGAGTCAGAAAGTAGCAGGGGCACCCAACGACAAGTTTCGGTATATATCTGTTCGGTGGAGGGTAATTCGCCTCGTGTTTTCGGCGTCGATGAAAGAGTGCACTCGGATTTTCGTAACTAAAACGTGGGCTAAAAGATTCTCAATGGAGAAATCATAGCCCTTAAGGTTTTCGGAAGGTCGTAATTGCTGTTTTTGGCAGTCAAAAACGTCACCTAGCATTTTCGGAAAGAAAATAGTTCCCTAGAAATTTCGCGGAAAGTTTATTTCAGCTTGCATTTTCTCAAAGGAAGATTTTGTTCCCTAACATTTTCGGACAATTAAAATTTCAGCTAGGGAATCCGAACAGATGAACTTCTTCTAGCTTATGAAAACATCACTTTAAACAGACTTCAAACACCATAAGGTACTTAAAAATGCCTTTCTACAGTTTTTGGTTGATTTGGCTCGTTGGGTGCACCTGAAGTAGGTCCTCCGTCGGACCAAGTTTCCGCCATCTTTGAACTCCGAGGTAAGCCAGAATTTATCCTTGAACTTGACTCAGCCTCATTTTTTATTTTGTTTTTTTACTTTTTCCAGTGAATTTTATAGGGGGTCAGTAGGGGGATCAGTAAGGGGATCAGTGGGGGATCAGTAGGGGGATCAGTAAACCGGGGATCAGTGGTGGATCAGTGTTTTGTCGAAGCCCGTGACCTCTCGACCCACAGTTGTAACCGGTGGTTGCCGACGTAACACTTTCCAAATTTTAAAACATCCATCGTCCCCCTTGACAAAGACCAAGGCGGAAAAATCGTTTCCGCCGAAAGTTGTCATCGTCTGTGAGGAAAAACAAAGGAAAAACATGGCTGTCTTCCCGTAAAGTCCCAGTCCCGTAGCAGTTTTTGCACTCCAGATAGCGCGCACAAAAGCGCGCCAACATTTTTGACCCAAGTGCGGGGAATAGAAAATATAGATAAAGAAAAAACAAAAAATAATAATACTTGACTTTAACACCTCCTAATATTTTCGCGCTATTTTTTTTCCTGTAAATACATAATTAATTGCTTTTGAGGTACGAGAACGCAACCCCTAATTTGTGTTATGAGTTACGCGAAGCGACTATGACGTAGATTTCGTAGAAACGTCTTGCGTCATTCTTTGCAGAGTTGAAAGCTGATTGAAATAATGGCGTTATTCCTTCAAAACATAAACGATTTTCCAGTTAGTCGTTACGCTTATTTAGGATGCGGTGCTGTAATTGGAGCTACAGCGTTACTCGCTATTTATGGTTCAAAATACTGCCGAAAAAAACGTTCCATGGCCACCTATCCAAACCTTAGAGACAACAAAACTATCATGGGAAGAATTCTCACGCCGGAAATATTTTCTAAAGTGAAAGACAAACGTACAGCAAAAGGATGTAACATCGACAAACTCATCGAGTCAGGCCTTCATGTTAACTTAACGAACAACCTTGAAATGTCGGCAAAAGAGAGCGTAAAGGAGAATTCAACAGGTTTGCTTGCAGGTGACGAAGAATGCTATGACATATTTAGCGAGCTTATCGATCCTGTTATAAGCGAGGTTCATCGAACAGACTCCGTGAGTAGTTTAAAATCAGAAGTGAATTTGAACTGGGAGGATATCAAAGGAGGAAACTTTTACGGCGCAAATGTTATCACCTGCAGACTGAGTACTAGTAGAAATATTCATGGATATAATATGATTTCCGGATGTTCAGCAGAGGAGCTTTTGGATGTTGGTCACGTGGTAGCAAAGGCGTTGAAGTCTGTTGAGGGTGAGGAACTACATGTACTTTGATTTAAGTAATGTTTTGCTCTAGTGGCATCGCCGTTAATTTTTTTCTCAATCAACAACCGTTACGAAAACAACTTGGCTTTGAATTAATTCGGCGGTGATAATTCTATACATTACCAAGATAAACCATCACAAATGATTCTTGTGTGGATCGGAGAGAAACAAAGAACGCCGTGTATAAGCCGTTATTTAGTTTGAACCATTAAATGTTTCAAACGTGGAGCTGGTACTGAACACTCAACGAGAGTGGCGTGCTAAGGTAGGTACATGATACGTGTAATATTAAGAGTAAGTAACAAGGAATATTTTATAATTAAGCGCGGTAATTTTTCTGTAATGCATTGATTACACATTGGCCCCTTTTATACTAGAGACGCATTATCCGTCCAGAGGAACTATGCGTCTGTCATTTTATCCGAGTAGTGTAAAGACGGGATGAACTACATGAGTCGCATAATCCGTCTAGGACGAACTTGGACAAACATTTGTGAGTGCGTCTGTTTAGTTCGACTAGTATAAAGACGGGCGCAAGACGCATTATGCATCTAGACGAACTATCCGCTTTAGGTCGTCTTGAAAGACGCACTTAACAAGATAGTTCGTCTTGACGCATAATGCGTCTTGTGCCCGTCTTTACACTAGTCGAACTAAACAGACGCACTACAAATGTTTGTCCAAGTTCGTCCAAGACGGATTATGCGTCTCTAGTATAAAAACGGCCAATTCTTTTGATTGTCTCCATGTTTTTTCCAGGTCATTCACACTCATTTCTTTCACGGGAACATATGAACCAATAACTGACTTGCTCCCAACGTCAGTGGCTTCATAGCTCAGTTGGTTAGAGCATCGCACCGGTATCGCGAGGTCACGGGTTCAAACCCCGTTGAAGTCCTGCATTTTTTTCAGGCTTCTTTTCGCAATTGCATAAATTGCGTTCACAACTGCTAGGATTATTCTTCATTTGATAGATATTAATATTGCACTATTGTTTTACAGCTTCACATTGTATTGTGCTAATCTTTTTTTTCTTTCTCGGCTGCAGATAAGTTGCACCTCTGCTATCTCTCGTTACCATGCCAATATGATAGGCAGTCATTGGATGAATATGGACTGAATCCAGACTCCTTTCCACCCCAACTGTCACGTGACTGGCCTAAAGGGCATTTCATTTGGTTTACTGCAGACAGGCAATGTCGTATCTTTGTCAATTTCTTGGATCACATAAAATTTTTCATCACACATCGAGGAGGTGATATGCAAAAAGCTTTCAGGCAATACAGCGAACTGCTTTCAAATGTGGAGAAAAGTTTAAATAGAAACGGGAAGAGTTTCGTGTGGAGCTGTAGATATGGATTTTTGACGAGTTCACCGAACAATGTCGGTACAGGACTGGAAGTACAAGTCAAGGTTCGACTACCTTGGCTGATTAAGGTGAGAACTAATTTCTCCTAACACCGAAATGCATTTCTCACGTTCAGGTCTTGCGAAAGGTAACTATCCGCAGAGGCATAATCAAGATCTCTTCAGTAAGGTTTACACATTCGGAAGTGGTAAAAAAAAGTTTATAGAAATACGTTTAAAGGGAATAACTGTTATGCACGTAGAGTGAATTTCTAAAGAAACTCAGTGTGGTGCTGCGTCGTTCCTTCCTCATTTGATAAAGACCCGGATAAACGATTAAATGTTTCCGTCCAACATCGTGTTCAGTGCTGGCACAACGTTGGGTGGTTTTAACAAACAATGTTTAACCAAACACCAGACAAAATGCTGAAATGTCGGCGTTGTGTAGTTAAATTATTTGATTGCTTTTATGGGCTGAGCACGCTTAGTTAGTTGGTTGGGGTGGCTAAACAATCAAACCTTGATTTGTTTGTAAGGCGAAACCGATTGCATGAAAATGTCTGATCTAGATCAAACATGGAAAACCATTTCAATGGAAAGTTTAGAGAGGTTGTTAAACGGTCAGACATATTCTTCCAGGTGAGCACAATGTTGGATGAAAATGTTTGATCGTTTAGCCGGGGCTTAATGCTGTAAATTATCTTTGTTGTGATGGGACTGATTTATAAATTCTTTTCTCTCCTGCAAGGATCCGAGGATTCATCGCATTATAGATGTCCTACCGGTGAAGCTTCAACATCAAGGTGAGAGAATTAGACGGGAAAATAAATCACTTATACAGTTTAAAACTGAAACCCGTAACTGCAGCATCGTAATTTCGCCGCGGTATAAGAGATAAGTTAGTACCCAGCTGGATGTTGGTCAAGTCCACTGCAATCATCAACCTCCAGCCCCTTTTATTTTGGTGACCGGTTTGAGCCTCCTTAGCAGTGACTGCATTGAAGCCGATACATTTTTTTTCAACAATTATGATCAGCTGGATCAGTTTAAGTTTCCCTTTCCAGTCGGGGAAAAGGATGGCTATTGGCTTATAGACTATTATCTAACACTGCGATGTACGATGACACAAAACTGAGATCATTGCAAATACTCAACGGCTGAATTAAATTATCTCTTTCAGGTGACTTACAAAGTGACGTGATTTGTATAACCAACAAGCACAAATTGCAGTTTACAGAGGTTAGTAACGATTGCATTGAAAGATACCCGAGCAGTCCTATATGCAAAATTCCTATAGAGAGAAATTGAATATTCAATATTTTCTTGAAATATTTTCTGCAAATTCCCATCATAGATGCCTTATAGAAAAGAGTCTGGCATAAAAGTTTCTGTTAAAGATTACCACAGTGGTTTTTGCAGGCAGCAAGAAACTTCTCGCTTTACAGATGAGCTCAATTTTTCCTTTTTTAGTTGAACAGGGTCGTAACGAGGTATATGGGATCAGGGATCACAGTCCCGGGATCTGGGATCACAAGTCATGGGATCAGGATCAGTATTTTTTTGGAGGGATCGGGGATCGGACATTGCACACCTTGTAATGAAATATAGATCTCTTTTCATTTTAATTTTCTCCGCTTCTTTTTACCCGTCACGCAATCAATTTTAAAATTTTGTAGCTTTTCACCCTCGGATTAGTTATTTTATAATACAATGCAACACGTTTGCTGTTTCTGGTGTTGGTAAACTTGGACTTGCTGAGAAATGAGATACCTCCGCGCTGTTCTTGACCGACCGGTGTACTCAAGTGTACTTGCTTACACGCGGTCTGTGGTTTCAGCATTTCGTATACTGTTTTGAGGCATGGGGAAACGGAAGAAGAAAAGTCGCGATCGACGGTATGGTGATTTAACAGGGGCACCCAACGAGCCAAATCAACCAAAAGCTGTAGAAAGGTATTTTTAAGTACCTTCTGTTGTTTGAAGTCTGTTTAAAGTGATAATTTCATAAGCTAGAAGAAGTTCATCTGTTCGGATTCCCTAGCTGAAATTTTAATTGCCCGAAAATGTTAGGGAACAAAATCTTCCTTTGAGAAAAATACAAGCTGAAATGTATTTTCCACGAGCTTTCTAGGGAACTATTTTCTTTCCGAAAATGCTAGCTGACGTTTTTGACTGCCAAAAACAGCAATTACGGCCTTTCTGAAAATCTCAGGGACTGTGATTTCCCAATTCAGAATCTTTAAGGCCACGTTTTAGTTACGAAACTCCGAGTGCACTCTTTAATCGACGCCGAAAGCTCAAGGCGAATTACCCTCCATGGTACAGATATCTACCGAAACTTGTCGTTGGGTGCCCCTGATTTTACTGCTACTTTGCAATTGATAGGCTCAAGTTTATTGTATTTCGTATTTGGGGTTTACCTCGGTGTAAAAACCTGACGAGGTTTTCTTTGTTTTATGAAGTATTGTCTTGCTGTACGCTATTGTTTAGAATGTTTTGTTTTCTTTGGTTTACGTCATTCGTGAGTTTCACAGGTTTTTACGCCGAGGTAGAGCCCGTATTTGCTGGCCAAATTTCGCGTTTTGTTATCTTTCCAGGTCACACTCCTATTCTCCGGAGCGATCACGAAACCATTCGCGAAGACGCTCCACTAAAAAAAGTCGGTCGGTGCAGTTCATTGTAGTTTTTATTAGGTTGATGGTTGTGTAAGTTCTGTAATATATCTGTTCTTTCTATTCGTTCTGTTTTTATGTGTCTATAATGCTGTAGGACAACTATGGTGTGTAATCCCGATGATCGTGCGATGATACCCGGGCATAATAATAAAATAATGATCCCAAGAGACGGAGAATACACTGCAATTTTACTATCTAAATATCATAGTGAAATTAATGCTTTTGGCAGTCAATGTTCAGCTACGTTTTTGATTCTCTATCTTCAGATCTCGGTATCCTGCGTAGCTCGCGGTTTTTGTTGAGGAGCCCGCGCGAGGAGAATAGGGCGGAGGGCAAACGATCGCTTGAGCGCTTCCTAACAAAACCGCTAGCTACTCAGGCTAAGATCTCGGCGGAGATCTTAGCACGGGTCCCAATCGTACTCACCGGAAAACTGTCATCAAAGGGCTGGTCACTTGAAAGAAAAAGTTGACGCTTGCTTGAATTATAATGGTATGGTATGATAAAGTTTTTTTTATCTGTATATACACGTTTCCTAAATTCAATAATAAACCTGCGAGTCATGCTATCTGATTATGTGCTTCCTAAATGGCACTCTTTAAGAATATTGTATATAACAAACAATAATGAAAGCTGCTCCCGGTATTTAAAATCCACAATCGAATGTCTTAGCACGTGGTCTTTTTATATTTATCATGAGAGCCGCTGGTAAGTACATGCAAGCCAGGACTTTCTTTCATGTACTTTAAAGTATTTTGAGAATCAGCGTGGGAGTTGCCTTCCATAATTTTCTGTAAGCCGGATACATATACACAGCAAAGAGTGTCCCTTGAAGAGAGCTAGCCTGAGATTTGGGGCCGTATTCCTTTCCGGAAGTAGCCTGCGTGCCAGGCCCTAGTAAAAGGGAAAGGGGAGGGGAAAACGTGCGCACGTCTCACGCTCTCCTCTCGCTTCGCGCAAGCCCGCTTTCCCCCCTTCCATTCCTTTTGTAGTACCTGCCACGCAGGCTATTCCCCAAGAAACATATCATATTTGCGCCTATTACGCAAGGCTAGATTTCCAGCCGTTTTGTGAGCCCGCGTTCCTCACCCCACACCGGGAGGATGATACCGGACTCCCAAAACGGCTGGAAAACGCAAGCTAAAAGGAATTCCCGCGTGATTGCTCAAAGTGGAAAAAAGGTGTGCAATTGCGATACAGTTTTTTGGAGAACACTATGAGTATGGTGGCCCAGCATTATCATAGTAAAATATGTAAGTTTTTGGGGAGAAAAAATGGAAAGAAACGACAAATATAAGCAATCAAAATCGAAAAAAAAAAAAAAACGCGAGAAAAATAATATTGTAATAAAAATTAATAATATCAAGTAAAAAATATTTGTTGACAAATTAAAAAGTAAAAAAAAAAAGAAAAGAAAGAAAAATAATGTAAGCACTAAAAATATTTTGAAAAAAATATCCAAAAAAAAAAGAAAGAAAAAAGAAGAAAAATCATTGTCAAAAAACAACATTGAAAATCAACATGGAAAATTAACATTAAAAATCAACATTGAAAATCAACATCGAAAATCAACGTTGAAAATCAACATTGAAAATCAACATTAGAAATCGAAAAAAAAAGAAAAACGTTATTTCCACGTGGCCTGTTGTTATCATAGACCAGGATGCTCTGCACTGGCACGCATATTTGACCTTTTTTGGGCTCCTGTGGTCTGACCTCAAATGAGGACGTGTCCTGTTGTTTGTATGAAGTGTGAAGTTTGAACACTTCAGCTGACGCTTTCCTTCTTCTGGTGGATTTCGATCCATTAGGGGTGCTGTTGGAAAGTTATAGGTCTTTGATCCACCATGCCCCCAAAAATGAACCAAGTTTGGAAGCCCCTTCAAGAAAAAATGTCAAACAAAAGAACACAGCAAGCAACACGACCTCGCAAAGATGCTAAAGGAACGGCTACAAGCGACATCATCGTGCAAAGGTTGACAGCAGAACCTAACAACTAGCAAATGTTTCGCCCGGTACAACCGAGAGAATTCGTCGAGTTTTCCAGCGATGATTTAACGCTTGAAAACGTGAAGATTGCTTGCGCGGGACACTTTGGCTATCCAGTGGGCTCGTGCGATGTGATGGTGTCCAACAAAGGCCCATCAGGAGCTTCTAATCACCTCTCAAATGGATGAAATATATATTAAATATGCGTGCAAAGCATGCTGCTCTATGATAACGACAGGCCACGTTGTGGCCCAGCATTATCATAGTAAAATATGTAAGTTTTCGAAATCCGCCAGAAGAAGGGAAGCGTCAGCTGAAGTGTTCAAACTTCACACTTCATACAAACAACAGGACACGTTCTCATTTGAGGTCAGACCACAGGAGCCCAAAAAAGGTCAAATATGCGAGCCAGTGCAGAGCATCCTCGTCTATGATAACAACAGGCTACGTGGAAATAACGTTGTTTGTTTTTTTTTTTTTCCTTTTTTTTTTTTCCGATTTCTAATGTTGATTTTCAATGTTGATTTTCAACGTTGATTTTCGATGCTGATTTTCAATGTTGATTTTTAATGTTAATTTTCCATGTTGATTTTCAATGTTGTTTTTTGACAATGATTTTTCTTCTTTTTTCTTTCTTTTTTTTTTTTGGATATTTTTTTCAAAATATTTTTAGTGCTTACATTATTTTTCTTTCTTTTCTTTTTTTTTTTTACTTTTTAATTTGTCAACAAATATTTTTTTACTTTATATTATTAATTTTTATTACAATATTATTTTTCTCGCGTTTTTTTTTTTTTTTTTTTCGATTTTGATTGCTTATATTTGTCGTTTCTTTCCATTTTTTTACTCTTTTCTCCCCCAAAACTTACATATTTTACTATGATAATGCTGGGCCACCATACTATCCTCTAAATCGGATTGATTAGAAATTTGCACCAGTTTTTAGTCTTGGATTGAAATTTGTAAAATTTAAAATTTGCGCGATCCAGCCAAGTCAGTACCGTCATCTTAAACTATGTTCTTACTGTCCAAGTTGAAAAAAGTAAAAACAAAAACCACAGAGAACAGAAATGACTGAAATTTAAGATTCCTCGCAAGTTACCATTTTATGTCGGAGCTTCTGAGTATTATCGTTACCCTATTTCTAGAATTCTTTAATATGAACATTACAGTTTTTAGAATATAAGGAATGTTACAGTTTTGAAATTTGTTCTGGCAACTCAAAACTCAAATAGTGAAAAATACTGTTTCTGTTTCATGAAAGCTATTTTATACAAAGAAGTCTTTATAATATTGCTACTTAAACATACGCAATAATTTTTGTTTTCTACAACATGCTTATAAGTTTATAATCCTACGAAGACAATTCCGTCTTCGCCGTGAAGTATGAACGAACAAGATTAGTGTACAAATGATGAGTTACCTCAGGTAAAGTAAAAAAATTGTCCCGACGCTAAACAAATGCGTCATGGGATCAGAAAATTTTAGTGGGATCAGGGATCAGACTTTACCTCGGTTTGGGGATCAGGGATCAAAATTTTGAGCCAAAAAATGGGATCAGCGATGGGAAAATATACCTCGTTACGACCCTGAGTTGAAGGTGTGCTTGAATTTCGACTGCGCTAGTCATTACAATCGTGACCTAAACAAACAGCCATTAATGTTTTGGCTGCTGATACCGGGTTAAGCTGACTGCCTATTTAATACCATGCGCCAGAGGTCGCCTCAGTCCCAATGCATCTATACAGCTACCTCATAACTCTTCAAACCTTTCTCACGAAGTAAAAAACTTAAATAGCCATTCTTTTATAGTTTTAATCTCCGTCAGTACGGTTCCTTGAAAATCGTGTTGGCTTAGGTAGCTTTACGCAACAAATTGGCATAGAAAAAAAAATCATAAATAAAAGAAACGATATTTCATAAATTTGCCCGTTTGGTAATTTTTTCCTCCCAATCTAAACTGTATCCGTATTTGTTTTTCTTTGTATCGTTTCATGTTTGTAGGTTGTCGTCATTCCACGGGAGGGACTCGCTACCCTGTTTTTGACCCGCGAATTTCAACGCGCGTCGGTATTCGATTTCTGGGGCCTCCACAGTTTGTAAATAAATTGCAAAGTTGGTGACATTTCTCGCATCATGAATTCAAAGTTTCCTCATTCTTCCCTCTCCCTCACTTGCGCTTATTTTTGGCCCTGTACTCCAAGCTTTACCTTTTACCTTGTTTGAAAATCACACCAGCGGCCCAGCCTAGAAGACAGATATTCTTTACAAGCCGGTCATTTACGCCGCAACATGTCCATGGTTTTTATGTCCATCGGTTCCACAAATACCCTAAGTATTCAAATTAAACGCTCCGAAGTGAGTGGAAAGCTGCATCTCTGATCGACAATTTCAAGAGTGAGACGTCTGTCATTCAGTTTCAAAAGTCAGAAGGTCGTAACTGCATAAGATAAAAAGAATTTTAACATTTACGCTATCTTTTCCAAACTGATTCAGTAGACTACTTTACCACAGAAAAAAGAGCTTTGTTTCATTAATATTTTTCAGGTGGAAATTACACAACAAGTTATCAACAGTATCACTTTACTGCTCGAGTTAGACAAGAGGATGCAAAGAGGGCAGAACCTACAGGACTTATTACCGTAACAACCTCAACTTCAACTTGAACCAAGCTTCGCGTCCATGGAGGGGGTGGGGTGGAGTCGACGAGGAGGAGATTATTCAAGTGCTTTAATTGAACCAAAATGATCTGCCAGAAACTCATTCCATCACTCCCAAATCTACAAGAATTGTTTATTTCACAACCAATAACTAAAGGTTTCCTTTTCTAAAAGACACCAAAGGGTAGACGCCTGAACGTGTATCTGTTCGAACAATATGATTTGTCTGTTTAACTTTGATCGCTTGTTAATATTATTAAGCCCCGCTCAGGGGTAGTGACAGTCCTTCAGGCGCAGTAGTCACCTTTTAAACATGACTGCTGCTGTGTACTGTCGTCTAGCTTGCCAATTTTGAGTTACTTTTGTAAAAAAACAACAACAAAAACTAAGCTAAAAATCAAAATTCATTTTATAGCGAGCATGCAAAACCTAAGGGAACCTTTTATTTCGTGGTCATGTGGGTTGAATGCAGCTTATGTAATATAGGCACGCAATGTGTGCAAGTACCTTTCTTTGTGGAACAATAACAGTGTGTTTAGAAACCGAACCCGATAGAGTTCTTGCTCAAAAAACTCTTTCCTGACAAACCCTCTCCTAACAATAAACTGCTCACTGGAATATTCCGAGCAATCCAAAAATATCTGGGAGCTTAAGGAAAACAGCATATTGAAACTGTATACGTAAACCCCGCTTTTTCTTGCTGCCTTATTCTCTAATAACCACCTGACAACACACTCTGGACTATGCTACGTCCATTAAGGAACAATTACAATTTAGTGCCTTTTAGGCAACCTTTTTCTATCTTTTTCATTTATGAAAATATTAAATGTAAAAGCACAAAACATTTCGAAAACCGTTTATGTACTAAAATGACTTCTATACAAAGAGGAAGCACACGAAATATGGTGCCATTTTAGAAAAATCAAATTCTTTTTTTAAAAAGAAAATGTTTAAATCGAATAACATTTTAAAGAAGTACCACAATGAAAAACCGTCTCATATACCCGTAACAAAATCTATAAAAAGAGAAATCTCACGAAAAAGTATTTTCGCTGTGCTGGTGTCTTTTTGTTCAAAATCCCTTATGTTTTCCAGAGAACTAGAACGTTCAAAACTATATAAATAACTTCGAGTGACATCTAAGAGAAGTATACACTTGGAAGACCGTTTATAAATTTGTCTATAGCCGGTACAAAAAAAGCCAGGGCAAATCCAGGAAAAATCATTTTTGCTGTGCTAGGGGCAGCTGTGGCAGCTGTCTCTGTACCGCTGTCCACATTCCACTCGAGGTTAGCTTAAACTCATCCTTCTTGTAAAAACTTTTAAATAGTAATACGCTATAAACTTTGTTTTTAATTTGGCACTGCGTTATTACTATTTAAAACTTTTTACTGTTTACTGTGCCACGCAGCTACTGAACCTTTTGGTTTACGAATATTTATTTCATCCTTCTTGTAATCAATCAGGAAATTCCTCCTCATGTTACACACGTGCCGACAAAGACAGTTTCATCTTTTGACTAACTTTATGAAGTTTCCGACTTTTTTTTTCTTTTCAAATAACTAGGGAGTATGAATCGAATTAACGTTAACGTAACGGAAGCAATTTACCATTTAGTCAAAATTGTTATGATACGATCCCTTGCTTAAAAATGCATCTGAAATGACAATAATAACTGTCAATAACATTAACTAAATTGCATTAAAAAAGAAAGTCCATTGTATTACCAATTTTTCATTTCTTTTTCTTCTTCGTTTCTACATACGTACCTCACACTAAAACAAAACAAAATGACATCCACGTAAAAAGTGTGGGCTCCGCCATCCCTGATGAAATCTACTAGTTATTACACTGTGAAGAAAACTGGACCGAAATAAAAACCACCCAAATCTGGTACTGCTTCGACGTAAACGGTTTTGACTTCGCATAAACCCCTTTGATTGAAAGTACCGATTGCCTGGGAACCGTCCATTCAGTCAATCCGTCACTCTGTGACCCACGCAGTTTTCCGGTAGATCAGTCATTTAGTCGGTCCTTCCTTTAGGTAAGGCTTTAGTCCGTGTATAACAACTTTTGGTAATGTCACAACCTTGAAATGAGCCACTGAAACATGCAGAGAGCAAGGAAGTAAATGATTTTGACAACTGCTGTGCATTCCCCTTCTCCTATCATTCGCTTGCTCACTTCGTCAGTTTGTGGTAACAAAAGTTTATCAGACGCTGATCAATACTCAACACTAGCCAGTCCAATTACTCAAGCAAGTTTAAAAGAGGACACCACAAGACCCACAAGGCAAAAGGACATGCTAGTCATCGTTCGAGCTCAAGATCAACGACCTCATGAAAACAACGCTATGGGCTTTTACTCTATGGGCTCTTACTCTCACTTTCGTAGCATTTATTGTATTGTTGCTTAACTGCTTTTAGGGGCTAAATTTCGACTGCAGGGTATCTGCCCTGTCATAAACACGGAAATCGCAATTCTGTAAATATCTCTATTAAGCCGTTAGTCAACAACGCAGCATGCTTGTATATACTTTAATTGCCAAGATGAAACTGTCGTAGAACAGTCAGCTCTATTTATTATTTCACGGCTTGTCTTCTTCAGTTATTTCCAGCCTAACCGGCGACTATCCGATAAATCATCTAACTTCAGGCGCGTCCAAGCCTTGAGTCTTCCTACACATGGTGAAGTTCTTTGAGCGAATCTTTCCTCGCTATATGCATGGGAAGAAAGAGCGGGGAACAAGGTCGAATTGTCTCACAACCCCGCGTGTGCATTGCCTGCGCAATTCCCGGCAAAAATCTGCCATAATTTTTTTTTTAACATAGCAACAAATTAAATTATTATTATTATACAATCTTTTTATTTCTAAACAGGTGACAATTATTTGTCATCGTACTTTCAAAACCCTCTGTCGCGTTACACATTCTGTACAAATATACGTTCCTGGTTATGAGAAATACAAGAGATGTAGTCACAATAACCTATGTGCCAGACCTTAAAATTGTGGAGAATGAACATATGAAAATCATATATTTGAACTGCGGATAAAAGAATGAATATGTAAATGATCATCGCAATTATGAACACTACTTAAGTAGTAGTGAAAATAAAGCCTGTAAAAAAAATTCAGCCTTGTACGGGATTCGAACCCACGACCCCTGCGACCTGCACCGGTCGTGGGTTCCAATCCCGTACATTCGCAACTGCTTAAGGAGTGCTTATAATTGCGACGATCACTCACATATTCAGACTTTAAAATTATACGGGCGCTTCTAAATACCACCATCCTCGCGAGGGGCCGCCGATGTGAGGAAAGGTAGCCAGGCTACCTTAGGTGGTGTCGACGTCTCCAAATGTCTTCCCAGGGTAGAGGTATGCTGCGCGCAACTTAGGAAAAATACTTCTGATAGTGTAGCAAAAACTATGCAAAAGATACATACTCCATGCAATCACTCTTGCCAGTAAGAGTTGTGAGCAAACAACTGTTTGCGTAAAACAAGCCCTAATGAAGGCAAGGTAAACTTTTTTAGTAATCAACTTCTAATACCGAGAGCGGCAATGTGACCTAATTCCAGGATCTTGGTTCGAATAGCAAAGCCTATGATTTCGAAATAAACAATGTAAGCTTGTTCAGAAGAAAACCTCTGCGGTCTCC
Source organism: Pachyseris speciosa (assembly GCA_016490735.1). NCBI lineage: Eukaryota > Metazoa > Cnidaria > Anthozoa > Scleractinia > Pachyseridae > Pachyseris > Pachyseris speciosa. Next base: position 1,225,300 of record JAEMWC010000078.1, on the reverse strand, counting down.
ACTCTAGTTAACGCATGACAAAATCTCTGTAACTGACTCTTTGTCGCAACTTATTATTTTGATGTTTCGAAAGACATCCACTCCTTTAAGTTCTCTCCTTTCTCCCAAGCCGGAACGTTTGACGTGAATGTCGATGCATGTGTTTATCAACACCTTCTCAGTTGCTTCCCACTAGATGTTAACTTCTCCGCTTTGGAGTATGAGTGATCCTTCCGCAGCAAGTCTCTCGCATTCTCGACAACGAACATTCCCCTCGTGCGTTTTGTGGCGCCAAGAGAGGATGGTCAAATGGAAGCCCCTTATTTTCACCCAAACTCTGTGAACTGCATAATAAATAATAATAAATACGTATTTTTATAGCGCTTTTCGTAAGGCTAAGCGCTTTACAAATGCCAACAAAAAAAAAGAACACTATTAATAAAAATATTTTCTAAAAAGAAATGTCTTAAGCCTTGATTTAAAAACTGATATAGTTTCTGAACGGCGAACAAAATGTGGCAGATTGTTCCAAAGTAAAGGTGAAGAGACTGAAAAAGATCTAAAGCCATAGTTTTTTAAAAGTGAGTAAGGGACAGTTTTAAGTTTCCGTCCATCAGCGGCGGAGCGCAGAGTTCTCACAGGTTTATAGATGTTGACAAGTTCTTGAAGGTACGAGGGTGCGGAGTTATCGAGGCATTTAACTGCATGTGACTTAAAGTAAGGAGTACTGTTTGGTTTACGGTTACTCCATATGGCGACATCCATGTCGATTTAGCAGTTTGGTGTATGTGGTGCTGGTTTTTTATCATGGTTAAGTTGATCAATCGCAAAAGACAACCACTCCTTCAACATTCTGAGCGACCTCTCCAAAGGCCTGGATAAAAAATATTAAGAAGGCGAGTATGAATTAAAAATACTAATTCTGTTTTACACCGAGAAAATAAGGGATTCCTGAGTAAGTACCTTCCAGTCTCTTATTTTAATTAAACAATTTGATGAATTCTACGCACATTACTGCTGATCATTGCCTATGATCATTTTAATTATTTCTCTTGCTATGATCTATTAGAGACCTCACGTATAGATGGCATCATTGCCATTTTTTTTTTCTTGTTTTCTAAAAAAGACGAAAAAAATTAATGCCTCGACGATCGAGTTTAAGACAGACTTGACGTGAGAAGACGAAGAGATAAACAGTTGCTGAAGCTGTTGACAAGCACGAAATGTAAAGGCTTCAAAGAATAGGAAAAGTCCTCTACGGAATAGTCACAGTCGAACGTATGTTTCCTTGTTGCACAAATCAAATAGATCCCTCGTTGTCGTGCGTCAAAAGGCAGTAATAAGAACATCAGCGAGACACCCGACCACGGCTGCGGCTGCATGAGAGTACTGCCGAGGAACCAGGCTGAGGTTTGCCGGTCACATGTGCAGTGCAAGCGCACTTCCCACCATGACAAATAGCAGGGATACTTGAATTTCAACACAGCCATATCATAAAGACCGATTCTTCAACTGCAGTCGCTTATATATATGTTCCAAAGAAGTTACAAAAGTTTGTCGACGTACCACTGTTTTGAAAACTCTCCCTCTACAAACCTTGGGAACCTTACACACCGAACGCACAAAAATAAGTCAATGGAAAAATGGAAGCTTGTTTCGTCACTTTTTTGCATTTAACCACTATCTTCTAAAGCAACTTTTTAAAGACAATAGAAGCAAGAGCGAATGATATATGAAATCAATCATATATGAACTGCGGAAATGAAATCAAATGAAGAATGATCCTCGCAGTTTACGAACTGCGGAAATTAAATCAAATTTCATTTCCGCAGTTCATATATGATTCATTTCATATATCATTCACACTCATTTCTTTCATGGGATCATATGAACCCACAATTGACCTGCTCCCAACGTTAGTGGTAATCGCGAGGTCACGGGTTCAAACCCCGTTGAAGTCCTGAAATTTTTTTTTTCAGGCTTCTTTTCGCAATTGCATAAATTGCGTTCACAACTGCGAGGATCATTCTTCATTTGACAATAGAAACAGTAACCGGTACGCTAAACTACAAAGATACAACCGCCCCTTTCACTTTCGACTGAATAGAATGGGGAGAAGTGATATGGTGCGGCTGCAACCGACCAACCTAACAGAGCTGACGTCTCCTAGGAACTCTTGCGCTTCAACAGACATCGAATTTTGTCTTCATCTAACAAAAACAGTAGTTAATTTTCGAATTATTTTAATTTGACAGCCCTTTTCTATTATTAGGTGTATCATGTACTGGCGATTTACATGTTAACAAGCGTAAAAAACACTACCTAAAACTCAGAAGAGTCCGTACTTTTCTATCCTTTTTGTGTTGGTTGGTCGTACGATCGCGAGAGGTGTTCAAGTGAAAAGTCTGGAGAGACAGCGCGTGTCCCTTTGGTTGTAGTCTTAGACACTGTTCATTAACAATTGAACAAGGAGCGTCTACTAAAGCTAAGGCGTTGTCTAGCTTAAGCAAAGGCCTTTTTTAACGACGTACTGCAACCGGAAGTGGACGTTTCTCATCTTTGGGCGATGATTGTGCAGAAATTTTGAAGTAATTCGTCTCTGTAAGAGTAAAGACGCTTAGTAATCCAAATGTTGTAGCGCTAAAGCGAGTAAAACGAGAAAACGCCTCATTTCCGTTTGACGTTCGTGGCTCAAAAACGCCGGTGCTTAAGTTCACCATTTCTGCTCTAATTATCCGCCAACTGGTCGCTTACGGGAGGTTAAAAACAAACGAAATTTTCAAACTTTTAGCTTTAAAGTGGTCGCGGTCGCTTACGAGAGGTAGTCGCTTACAAGAGGTTCCAAATATAGTGATTTGATATGGAAACTTTTGGTCGCTTACTTTTGGTCGCTTACGAAAGTTGGTCGCAACCGGCCGGAGGATTCTTATTGCGTTATGAAAGTCACGTGATTCCAATTACAAATCTGCACAATCATGGCAGCCTTGAGTACTGCCGTTCGGTCGACGGGTCGAATTTTTGAAATGAATCACAGTCTACCGTTAGAGTTCTCCCAGCAGCGCAAGGACAAACTCTTTTATGAAAAGCTGGAGCTAATGGATGCAGAAAAACAAGAGGACGAACAATTTGTGTTTCACGGACAGTGTATGGTTCTAGGCGACTCTGGAGTTGGTAAAACAAGTCTTGTTAAGTCGCTCACTAGTGGGCCATTTGATCCAAAACAAACCAAAACGCAGGGTATAGACAGTTATCTAGTGGACAAGAAATGGGAAAGCTTTGCCATGAAGGAGCTTGTCTTTGGGGATCTCTGGAGATTCTTTACAACAGGCTTTGTGCAAGTCCTTTTGATTGGAACTGGAGCAGCAACCAGTAATGTGATTATTGAAAATTTCTGGTTTTGGAAAACAGGTTTTCAGTTTAGTTTATTTCTGTGGGCAATTATGGCTATACTGTTGTTGTTTCTATCAATAATTTACAATGCCTATCTTGCTGTGGGCCTGTTATTCTTTCATTTCATGTGCATGTTTCCAGAAATTGCTCCATTTTGTGCTTTTCACTTTGCTCGTAATCAACCGCGGTTTACGTTAGCTACGTTCAGTTTTATCCTCAGGCGACGAGGATTATTAATAGGTGTATACCTAGTTCTGGTTATATGCTATTGGGATGAACGTTTTACTGAGTTTGCCAGCTTTCGCGCTTTAGTTTTACTGACGACAGTTGCTGTACTTGTTTTGATCACGTTGTTCCTTTTAATGGGACCGATACCAATACCGTATATAAACGATAATCAGCGGTCAAGCTACACGGTCCAACTAATTCAGAATCGCTTAACTGTGGTGATTCTCTGCCTTTGCCGATTGGTATTATCAATCTTCATTGGCTTAATTTCTGGCGCTGTGGCGGCATCGCTTGTAAGCACTTCTTTCAAGTCTTGGTTTTGGAAAGATTTCCTTAAAGAACAAAATTTCACTTTGCCAATATTAATCCGCCCTTTCGATGAAGGTGAATTTTACTTCTGTGTTTTTCCCTTTGTGTGGCAATTTCCAGCAGCATGTTTGGAGCCTAGTATGTTTTCATCGGTGTTCGACAGGTCCTGGGGATCATTTGCTATACTCATTGTTATAATCTTTTACCACTGTAAATTAGCATGGTATTCATGCAATTTCTATTTTGCAATAGTATTTCCTGCATTCATTTGCTATACCTTCTATGTAGAACTTTTCTGCTTCCATTCGACAGTTCCTGGCAATTTCGAATGTCCAAACAAGTTAATTACACTTGTAATAGGTAATGCTGAAGTGAACAGTAAAATGTTAAAACGTGCCTTAAGTGCAAAATTTTCCTCTCTAAAACTGAAGATCCTCGATTTTGCTGGAGACAAAGAATATTATGCTTACCATCACATGTTTCTCAGGAGGGATGCCATTTACATCATTGTATTCAACATGGCTGAGTTTGCAGAAAACTATTACAGAGATATAACTGCAAAAATTCAAAGACTTCAATTCTGGTTTGAATCTGTCTGTAGCCATGCGCCACGAAAAGCTCCAATATTCCTTGTTGGCACCCACAAAGGAACCATGGATGAAAAAAGCTTAAAAATGTTAGATGGACACCTGAGACGAAACCTTTGGACAGCCCATTGTGACGACCTGATTGTGAACGATTTTACAGGCTTGATCTTCTTCCCTGTGGAGAACTCTGAAGGACAAAATAACTATGGCGTTCAGTGTCTTCAAAACAAGATTGTTTCTGTTGCTGAACAGTGCAAGAATACTCTTGGTCGTGACATTCCTCTGACATGGGTTAGAGTTCAAGACGCAATTATTGGTCTACAAGAAAAGAAGGAAGCCAAATTCTGCGTCAAACGTGAAGACTTTCCAAGAGCATTTGATGACTTTGTTTGCAACAGCTGTTCAAAAGACACCCTGAACTACTTCCACGAGAAAGGTCTGGTAATTTACCTGGACAAATGTCAGGATCTTCATCTGTCTGACTGGGTCCTCCTCAAGCCTGAAATCCTGGTTGATATTATCATCCAACTTGTGACGCCATCAACTGAGAATACCCAACAAAGAGGCTTGAGGCATGACTGGAATCTTTTGCAGACCAAAGGAATGCTGACCAAATCACTACTGCAAAGCATCATCTTTAAAGTTAAGGAAAATGAGGAAGCCATGACTGCATTCCTTGAGGAATATGATCTGATCTGCCCTTTGGTAAACAAGAAAGTGTCAGTTTGTTGCCCAAACAGATGTGAGCCACAACCAACACACTTTGTTCCCTCCCTGCTAACAATGTCTGCTGACGGCAATGTACCAGTGTGGCATGATGATGACACAGATAAGAAGTTCTACGTGTTTTTCAACAGATTCCTTCCAGATCCCTTGTTCCATCGCCTGTTGTCTCGTGCACACAAGAACAGTAAACTGGAGTTTCCAAATGGCCAAACTGTTCTGTACAGAGATGCTGGCAAGTTCTTTATGAACGCCTCAACACCTTACAGACTGAAACTTATGAAGGAAGAAAAAATTATTGAAGTGACATTCACTTGCAGGTAATATTTATTAAAAGCACTGACATGTACATTTACCTGTTGCAAAAATTATAATATTTATAATTTACTTCATAATGTAAAGGGTTACATAACTCAGTACAATAATGCTTTTTTATATAAAAATGCCTGCAATCTTATATTCATTTGAGAAAAGTAAATACTGCATAGAGGACACAGAAACATATGCCTTCCCAAGATACTGCAAATAAAGTTAGAAACCAGAAATTAAAAAATGTTATTTACAAGTTCAAAGCTAGTTTTGAATGTTTCTTGAAAATGAGAGTCACCTTGTCATACCACCCCTCAGCAATTCCAGAGAAATGTGTAAAAAGTCTTCATATGCTCAGCTACTATACTGGTGCATGTCCTCATCGGTGCTTTGTAGTTTTCTCAATGACCTAGGTGTAGGATGGAGATTGTGCTCGTGACCTGACCTCACTTTGTTACAAAATTAAAATAAATTATTAATATTATCACACTTCATTATTTTCCAGTGACAACAATGGAATGAATGCATGTGATATACTGTGCCAAGTGTTTTCCATGGTTGATGGAATCTGTAAAAGAGGTTTCCATTTTGTCACATTTCACTGTGGTCCAGCCTGTCCATCGCCCATGTGTCCTGGTCATCAAGATGACTTCTTGCTGTCCCCCTCAGATGGAATGGATCACAGCACCAGACGTTGCCATGTGTATAATGTTATGCCTGGACGCCAGGGAGACAGAATTCCCTTCTTGTACTGTGGAAACCGCAGATTTAATGTTGAGTTGGATGAATGGATTCCTTAGAAAAGGTTAAGTGAAGTGATGTTTTGGTAATTTACTAGATGTACGTGTACTTCTTCACTATTTTTTTTAAATATTTATATTATATACTAAAAGTTACAATGTACACAACTCTACAACAACAATAAACAAACATGGCCATGTAAATTAGTATTTTGTAGCTGGAACCAAATTAAACGATTTTATATTAAGCATTTTCCATCCATGATTAAAACCTGTGTGGGTCTCTACATTTCCTGTGCTGGGTTTATTACAGGTGCAAATTGAGAAAAGATTGAACCCCTGTTTATGGACACCTTTAAGCAGATATACTAGACCATACCTTAAAAAAAGATAGCCCAACTGAGCACAATAGATACACTTTTTAGCCATTTTGACATGTCACCTGTAGTAAGTCAATGCTTGAAAAATACTGGTCTGGAGAGTGTCCAGTTACAACAGGAATTATACTTCAATTCACACAGGAAAGAAGTATAATTATTGTCATTAATTGTTTGACATGTTTGATTTTCATTGTCCACCTGTATATGAGGATTACGATTGTACAGTTTAAAACAACCACTGGTTCAAAAAGGTCTAAAAAATCTTCCAGCGAACACATACAGCTCATAAGGAAGTATTAGTGTTTTACAATTAACATGCTTTCCTTTTTGTTCTGCAGGTGTACAACAAATGGAGGCAAGAAGGAACAGACCTTTAACAGTTTTGTGCCACAACTACAGTACTAGTACCAGTGAATGAAGAACTTCATGCTCTTATTGTTCAAATTTACATTCATTTTGATTAACCCTTTCGCCACCAAAGGCCTCCCCTTTGACGAGTAAAATCGTTTGGCGTTAGACAGAGTAAAATCTATTAAGTCCCCCTTGGTGGTCGAAGGGTTAAGGAGATAGTTTTTAACCCTTTCGCCACCAAAGGCCTCCCCTTTGACGAGTAAAATCGTCTGGCATTAGACAGAGTAAAATCTATTAAGTCCCCCTTGGTGGTGGAAGGGTTAAGGAGATAGTTTTTAACCCTTTCGCCACCAAAGGCCTCCCCTTTGACGAGTAAAATCGTCTGGTGTTAGACAGAGTAAAGTCTATTAAGTCCCCCTTGGTGGTGAAAGGGTTAACATAAAAAAAGCAATTTCAATCCAGGTTATAGTGTAATCTTGTGCCATTTCCTTGGCATATAAAGACAGCTTTCAACAACAGCGAATTATTGAATGTCAGTATTTTAACAGCAAAATTTTACATCTATTATGCACCTACCCAATGTGGTGCATGTACTGTATGTACATGTAGTTACATGCCAGTCAGTTTTTCTCCAAGATATTTGTAACCACCCAAACATTAGAGAGGTTAGAGGAAGCTATTATTTACCTTATTAAACAAGTAACTGATACAGTGGTGGCAAATAATACTGATTAATTCATAGCTTACTTTTTTATAGCCTATGGTTTCAGGAGGAGCAGGGTTGGGGTTGGCCTTCCACCAATGTGTCCCAGGTTTGATTCCCAGACTCGGCATCATAAGTGGACTGAGTTTGTTGGTTCTCTACTGTGCTCCAACAGCTTTTTCTCTGGGTACTCCAGTTTTCCCCTCTCCTCAAAAACCAACATTTCTCCCACAAGGCCCAACAAGCTTGCAGCTTCAAATCTTAACTGTGTATATTAAATAAAGTTTCTTTACCTTTTTTTTTCAAACTACGGTTCTGAATTCAGGAAACGAAAGAGAAATTAAAATTAAATTCACATGTCAAAAAAAGTTAGAGAAAGCACTTCCAAGGAACATTAATTTCCAGAACATCTATGAAACAGCAAGGCCTGCAATTGGTAAGCTAATAATTATTCATTGATCCAGTTAAGGTTTATAGTGTTATAATATGTTACAATGTATGTTATGTTTTGTTATGTCTCAAACACATAATAACTTAATTTAGAACAGTCCACAAGGATCTAATAATTATTCATCAAGTTGTTTATGAAAATACTGTGGTATCATTTCAGAAGTTGTCATAATCACTATAAGTGATTTTATGGTCTTCATTTTAAAATGCTTAAGGTTTGAAATATAATTCAAGCAGGAAAACCTAATACAGGCCTTGCATTAAGATCTGCTTCTGTCAATTCAAAATGTCAAGTGTTAAAAGGTAGAGTACGAAAACATGAGACATATTAACGTTAATGTTAATGACTTGCCAGTTTATTATGCATTTACCCTCAATATTTAGAGCATAATTTCTTCTGCATGGCCATGTCTTCTGGACTAAAGGAGTTGTAAGAATGTCCCTCTACCAGTTTACAAAACATTTGGTTGAACTTTGGGGGAGAGGAGGCTTTCTTACAAAAGGTTTGGTGCCCATGTTTTGACACACAATAAAAATTATGCCTTGGATTGTACATGACTGCTTGACTTAAACAAAAATAATAAGCATGATGATGATAATTAGACACAAACCTAGGTGTGCATGTTGTGGTTCAAATTTTATTTTGGTTTAAATTTCTTTCAATCCAGTTTATTTTTTTCAAACTAGTTTATTTTTTTCAAACCAGTTTATTTTTTTTAAACTGGTTTGTTCTCATCAACTGTCTAAAAAGGGCTTTTATTTTTGGGTGTGGTTGAAAAAATGGGGCATAGAAATTTTTGGGGGGTAACAAAAAGAATTTAACCACATTTTAAGATCACTTTTTTCTTGCTTCTAACCTCCCCCCCATTCACTGTACCACTCCCCCCTACTCCCACATTCAGCCATACCCTGCCATCTAACACACTTACCCTATATCCAACTACACATTTCACAACAAAGGCTTTTTTTTTAGCGGAGTTTGAACCGCCAACCTCTGGATCAGAAGTCTTACACCACACTGGATCTTCTGGATTCTTCTGGATCAGAAGAATTACACCACACTGGTGACTGATGCAAATTAACCCATATTTGTTGATATCCTGAGTTTTTACATCCCAGACTCCCCTCTACCAAAAGTATAATTTATTCATAGATCCCAACTGTCTCTACCATCTTATCTGCCAGGCTTCTAAGCTATTTTCAAAATGACAGAAGCCAATAGAAGAATACTTTGTTGATAAAGAGTAGTTTTACCAGAAAATAACTGACTAATGAACAAACCAAAAATTTCTGCCTCACCACTTTTTAATGAGTAGCCAAAAAACAGAGAAATGGCTAAATGATAGACATCATACAGCAAAATAAGTCAAAGAGTTGTCAATGAGTTTGTAAGCCTATGCAAAATACATTGTGAGCAGAAGTCAATTACTGCTAGAGTGAAACCTGTATAGGGACCACTACAAAGTGAAGTTTTCTTCAACATTATTGAAATAGACTTACCGATAATGGCTTTCAGAAATTGTGCCTGCAGATGTTCCAATCCACACACTTGGCTCATGTCAGTGAGAGATCACCACACAAAGTTTGTCAGCCCTTATCCCCTGCATAGTATGAGACAGCTACTACTGAAGTCCAGTGGGTGCTCTGAGAGAGTAATGTAACACATACATAGATAACCTGTGTAACTTAACCAAAGCTGTGCTCTAGCAGTGCCCAGGGACCCCTGGTGACTTACTTTTGCCTTTGGGTGACAGGGAAATCTTAGTTTTTTCACACAATTATTATGCTGGGCACCCTGGATTTCAAAGGTTCAGAGTTTTGGACTCCCAAAAATTTTTCTTACAGCACAGCCTTGTTAACATCATATGCGATTTAAAAAGGTAATTAGGTTGTAAATTAAAGTGATGTAATACAACAATGCAATACAAGGGTGGCCACAGTTTCACAAATCTTGTATTATTCCAAGTGGCCAATATTATTGATTACTGTAACATCTAAAATGTCTATAGTACAATTTACAACCTTAAAATTGTTACTATTAACTAAATTACCCATTTCTTGAATTATTTAATAAATTATAACTGGTAGCTGGCATGACCAAAGATGTTGTGGTATGAAATTTACTTTGTGTGAAATTATTTCATACCAGTATGAAATTTATTTCCTGTCTCCTATGAATGATTAGGGTTAGGAGACAAAAGCCTGGTTTTCACTAGCAACGCAAGCACAAGCGCAAGCATAAGAAGCTTATGCCAAGTGAAAACAACACTACGCAAGCATAAGTGCAAGCACAAGGAAAAGGAACAATTTTGATCCTTGCGCTTATGCTGGCGCTTATGCTTATGCTTGCGTTAAGCCCATTTTTACAGTGAAATAAGCGCTCTTGTGCTTGCACTTATGCTTGTGCTTGTGCTTGTGCTTGTGCTTGTGTCACTAGTGAAAACCAGGCTAAAGGAAATAAATTTCATACTGGTATGAAATAATTTCATACCACAGTAAATTTCGTACCACAACATATACAATTATAGCATTACAGCATAGTCTCCCTAACCCTTCCATAAAAGCTAACCATTTGAAATCAGGGTTTAGGCCTAAATAATAAGATCAATGCCTAACCCTACCCCCCTAAACCCAATCCGCAACCCCCTAACCACTAACCCTAACCCTTTATTTAATGTTTTTGTGTAACTTTTTTGAGGTACATGTAAGTTCAGTTAAAGAAAGGAAATAAAGTTTGTATTGAAGAAAAACTTCCCATGATTGTAAAAAAAATAAACTGGTTTGAAAAACATAAACTAGTTTGAAAAAAATAAACTGGATTTAAAAAATTTAACCAAAATAAAATATGAACCACAACATACATTCTACATGTATCCCTATATCAACAGGTGCCCTGTATCGCAGGAGAAGTATCAGAAAATAATAACTACACCTGTTATCCCAAGCTTAGGTAATCTTAGACAATCTTAGAATATAACGATTAAGCCACTAACATGCATTTACTCTGAACTCTTTACAAAACAAAGCATACAGTTACAAAAGAAACCACTTTTATTCAGTAACAAAACTGTAGCGCAAATCAGTCCTGTTAATTTAAATCACAACTGCTGTCACGCTGCTGTTGAAAGCCTATCTATGAAAATGGTCATCGCCCAACTCCAGAAAGCAAAGCTTTCCGTACGAGGCATAACAAGATCAATTTGTGCAAATTGTACAGTGAATTTAACTAGAAATATGGTCAAATAACACTCCTGCCCCCTGTTGACCAAACATACATTTTAGGGTTCAGTGGAGATTGGACAATAGATCAGCCATGGACCTATCCATAGAAAAGCTTGCTTACAGAAACCAGTGGTCCAAAGGGCTATACATTGGTGACCTATGCCCCAAAATGGAGTTCAAAGGTGCATGAGAGAGGGCTGCTCAGATAAATCTCCAGGCAGGGGCAATTTCCATTCAGCCAAAACAAATAAAACAACATGGCCTTCAACTTGGCACTAGGAATTTTCTATTCCAACTGATTAAAAAAGATTTTGAAAACAATTCAAATTTGCAATTTTGGAATTGAGACTGAGGATCTACACCTGCACCAGCAAAAACCTTTTCTTTTGACAGGGAAAATGCCAAGAATTTATAACCAGAAGCATTAGTTAACTGACTGGTCCAAACTATTATAAATTTGTTTGGGTGCATTACGCCATTTTATTATATGGCAAGGTAGTCTTGAGGTAAATCTGAGAGTTCTGATTGGTTCTTTCCTTGTCGGGATTTTGCCATACGGACCATTTCCACAGAAACGGTCAAAAGCCACGTATTTTTTATGTTTGCGAAAGCCAGCAAATTTAAAACTGCAAAAAGAAAGCGTATAAATACTCTCATTCTTTATAAAGAAACTACCTAAAAGATTTATATTTATAGAGCTTACAACAAGGACGAAGAAGACGAATATTCACCAAGCGAATTTTATTATTCTGAAGAACTAAAAACTCTGATGTAGAAACTCAAACAGGAAAAAAAATTATCAGTGAAATCCAGGACACATGCATAGACGATTTTATAATTGAACAGATACTGATCTTCTTCGCTACATGGAAGCTAATGGTATGACAAATGAAAGAAGTGAAAGCCTACCTTTGTCCGAGCTTCACCACCTTTTGTCCAAATTCTTTTTTTTTATGAACACACGCATGAAAACTAAAATGGAGAAGAATTCAAGCCAGCAACAATTTCCAGTTTCAGCGCAGTAAACAGCGATACCCAACTGAGAATTTTGTCCAATTCCATTACAAATAACACTACAAATCAGTCTTGAAGTCTTGTTTACACTCATGTCACATTTTAAGATGATTTCACTTCCAGTAAATTGAGTTTCTCACGTCATCAAAAACATGTTACGGCAGAAGCCCTTTGAATTCAAGTGACCGGAATTGCGCTTTAACAGAAAAATAAACAAGCATAGCCCAAGTGTCATATAATAAACTACTTACTAACCTAGCTTGCTCGAGCCATACTGGGGAATATTGGCCCTCGGTCATTTTTATACAATCGTTAATGCGCTCAGTCCATACAAAAACTATCAAGGGCCAATATTCCCAAGTACGTCGTTTGCGCTCGGTTAGTAAGAGGTTATTAGTACGCACCGAAAAATTAATTCAAACTAATTTCTCCAATCTGTGCATACTATAAGAACAACTCATTTGGCAGTACGACAATGATTGAGATCAACTGGAGGACAGCTTTTCAGCTACCCTTCGAATGTACGAAAAGCACAAATCTCAGACTTTTTCATTTTAAGCTTTTACATTGTCGACTATCAACAAACGACTTCCTAAAAAAGATTGGGCTTGCACATGACAATAAATGCACCTTCTGCAAAACCAAAACAGACAAACTGATTCACCTTTTCTGGAGATGCCTCAAAACCTGTAGCTTCTGGAACTCTTTCGAATCCTGCCTACAATCTCTGAAAATCTATCAGGACAACCAGACATTGACACTCATTACAGCTTTGGGTCTGAGGCCAGACAGCTCTAAGTACAAACTCAAAATCAATTTCTGCTGTTTATGTGCCAAGTATTGTATATGGATATACAAGCTAAATCAGTCACTTCCTAGCCTTGGTGGTTTTCTAACGTATTTGAATCATTTCCATAAAGTTGAGACCTACAGGAAAACAGCTTCACAAAAAAAGTGGGACCTCCTTTTTCTGGGTCTATAGTTCCCTAGCCCCTTTCATGTTAACTCTTTTCACGAAGAATTACTGTAGCTTACCTTACCTTTTTTTTCATCTTTTTGTATGGGTGATGCTATGTTTTTGTTTTTGTTGTTTTCTTTTTTTGTTATGTAATCCGCATACTGTAAGTATTTTTAATTTTAATTTGTAATTGATGTTTAAGCATTGTATTAGTAGTTAAGTACTGTATTAGTAGTGTAAGTACTGTAAATTTGATGTTAAAACATTGAAATTAAAAAAAATTTTACAGCTAAATAAAAACAAGAAAACTCATTTCACGACATTCAAGTGAGTGATAAACACAGATAAAGTGTAGAAGTGTCATGAAATGAGTCGTTCGCATAGTAGTACATGTATGTAGAGAGTAGACAAATTAGTCTGAATCAAAGGGTAACACTAATCTGCGGAACTGCAGACCGCGGAACCGCCAGAACCTGCGGAACCTATATTTTTTTATAAAATTAAAAAAAAAATAAAAATAGTAATAATAAAAATGTCTACGAGTGGTTTAGTTCTTAAAAGCAACAGAGAAAGAAAAAAAAAAAGAAAAGAAAAGTAAAAAGGGAGAAGGTAAACAAAAAAGATAGCGTACAACAAGGGCTATTTTTTTGTCGGTCACCCATCCAAGTTCTAACCCGGCCGGATTGGGCTTAACTTCGGCGATCGGACGACGAGCACGCTTTCCTTGTGGTATCACACGCAGACAATACAAAGTATAAATGGTTCGCGTAAGTTGAAAAAAGCGAAATGATAAGCGAGAAATTACTAGAAATTCTAAAATTCACACAAACAAACATTAGCAACAAGTGTTCCGTTTAAGTTTCCGGTCAATTTCTTATTTCCGGTATCATAGTCACGTGGTACTGTAGTGCCACCAAAATGGCCGAATGGCGCTTCCATCTCAATGCTGGGTAAGTACAACAGTCGTTTGCTGAGTTACATCGGTTGCATTTCACAAATAGACTGAATGCCTCTGACCTTCCTTGAAACAGGATGAAGAACCCAAGAAGAACCCAATGTGTTACCCTTGTTACTCGTACAAAGCCTGGATTTAAATCGTGTTGATTTATCTCCGTCTCAGTTTTCGACTACGATATGACCGACTTGTTGCTAATGTTTGTTTGTGTGAATTTTAGAATTTCTAGTAATTTCTCGCTTATCATTTCGCTTTTTTCAACTTACGCGAACCATTTATACTTTGTATTGTTTGCGTGTGATACCACAAGGAAAGCGTGCTCGTCGTCCGATCGCCGAAGTTAAGCCCAATCCGGCCGGGTTAGAACTTGGATGGGTGACCGACAAAAAATAGCCCTTGTTGTACGCTATCTTTTTTTGTTTGCCTTCTCCCTTTTTATTTTTCTTTTCTTTTTTTTTTCTTTCTCTGTTGTTTTTAAGAACTAAACCACTCGTAGACATTTTTATTATTACTATTTTTATTTTTTTTTAATTTTATAACAAAAAATATAGGTTCCGCAGGTTCCGGCGGTTCCGCAGGTTCCGTAGGTTTCGCGGTCTGCAGTTCCGTAGATTAGTGTTACCCTGAATGAAATCCACAGCTGTCACTAAAATGGCTTAATGGACCTAAAGAAACAAAATAGTTTGGACCAGCAAAAATAAAAAAAATTCCATGGAAATTGTACGAAAATTGAGGACTCCCGTACGAATAGAAAATCAAAGTCCGCGTACGGGTGCCGTACGAATAGCCACTGCGTAAATGTTATATCCACGTTAAAACAAATTTGAGAATAATTATCCATAAGATTATATAAATCTTTTCCAGTTTTCAAACAAGACCACAACACCATCTGGCTCCGGCTGTTCAACCACAGAGCGGATAACTTTATCCAGCGGATAAGTCGCTATCCAGCGGGTCAAATGTACTGCAACTAATATTCGATGGATAGTGACCTATCCCCCTGGATAGCTTTATCCGCTCTTTGAACTACTGAGGCCAGATCTTTCTGATCTCAATGTCATAATGTGACCTTTCATAAGACATAAATATTCAAAAGCTGGGCCACTTACCACCGTCGAATCCCAGAGCTGCTTCCGTAGTCTTTCCAAATTTTAAAACATCCATCGTTCCCCCTTGACAAAGACCAAGGCGGAAAACTCCTTTCCGCCGAGAAACATGGCTGTCTTCCCGTCAAGTCCCAGTCCCCTATCAGTTTTTGCACTCCAGATCGCATCGCGCGCGCAAAAGCGCGCCAAAATTATGCCTCAAGTGCGGGGACTATGACGTAGTAACTCCGGTGCTGTAATTGGAGCTACAGCGTTACTCGCTATGTATGGTTCAAAATACTGCCGAAAAAAACGTTCCATGGCCACCTATCCAAACCTTAGAGACAACAAAACTATCATGGGAAGAATTCTCACGCCGGAAATATTTTCTAAAGTGAAAGACAAACGTACAGCAAAAGGATGTAACATCGACAAACTCATCGAGTCAGGCCTACATGTTAACTTAACGAACAACCTTGAAATGTCGGCAAAAGAGAGCTTAAAGGAGAATTCAACAGGTTTGCTTGCAGGTGACGAAGAATGCTATGACATATTTAACGAGCTTATCGATCCTGTTATAAGCGAGGTTCATCAAACAGACTCCGTGAGTAGTTTAAAATCAGAAGTGAATTTGAACTGGGAGGACATCAAAGGACGAAACTTTTACGGCGCAAATGTTATCACCTGCAGACTGAGTACTAGTTAGCCTCCTTCGCAGACGTCTTTGGGCTCGTCACGCGTTCCTTGCCCACGAACGTCTGCTGAACTGAACTGCCACTTCCGTTCGCGGCGGTTAGCCTTTGTTTTGAAGAAACCAATAACGAGCTGCGTAAGAATGGAAATCGACACCCGATTCACGTGCATGCAATCCAGGAGTCGAAGTCCTACTTTCCATAAATTGGAAAACGAACTATGATTGGCTAACCGCCGCGAACGGAAGTGGTAGCTCAGTTCAGCAGACGTTCGTGGGCAAGGAACGCGTGACGAGCCCAAAGACGTCTGCGAAGCAGGCTAGTTAGGCTAGAGTACTAGTAGAAATATTCATGGATATAATATGATTCCCGGATGTTCAGCAGAGGAGCTTTTGGATGTTGGTCACGTGGTAGTAAAGGCGTTGAAGTCTGTTGATGTTTTGCTCTAGTGGCATCGCCGTTAATTTTTTTCTCAACCAACAACAGTTACGAAAACAACTTGGCTTTGAATTAATTCGGCGCTGATAATTCTATACATTACCAAGATAAACCATCACGAATGATTCTTGTGTGGAGAGAAACAAAGAACGCCGTGTATAAGCCGTTATTTAGTTTGAACCATTAAATGTTTCTGGTACTGAACAAAATAAATAAATCACTTATACAATTTAAAACTGTCAATGAAACCCGTTAGTGCAGCATCGCAATTTCGCCGCGCTATAAGAGATAAGTTAGAGCCCAGCTGGATGTTGGTCAAGTCCACTGCAATCATCAACCCCCAGCCCCCTTTATTTTGGTGACCGGTTTGAGCCTCCTTAGCAGTGACTGCATTGAAGGCGATACATTTTTTTCTTCAACAATTATCATCAGCTGGATCAGTTTAAGTTTCCCTTTCCAGTCAGGGAAAAGGATTATCTAAAACTGCGATGTACGATGACACTGAACGATCGTAAAGATATTTCGCAGACTAAATCCCATACTGAGATCATTACAAATACTCAACGGCTGAATTAATATCTCTGAATTATCTCTTTCAGGTGACTTACAAAGTGACGTGATTCGTATAACCAACAAGCACAAATTGCATTTTACAGAGGTTAGTAACGATTGCATTGAAAGATGCCCGAGCAGTCCTGTGTGCCAAATTCCTATAGAGAGAAATTGAATATTCATTATTTTCTTGAAATATTTTCTACAAATTCCCACCATAGATGCCAAATAGAAAAGAGTCTGGCATAAAAGTTTCTGTTAAAGATTACCACAGTGGTTTTTGCAGCCAGCAAGAAACGTTTCGCTTTACAGATGAGCTCAATTTTTTCTTTTGTAGTTGAAGGTGTGCTCGAATTTCGACTGCGCTAATCATTACAATCGTGACCTAAACAAACAGCCATTAATGTTTTGGCTGCTGATACCGGGTTAAGCTGACTGCCTATTTAATACCACCAGAGGCCGCCTCAGTCCAACGCATCTATACATCTACCTTATTACTCTTCAAACCTTTCTCACGAAGTGAAAAACTTAAAACGTATAAATAACTTGTAATAGCCATTCCTTTATAATTTTAATGTCCGTCAGTACGATTCCTTGAAAATCGCGTTGGCTTAGGTAGCTTTACGTAACAAATTGGCATAGAAAAAAAACATTTCATAAATAAAAAATACGATATTTCATAAATTCGCCCGTTTGGTATTTTTTCCTCCCAACTTAAACTTATTTTGGCTCTGTGCCTAGTTTCCTTGAAAATCACACCAGCGGCACCACTTAGAAGACAGATATTCTTTACAGCCTGGTCATTTACACCGCAACATGTCCATGGTTTTGTCCATCGGTTCCACAAATTCCCCAAGTATTCAAATTAAACGCTGTAAAGTGAGTGGAAAGCTGCATTTACGACTGACAATTTCAAGAGTGAGACGTCTGTTATTCAGTTTCAAAATCAGAAGGGTGTAACGGTATCAGATGAAAAGAATTTTTTTTCTCTTTTCAAAATTGATTCAGTGGACTACTTTACCAAAGAAAAAAGAGCTTTGTTTCATTAATATTTTTCAGGTGGAAATTACACAACAAGTTATCAACAGTATCACTTTACTGCTCGAGTTGGACCAGAGGATGCAAAGAGGGAAGAACGTGCAGGACGTATTACCGTAATAAACTCAACTTCAACTTGAACCCAGCTTCGCATCCAGGGAGGGGTGGAGGGTTGAGTCGACGAGGATCGGCCAGAAACTGATTTCATCACTCACAGATCTACAAGAACTGCTTATTTCAAAACCAATAACCAAAGGTTTCCTTTTCTAAAAGACACCAAAAGGCAGACACCTGAACGTGTATCTGTTCGAACAATATGATATTATAAAGCCCCTTTCGGAGGTAGTGACAGTCCTTCAGGCGCAGTAGTCACCTTTTAAACATGACTGCTGCTGTGTACTGTCGTCAAGCTGGCCAATTTTGAGTTACTTTTGTAAAAAAAAAAGACAACACCAACCCCAACAAAAAAAACTAAGCTAAAAATCAAAATTCATTTTATAGCGAGCGTGTCAAACCTAAGGGAACCTTCCATTAGAGTATTCCGGGTAATCCAAAAATATCTAGGAGCTTAAGGAAACCAGCATATCTAAACTGTATACGTAAACCCCGCTTTTTCTTGTTGCCTTATTCTCTAATAACCAGCTGACCACACGCTCTAGACTAAGCTACGTCCATTAAGGAGCAATTACAATTTAGTGCCTTTTAGGCAACCCCTTTCTATTTTTTTTCCTTATGAAAATATTAAAAATGTAAAAGCACAAAACATTAATTTGTAACTGAGTATAAATTTCGAAAACCGTTTATGTTATAATACGACTTCTATACAAAGAGGAAGCACACGAAAACTCCATTTTGTAGCAATGGTGTCATTTTAGAAAAAAAACCTATTCTTTTTTAAAGGAAAATGTTAAACTTGAATCACATTTTACATGTAGAGGAGTAACACAGTTACAAACCGTCTCATATACCAGTAACAAAAACTATAAAAAGAGAAATCTCACGAGAAAGCATTTTCGCTGTGCTGGTGTCTCAGTTTTTATCCAAAAAAAATAGAAAAAATAAAACGTTCAAAACTATATAAATAACTTTGAGTAAGAAGTATACACTTGGAAGAACGCTTATTGATTTGTCTATTACAAAAAAACAAAACAACAAGGCAAGGGAAAATCCAAGAAAAATCATTTTTGCTGTGCTAGTGGCAGTTGTGGCAGCTGTCTCTGTACCGTTGTCCACATTCCATCCGAGGTTAGCTTAAACTCATCCTTCTTGTAATCCATCAGAAAATTATTCCTCCTGTTAAGCACGTGCTGACAAAGATCGTTATAAACCGAGCTGAGTGCTTCCACTCCTGCCAGCCGTGCAATGGTGCTATCGTAATCCCATTTCCCCTCTGCATACCCCACACAATGAGCGTGATTCTCACGTAGTCCGTGAGAAAGTTTTTCCCGAAACTCACTGTCTTCATCAGCATTCATTTCTTCTTCAGATGGCAATGTTTTCCGTCCACTTAAAACCGCTGTAATGTACTGAGCTTGGAGACCGAAATGTGGAAACACACAAAACCTGTAGCACAGACCAATGAACGACAGAGTGGGGTACTTAGTGTTAAAAATGTGCTTGTAAAGATGGGTCACTCGGTTGTTCCTGACCTGAATGCGACAATCTTTATCCAGGAACGGAAGAGAGATTTTGTAACCAGTGCAGAGTAAGATGGCATCAACTTTCTTCGCTTCTCCATCATTAAATAAAACTTTTCCATCTCTGGATATGGATTTCACAGGGCTGCGTTGTTCCATATTCTCTGGAAGTTTGCTAGGTAGAGTGTTCTTATGGCTGAGGTACACTGTCTCTGCACACCTTGCCACTTGAAGACCAATGTCTTGTCCCGAAGCTCTCGCACCAAGAATGACGACACTCTTTCCTTGAAAGACCTCTGGATACCGGTAATCATGGCTGTGCATAACTAACCCTGGAAAAGACTCCAGACCTGGAATGGCTGGTATAAGTGGCATAGAATTATGTCTGCAAAAAAGAATAGATAAAGCGCTCCAGTTTTAAAAAAGACTGGAATATCAGGAATAAGAAATATTATTTGCACACTAATGGCCAGAGTAGAAATCTCATCTTATCTAGAGGTGACAGACGCGTTGACGGGGGTGGGTAAGCTCTGGAAATGTTCCTCAAACCCATTTAGGTGCCGAAGAGCACTCACAGAGGGTCTGAGCGGAAAGTCAGTCATAATTAGGTCTTAGTCGGTTCAAGTGTGGGCTCAACACAATTGACGTAGTGGATATCAAGAATTCAAAAATCTCGTTGTTGAATGCAGCACTGGGAAGGGTCGGGTGGGGTTTAACAAGGACCTTGCAGTACACTGTAAATCCAATTCAAGATGCGCAGATTTAAACATGCCTTCCAAGCTTGTGTGTGTGTGTGGGGGGGGGGGGGGGTCGTTTATACCTTTGTCATCAGTTTTAGGATCAAGAGTAGTCTTTTTAGCAATCAAACTTCTTAATTTCGTTTATACATAGTCTTAAGTTGGAATAAAAAATCGAGAGCTGCTACTTCCATTGGCCCTGATATGCAGCAGGTATCTGACGCTTTCAGGGCTGGGACCATTTCCTCTTCACCAATGGTGTGTGGGTTCTTTTACGTCCTCTTCGAGTTTTGCACATGACGTGGAAGTGAAGGAAACAAGGCCAACGGCTTTATACCTTAATACCCACTTAAACGATCACCTGAATCGAGGCAGATGTCGAGCACGTAGCCACAATGATCTTATGAGTAATTTATTTTCAAACTATGTTTGGTGGTGGTTTGGCCTGGGATTTACAATACAATACAATACAATACAATACAATATTCTTTATTTAACGAAGGTGACGTAATTAACCCAATGAGTTATCTAACTCATTATACCATCCGCTCAGCAGTCACGAGTTGTAACCAACTGAGTAGAAAACAAGAGCGCAGGAACGAAGGGCAGTAGTCTTTTTTCACTCACATCGCAGGCCAATCTTCACTGCTACCTACTTCCTGAACTCCTGAGCTTACCATCCAATCACTGTCCATAAGATTGTTACTCTTGTGAGGGACTCATTTTATTTGTTTCATGCCCATGGTGAAAATGAATCTTTTTTTTTTTCATAACTTTAAGTGAATGGTCCAGAGCATCCGAAGAAGTAATAGGATGGCTATAGCTTTGACAACTTTGGAAGAACTCGCACGTTTTCCCGAGTATGTGCAAGAAGAAGAAGAAGCAGAGGAAGAACTCCTGTTGGGAACCAGTATCCATGTCATCTACAGGAAAAAACCCATCTTTAAAAAAACACTACTCACCCATTACATACAATAACAGCTTCAAACTGGAGAATTTGAGACTCCCTAGTAAGAACATCTGTAACAACAACCTCCCACTGAGGCCTGTGACTGTCTTCACCCAGCAGCGGACGGACACTACTGACAACAGAGTTAAACTGGATGTGTTTGTACAGATCAAAGTGAGCGGCATAATCTTCAAGGTATTTAAGAACTTGTTGATGACTCATGAAAGATGTCCACTCTGAAGGGAATGGAAAATCTGGAAATGCCATCACCTCTTTGGGAAGATTGGTTCTGCAAAAAAGAACGAAAGTTTAGTTCAGCCAGAAACGCTGAACAATAGCATCATAGTTTTTTTTAACTATCAGAGCTAGCTCCAATCTAAAATCTGGTTCAGTAAAAATAGCTAACATCAAATAACCCAGACAAATAATTTTTTACCACCATATCAGCGTCAAAGAAAATGTTAATTTCAGAGCGCGACCTGAAAAAAAGGCATTGCGCGACACTTTGACGCGAGCAGCGTTGTCTAGAATCCGACAACGGCAAATTAGCCAATAAAATTGCGAGATTACTGGCAATTGTGGTAAAAACAACTTATCGAATGTGGTTTAGCGTTGTCTATACTCTTTTTTGCCCCAATTGCTAGTAATCTCGCAATCTTATTGGCTAATTTGCCGTTGTCGATAAGAGTCTAGACAACGCTGCTCGCGTCAAAGTGTCGCGCAATGCCTTTTTTCAGCTCGCGCTCTGAAATTAACATTTTCTTTGACGCTGATATGTTGGTAAAAACAACTAATCGAATGTGGTTTAGCGTTGTCTATACTCTTTTTTACCACAATTGCTGGTAATCTCGCAATCTTATCGGCTAATTTGCCGTTGTCGATAAGAGTCCAGACAACGCTGCTCGCGTCAACGTGTCGCGCAATGCCTTTTTTCAGCTTGCGCTCTGAAATTAACATTTTCTTTGACGCTGATATTGTGGTAAAAAACAAATCGAATGTGGTTTAGCGTTGTCCATACTCTTATCGACAACGATATTCGTCATCAAAGAGGTCAAAACTTTGGAGTGCCGGCTGTAACAGTCACGAACCCTGCTACTTTCGAATATTTACTTGACTCGAATCGAACCCTTCTTGATATTTATAAGACTAATTGCTCCTTATTAACGTATGGACTAACTTCTTGGGAAATGCATCTAAGACCTTGTTAAATAAAGTCCTTGTCCTTCAAAAACGTGCACTCCGTCTTATTCACTTTGCTCAACCAAGGGAGCATGCAATACCCCTCTTCTTGAAAGGAAAACTTCTACCGCTCCAATTCCTATATTATGAGAAAATTGCTAATTTAATGTACAATATCAGTACTAATTCTACACCGACTGATATTTCAAATTTATTCTCTAAAATTGCCAGTATTCATTCTTACAGCACACGCTCATCAACATCTGAGCATTTTTTTACTAAACAATCCGCACTTAATGTTCAAATTAAGGCCTTTTCACGTGTTGGTGTTAAAATCTGGAATGGGATACCAACTAGACTAAAAAACTTATCCAAAAACTCTTTTAAAAAAACTATAAGAACAAAACTAATTGAAATACTAGAATCTGAAAACTCATATGTCGAGATAGATACCTTCGGCAGTTCATATATGATTCATTTCATATATCATCCACATAGATACCTTTAATAACATGATGAAAAATTAAATTTCCGACTGGAGTCAAGTTTTAGTCTCTAGCTTTCCCTTTTAGATTTTACCTAGACAGTAATATTCACATGTTGTTAAGCGATTTTTGATTCTGTTTAACGTAATCGTAAGACGAATCAGTTATAATATTAATAAGTAATGGTAATAGGACTGAGTGGAGTCCAATTCGGTCTGTAATCATACGAGTGATAACAAAATCGGACGACCGCGCAGCGGGAGTCCGATTTGTTTATCACGAGTATGATTACAGACCGAATTGGACGACACGAGGTCTTATTACCAATTAATCATAAAAATTACAATTTCCGAGAAAAGAAGAAGAGCCAAGTTATAAAAGGGAAGGAAATTTTGCATTAAAAGACTGACAAAGGAAGCGTAAATTGTTTAATGTCGCTCTGAAATTGACAACGATCAAAATGTATGGTGATTTTAACCAAGGTTGTGATTGTTTGATTTAAACTACAACTTTGAATGTGATTGGTTGATTTAAAATACTACTTTGAATGTGATTGGCTTATTGAACTGTCCGATAACAAAGTGTCCAATAACAAAGTGTCCAATAACAAACTGTCCGATAACAACTTGGCACGTGAATTAGTGGAAAATAGGAGTTTTTTAAACCAATCACAATCGAGGAAATTGTAATTTTTATGATTATGATAGTAATATTTAAGCCCTATTTACACGAGCAATTTTTCCTTGACAAGTTTACTTGTCAATTTTTATTGCTCGTGGAGATGATCAACAAGTTTTCCTTTACAATTTTCCATTGACAAGGTTTCCTTGTTGATGTAGACGATCAGCAAGTTTCCCTTGACAAGTTTCGGTTATGCCCGCAACAATAATATCCTTGTCACATTTTCCTTGTTGTCCGTCATTTTCCTTGTTGTCCGTCTACACGAGCAAATTTCTGACCTGACAATTTTTCCTTGTCAAGGAAAAGGTAGCACGCCAGATTTTCCTTGACAAGGAAAATTTGTCCACTATTCCCCATCTACACGAGCAATTTTTCCTTGTCAAGGCAAACTTGTCAAGGAAAATTGCTCGTGTAAATGGGGCTTTAAGGACTGGTCCGCCTCGATTAGCTGTAAAGCTATTTGCGGCCCAGTCCACCAAGAATTATCCACTTGTAAAAGAGTTGAAATAAACTTAAACTTGAAACTTGAAACTACTTTCTGATTGGATGATAACAAACAATGCCCTTTCATAAATTTGTTTGTGGGAGGAGAAGTAGGGGCAAATAAACAGCAGCGGTCTTTCTACTAACCAGCCTATTTATTTGCCCCTACTTCCCCTCCCATGGGACGAATTTGTGAAAGGGCATCATTTGTTAACATCCAATCGGAAAGGAGCTAACGGCGTGACTGTTAAAGCCAGCATACCAAAGTCCAGCTATGGATCCCTCAATCTTCGATTGCTAGATTTGTCGATATTATTTGAGGTCTAGCCCTTCGAGTTTTGGACGGATTTCAAATATAATGGTACCAGAAGAAACCTCTAGCTTTCAGCCTGCCCAATGTGCAGTTTGAAAGTTTTGTAATTGGAATTAGCTGTTGAAAATCGGCTCGGTGCTGAACCAGTCCAAAATTGTGGAAATCAGAGTTTTCATCCATTGTCACTCTATTATACACTCAGGTAAACGTTGTATGCAAAACTCTTCAAATCACTAAAATTCGCCGTTTTCAGCTACAAGAATGACAATACACAACATTTCATTCTTATATGGGGATATTAACCCATTGACTCCCGAGCATTTTGCGAAAAAACCTTTTGAAGCCCGTTAAGCCGTTTTCTGGCCAGATTCTACCCAAAAAGAACCAAAACTGCCCAAAACTCTGTTTGCTGGTGGACTTCATCGCGCCCTTCTGTTCCTGATGCTTGATATTAGCTTTCAAAGTTCGGGTATACGCAGAAAGCAAAATTTCGAGAAAAGTTTCACCGCCCCCTCACCTTCTACCTTTCGCTTTCTCTCCTCCCCTTTTCTTTCGCTTTTCTTGCCTTGCTTTCATTTTCTCTTGCTGGGCATTTTCTGGGCTTCCTTTCGGTGGGAAAAGATTTGTGGAAAACTTTTAGGATCATAGGATTTGGTAGAAGGAAGTTTGCAGGTGGGTAGTGGAACGAGATTTTCTTTCAAATTTTCGGCTCAAAATCACTTGGTTTTTTCGCGTTTTCTCCGGCCTGCTGGACGGAATCGTGCTCACTTGGGTATGGTTTGAAGATCTCTTCCCCCGACACGTGCTGCATGTAAAAGTTGTCCATGTGCATTAAAACTGATGACGTCACAAGCAGTACAAGGGACGTGGTTCTGCACGGCCGGTTTTGGCCAGCACTGGTGCCAATGGGTTAACCATAGCATATTACGATAACATGAACCTTTTCGATATTCCCATACATTTCAACTAAATTCAAAATACCCAACGGTCACACAGTCTGTGTGAGTTCCCTGTGCTTACTTTTGCCCAGTACTGTATGCAAATTTAATCTATGCATTCAACAGGTCTCCTGGAGGAAGGATTGACATATTTATTGTCCCTATTAGGGAAGAGAAGGAAGATTCTACATGCCCTGTTTCCTGTGCCAATTAATATGTCAAGTTCTGAACCACTTCTTGCTCAGCCACAAATGTCATCTTATGCCAGCTCTCAGGCCCCTTGTCGCCCAGTTTCTGCCCCATCAACCCCCTCCCACCTTCCACTTAATAATACATGTAATTATAATTTATTAGAGCAGTTTTCAATTGACTGTCGTAAAACCAAAACCAAAGGAATTACTCCAGCCAATCACAACCGACAGAAACAGTGCAATGGGCCAATCAGATTACGAAGTAATTACACGTAACCGGCGCAAAGCGCGGGAAAATGTGCGCATGCAAATCACGATTGGTTTTGGTTTTGGTTTTCATTGGTTGAGAAAGTGGTGCGAGTTTTCCTGGCCAATCACAGAGCAAAGTAATGCAAAACCAAAGCAAAACCAGTATTACTTTCGACACTCAATTGAAAACCGCTCTATATGATACTCTGTACATAACAATACATCTACACACTGGCACCCCAAGCTCAACTGGACAAATTAATACATGTATTGATACCTAAACATGCCAAGTGTTGTTGTGTTACACCTGAATTATAAACGTTTGTACAAATCTCTATAATTGTAGTGTAACACAACAACATGTTTACCTACATGTCACCTATGTTGAGCTTGGGGTGCCTATGATCTACGTGTATCTCCATTGTAAACATTAGAACACATTGGCTTTGAGTGGGTATAATGTTTTTGTTTCTGCTTGACAGTAAGTCCTTTAATGTGGACCTCATTTCTGTACCTCTTCATAACATGATGGCTACAAAGAAGATAGAAAAATAAACAAATAGAAGTTAATCTTTTCTCTTCTTACCTAAGGTTTCTGTAAATGCTAGAGTGAACAGGCAGGCCACGTGCATCTGTGCCCGTAATTTCACTGAAGACCCACATTCCACCAATAGAGGAAGCTTGCTCAAACACGGAAACAACGAACACATCTGGCTCACTTGCAAGATGTCTGACAGCTGCCAGTCCAGATGCTCCAGCTCCTATCACACACACTCTTAGCTGCTTCATTATCTTCTATCAATAAATTGAATGAAATCACAGTAAGAAATAAGGCAAGAAAAACCTGACTATTCTTTCATGTACATATATAACTGTATTGACATATTACTGATCACTCACTTTCACCTTATTCCTTTTCAGTGATTGCTGCTTAAGTTACAGCTCCGATTTTTTTTTACCAGGGTAATTGGTTTAGTGACAGCTTAATAAGGATGACCACTTAAAACAGGTTGCACAGAATACAAGTCAAACACAAAAACACCATTTTGAAACAGTTTATTCTCAAAGGCCCTCAAAAAATCACTTGATTAATCGATTAAGCTCAGTGTTGTGTCCAATCATTGGAAAGATCAGGGTTTGAAACCAAGTTAAGCTTTTTTCTTCTTGTGAGGATCACATCCTGTACTCACTATAATGACACAGTATTGATAATAATTGGACTGATAATGCTGTTTAGAAAACAATGAAAGAAAGGAGTTAACCTTTGCAGATAATGCTTTCCAATTTTTCCGAGAACATCAAGTGGAAAGGACTATTCCATTTGATTTCTTGCTGAACTAACAATTAATTTTTATCCTTGCACTAGCTGGCTAACCTCACTGTCAGTAGCTGCTGGTTAAATATTGCCAGCAGCTAGTTAGTAAATGAAATCCCTCACGATGCTGCCTACACCATGATGACTACATCATGAAACACCAGCTAATATCTGTGCAGGCAGAAGGGTTTGTCGCATTATGACAGGGACAGCACAGGGGAGGGGCTGGGGGGCTTTAGCCCCCCACTTATCAACAGAAAAAAGAAAGTAATACTAAAAGAAATCAAAGTTACTTTTCTATTTAACATTTTACCAAAAACTGATTATTCTTGTTTTAAAACAGTTTTTTTTTGTTGCTGAAAGTATATGTTTCATCACAACATGTTAGTTTTAAATGCTTTTCCAGCCATTTTAGAGGACTTTAATTCAAATTCTTTTTTTTGGGGGGGGGGGCATCCCCCCCCAGACCCCCCTAGTTGACTCACGCTAAAGCTTTTGAAGTGAGCCACCCCTAATTGCAACCTTGCTGCGCTGGCCCTATATCAGGGAGACAGGCAAGAGCTACAACTTCCTTTCCACACATTATCCACAAATGCCAACCTTTTTCTGTCCAACATTATTATTAATATGACACTACTAGTTCTATAATGTAATCTTTCTGTGTTCCATCAGAACAAAGACATGTATACTGCCTGTTCATGAAAATGCTGAAATTTGAATTTGAACCCTAAAATTAAAATCCTTCCTAAAATCTGTCAAGGGAGGAAAGCAATGCAGGGGTGCAGGGAAGCTCATTCCTGCTTACATGTAATCTTATGAGTAATCCTGTACCTCTTTCAAAGCTCTATCTTCATTGGTCCCTATGACCTGTAGCTTCCTTTTTTATCAGGGTAGGGGTATTGTTTGTGTTGTATAATCTATTGTTTCATTCTATAGACCTCGTGTGGAAAGCTACAGGCTTTCTCACTTAAATCGACTAAGACTTAATTATCACTGACTTTCCTCTCTGACCCCCTGTGAGTGCTATTCAGCATCTAAAACCGGTTTGAGGAACATTTCCAGAGCTTACCGACCCCGACCCCGACCCCTCTAATCTTGTAAACGTTGAATTAGAATTCAGCAAAACGTAGATGGTAATTTTACCGCACCGGTTAAAAATAAATCAATCCCAGTAATGTCTAATGATTCTTGCATTACAAGGGTTATTCTAAGTGTTATGATTAACGAAATTCTACATTAGTAGACTCTGATCTCTGGGAAAGACTGACCGCACGGCACCATCAGTAATTAAGCTCATACCTGCATTTAAATCATACCATTTCAAACAAACAAACGGCAAACGACCGAGTTGAGTTTGAGTAGACATGTATTGGGCTGTCTTACCAAACTAATGTTCAACTAAACCTTCGCCAGACTGTGGATCGACCGACACACTCATCCGGTTCTCTCCGCTTCAAACGGACCGTGAAAAGGAGAGTAGTGATCAACCTTGCATGTAATCCGAATGCATGTATTTTTTGCATCAGATTGAGTTCGCGTAAGTGTCACTTAAAATAGGAATCCAAAACTGAACTTACCACGTACAAAAACACAAGGAATGTTGCTTGTGAAGAGAACCAGGTGAGAGCCAGGTGAGCGTTGCGTAACAAGCCCGACATCGGGGGTGAGGGGTGATGAATGATGGGTGAGGGGTGAGGCAAGTGTGGTTTTTGCGCGCGGGCAGACAGGGAAACATTTGTGTCCGCAATAATGCGTCCACTACACTGTGTCAACGTTTGCCAGGGCCTTTAGGGTGCCCTCAACGATTTCATCCTACTGCTCACCCCTTACCCCTACCCCTCACCAATGGCATAGACGTGCCCGCCAATTCCGCCAAACAACGGCTGCGTTTGCACTTTGTTGCAGTTTTGTTAAATTGAAACCTCGGCTTCCTGACAGAAGCGCAAATGAAATTCTTAAAACGAAACATAATTCAACGCAAGTCATCTAACAGAAAATTAAACAGGAGTTTTAGAAATGGTTAATCGTTTATTCCTCGGTGGTCCTCGGTTTGTTTGCAAAGAGTTTTCCGCTGAGCACGCGCATATCATGATCACGCAATCTCTCATTACCATGGCAATACGATAGGATCATGATCTATGACCAGACTCCATTCCGCACAAATGTCACGCTCAGTACCCTGCCTTTGATTGAATGCGAGGCTAGGGTTCTTCCCGATTATGCTAGCATTTTCTTTTGGCATTATTTCAGTTAAACAAGCATTTTTTCCACACTTTTTCTGTAAAAAGAATTGCTAGAATTATTTAGCATTTTGCTTCACTTGGATCTAGATTTCAGCACTCATCGGAAGATTTTAAATGCTAAATTTTTGCTCCTGTTCAAAAGCATTGTGATGATTTGCTTTTGTGTCTGAGGAGGATTTCTGTAACTTAAGTATAAACTGAGTGCATCTGAACTGAATTGAAAGAAATCTGGACCTAGCTGGTGAGCGGTTAACTTGCAGAGGCCGTTCACGCGCTTCCACGCGCTTGCTCAAACAAGATGGCGTCGGCCAGTGCCACGCAATCTTCTCGAAACTTACAGCTCATAGAAGGACATTCTGACAGAGAGCGTAGACCAGTCCCTTCAACAATAGCTCGAGATCAATCTTTAGAATCAACTAGTGGAAAGTGAAAGCGGAGAGGAAACAGCGATACAACGAAAGTCCCGTTACATGAGCGAGTTAAGGAGTTCCCTGCGAGAACTGTGCTCTTGTTGACTCACCTCCAGGCCAGCGTCACGTCGCAGTACAACAAACGCTAAGGAGCTTCGAACATTAATTAACTGTTTATCACTGGAAAGTTTTGTTTTGTTTTTGCAGTTTTTCCAGTTTTTAAACAATTAAGCATTTTTCACTTTATTCAGTTGATGACAAGCAGTTGATGAGTTGATGAGTTTGTTTGTTTTGCTTGAAATAAATCAAAGCATTTTCTGGAACCAAAGTAGCATTATTTTGATAATCGAGCATAATTTGAGCATTGTGGGAGCGTTAAACGAAATT
>JAEMWC010000078.1:1177500-1192500 GCA_016490735.1 Pachyseris speciosa | reverse complement strand
GAGAAAAGCAGCTGAGTTGACACATCACAACTCGCTATCGTAGCCGGGGCGAATTGGAGCGTCTGTTTCCTGTAAAAGACAGAAAACACACCACCTCACAACTTTCTGATATTCTCGTACGTAGCCTTAGCCATATTTGCTAGTGGAAATTCGAATAAATAAAATCAACAAAACTTCACTTGGCTTGTGGAAAACTGCGAAAAGCGAAAATATGGTGTAATAGCTGGCTGCAATCTTTCCACCTCGAGCGGTAATTTAACTGCACGTGTAACAGTAGCACATGAGATCGAGGCTATATGTACCACATAGCCAGTCCAAAATGGCGCCCAAACACTGAAATCTCATGGCATCACGATCGATACCCGCGGGACTGGTCCACAAACCCGCGAGAGTGATTTCCGTAAGAACGAAACGATTAGTATGCGTTCTCCTTCGTCGAACGCGATTAGCATGAGAAAAATATGATTTACATAAAAAGAGGAAGGTAGGTTTGTATCAAAACAAGTCAGATTTCATAAAACGCATTGCTTCACCATGTTTATAACCGCTTTATGTATTGTTTTTCTTATAAAAGGTCACCCCTGCCTCGCTTTCACTGGCAACTGTAAATGGTCTATTCGTAAGTCACACAAAAAATGCTTGGTAGTGTCCGTACCTGTTTCCAAGACTGGCCATAGCACTGGCTGCAGGGGAAAGTGCAGCCGAGGGTGCGCTGATTTCTGATGACTAGTTTCTACATTCAGTGCCACTAAAATAGCTTTTCAAACAAATTATAGTGTTTGCGGTATGGTATTTCTGATAAGAACGATCTGTAGGGCATGCTCGTGATTTGTTGGATTACATTTCCGAGCATACATCTCTGAGCTTATCTATGCAAAGTTATTCGTGAGTTGTAAACGCAAAGGTCATCGTCAAGACCGAGCTTGTTATTTGAATAAAGTAGGAAAACACAAAAGAAATAAATTTCAAACGATAATTTTCAAGCACCCAACTGAAACAGTTTCTGTGAAGGATATTAAACCAAAGGAGTTACGTTACAAAAGAAACTGGGGCACGCCGACGGCGGGGAGGCGGGGGAGAAGGAATAACGCTTTTTCACTGGAGTTGATCAGATATAAGCTGACCACAGTAAAGTCATTAAAAAGCTAACGTTCTGGACAAGTTTAAGCCTTCATCAAAGTAAATCCGAAGATCTTAAGCTCGCAACCTCAGCTTTGAAAAAATCTCTCTACTGTGCCAGGCCAATTAGTCTCTTACGCAGCCGTTCTTTGTGTCGTCACGCAACCGGCTCCTCTCCAGCCGTTTGTGGGGAGGTGTTTCCACACAGAACTGTTGCGTAGGAGTCTAGAGGCCAATTTAACTGATCAGCTCGGTTGATAATACTTCGAACTGATGACTTTTTCCGGCGTTGGACTGATTCGTTCTTCTCTTTCTTCCAAAGATTCGAGGTTAAAACGCGTTATAGACGTTTTAGTTTCAACATCGGGCTAAGAGAATTTGACTTGAAAATAAAACATTTATACAATTTGGAACTGTCAGAGCCGATAAGAGAGCTTATCTTAACGCTATCGGATCAAAACTTGGACGAACAACTGGGAGCGGTGTGTATTATATCTTCCAGATTTAATAAATAATAATAATAATAATAATAATAATAATAATTAAAATTTATATAGCTTTTTGGCGTACATAATCAAGTGATTTCAAGGAAGAAAGTCCTCTTTTTATTGGAAGTGTCACAACAATTTGCAACTGGTTGTAGAACTCCACCAAAAACAAAAGAAAAATTGCAGCTCAAACGACAAAAAGCGCCGGTGCTTCAAATAGGGCTTGCCAAAAGATGCTCGGCAACATTTCGTATTTCGAGCAGTTTTTTTTTGTCTCGAGCAAGCTTTTGCATTCTGAGCAATTTCTAGTTTTCTAGATATCGGAGCAGCTTTTAGTGCTTTAATTGGCCATGCTTCCACATTTTACAATGTGTCAGTAGACAATTTGTGAATTTCCTGCGAAAAAGGAGCAGTCCCCCCCCCCCCCCCCCCCCCGGGGCAGATCATGGGCAAAAGATGCATGCAGCCGGGCTGCTAGGTCAGCGGTTTTTTAAGGAAAATACAAAGGCGGACGAAGATTCACACTCCACTGATTCGAGTGTTTATGTGTTGTAGTCTGGTGCAACATAACGGTTTGTTTTAATTAAGGTCAAGGTTACATGTTTTTAACAACTTTAATTGCAGTTAAATTGCATGAAAATGGTTAGAAGTCTTGCACTTGAACAGCAACGACATTTAATTTTATTGGCTCATAAGAGAATTTTTACAATTTTAATATTTATATTGATGCGTAGTATTTACTAATACGTATTGTGAACAAAATTATTTAGCGACGCTGGTTATAACGCAAGATTGCACTAAACTAGAATGCTTAGGAATGTTACTTTTGTTGTACAGATTGCATATTTTTGCATCAGACCAAATAAAAGAAGAGAGAAACAAAAAAAACTGAAGTTCTTGCTTTTTTTTAGCAAATTCAGTTTGAGCAACTTTCGTTACAAAAAGCAACTTTTGACTTTTTTGGAGCAACTTTTGAGCAACTTTTTGAAAAATTTCGGGCAACTTTTTGGGAAATCTCGAGCAACTTGTGGCAAGCCCTACCTTCAAACATATGTGAAGCGAAACTGGGTTTCTTGACTAACAGCCTGCAAAAGCCACTACAGTATCTTCAACAGATACTTCATCGTAATCCGGGTCAGTATGTCGATATCTTTTTTTATTCAGTGGCTACTATGGTGGAAGTTCATAGCAAAATATTTCATCGAAATAATGTATATTGCCTCGCGGTAGGAATTTTGCTTGAAGGATTGCGGAGGAGTCAGCTCTCTTTCAATGGAGTCATAGGTAACCTCTATAAACCAGGGGCACAACTAGGATTTTTCTACAGGTACGCACAATTTTCCAAATCTCCCTGGGGTTATGTTGTAAGCGTAAGTGGTCTTACTTGATATGAAATATTCCCTAAGTCGTAATATTCTATGTTATATAAGTGCTTCGATAGCTTATCATTAATTGACCTGGCAAGTTAGTGGTATGTCAGACTTTCATTCACAAATAAGGGTTTTTTTTTTTTTTTTTTTTTTTTTTTTTTCTTTCTGGCCGGGGAGTAACACATTGTTTTTGCCCGGCATTGTTTTCCTTGTAAAAGCACCTACATAGCCGTTATTGAAGCCTAATTTTAAAAGTTTCATTTAGCCGAGTTCTTAGAAATCTCAGTACAAAAAACAATCCATGTGTATATGTGTACATCTCGATGAACAATAGACCGAAATCCGGAGGCTATGTAAAGTATAACTGCCTATAGCTCTCTGAGCCGGATCCAAGCTTTACATTAAGGGGATTTGAATATACGACCGCTGAAGGCGGGAGCTTATAAGGGGGGTCCGGGGACATGCTCTTCCGCGAAATTGAAATGTTAGTCCTCGGAAATGCGATTTCCAGCATTCTGAGTGGCAAATCAAAGTGTTTTAAAAGCTGTAAATTTGAGTCAACTCTTTCGTCTAAAGGAAAGAACTGTGTTAAAACGATCGACATTTATCGGTGCCCATTCGAATTTATTGATATCAGGAGCCCATCCTGCTAATATTTACAAATCCATGTTAAATTCAGTTGATTTGACGCAAGCAATTGAGTTCAGGCTGATCAGGCTTTCTTTACGTTTCTATGCAATAAGAAGCTAACCAAAGCAAGAAGCACACCAAAGCTTATCTTAGCACTGCTAGCAACTTTGATAAGAGGGGCTTGGATGGAAAGCTCGAGGTCATGGAGACATCTTTAAAGCGTCTTAAGCCGTATTTTTGCAACTAGTTGTAGTAATTCCATTGCCCTTGTTATTACAATCGTGACCCAAACCAAACCTCAGTTGTTAATTTCGCAAATATCTCGTTTTATTAAAAACTGAACTACGGATATCAGATTTCCAGCATTTTCATTGGCTTGCCGGACTCAGGCTATCAGCTCATATACCTGCACTACCTTATATGGTCAATGAACGCTTCAGCAAACAGAGAAAGCTCAAAAGATTTTCCCTCGAATCGGTATCCATTAAAACATTAGTCGTCTCGCAGCGGAATTAACGAGTAGAAATTTTGAAACTGGAACCGAAATACAAATGGAATTCAACTTTTCATTGCGGAGTGCTTTAGTACGACAAGAAACAGTGCTGGGATCGTCTTAAAAAATGTCTTGCAGTGCTAAGAAAATTTTCCAGGCTGCTGATGTTTAGCTAATACAGTAGGAAAAGTCTCTTTAATTTACGGAAATACCTAAAGAGTTTTTGAACTTAACTAAAGGAAATTAAAAATATTTATTCAACAACAAGTGTCGACGTCACCAATCTGTAACTATGCTCACGGACCAGTCTATTCAAAACAAACTGAACAAACAAGAACTTCATCTAAAATTTGCAGCAATAATCCACAATTGAAAATCTTTTCAGCGATCAGTGACAGTTTTTAAAATAATAACACACATTGAAAAGTTCTCACCTGCACTCGATCCAATGTATCAATCACCAGCTTCAAACTTTCCGGTTACAGATATGATGTTTTGTAAAAAATGATAAGAATCGCTGATCTTGTTGTTTTTGTTATTCTGTACGGCCGCGCTTCCAGTTTTTGTTCCACGCATCAAGACAAATTTCTTTAAGCCATTTCTTGAAGCATAACCTGGGCCTTTGTCTTGCTTATCCCTCATATATCTTGTTTCTGACCAGGTGTGTTTGTTTTAGCACCAACTTGAATGAATTTCTTAGGGTGGAATTGCCTAGTGCCCTATCGCCTTTAAAATAATATATAGGGTGGAAATTGTATAGCTGATAGACCAGAAACTACTTTAAACATCATTGTGAGTCGTGCCTTGTTTCCTTCCTTTCTCGAGTGTTGGCCATTTCAAATCATTCAGAATTTTCGTGACAGATCCAGGAATGGTGCTGTATTCACTTTTAACAAAACGTGTCGCTCGTCTCTGCACACTCTCAATGTCCTTTATCTGTTTTTGAATGTACGGGTCCCATGTACAAGATCCATACTCAAGATGTGGCCTAACTAAGGCAATATAGGCTTGCTCCTTTACGTTTTCCGGGCACTTATTTAGGTTTCCTCTTATAAAGCCAAGAGATCTGTTGGCTTTGCCTATAATGCCAGCAATATTAACATCCCAATTTAGATCACTGGAAAGTTCAACTCCAAGGTATTTCCTGTGATCTACAGCTTGCAAGGGTTCTCCGTGGATGGTGTATTGTTATTCAACTGGAGATTTCGAGCATGAGACTCTTAGGATGGTGCACTTCTTTGCATTAAACGACATTTGCCATGTGTCCGCCCAGTGCACGAGTGTGTTTAGGTCTTGCTGTAGTGACTTTGCATCATTACAATCACATTACAATGTGGTGAGACAATGTTTCAGTCTCTCACAATAAATTGACATTGTGTCTCCATTTTGATGAAATTCGCCCATGGTGATGTTGTTTTGATGGATTACGATGGCCTATTGAACAAATTGGCAAAAAATAGACAGCTATTTTATGTGAAAATCTGGTTTATCAACGGAGTTGATAGCGTACAGGGATTCCAAAACCTGACGTTTCGAGCGTTAGCCCTTCGTCGGAGCGAATCAAGCCGTGATGTTGAGAAAGATGACAAAGATGCATCCAAACCAGTCGCTCGGCATTTTAATCTCCCTAGCCATTCCAAACAACACATGTCGATCTCCGGCCATTCCCTACATCAAGGTACCACGGAAAGCCGTAAAAATCTCGAGCAAAAATTTATCTTTCAAATCCGCACTCGTGATCCCCACGAAACGTTAGCTTTTCGAATCCCTGTAAAACTCTGTACTCCCCCACCAACGCAGCACCACAGTTTCTTTAGAAATTAACCTCCTTTTTTCAGATATTTTATGTGCCCGAGTTTTGGTAATTTCGTCTCCTAACCCAAGCCTCATCTGCACTAGTTTTACTTGGTTTTCTTGTATGTTTGCATTTTGTGTAAAGTCGCCCCCTCCCTGAGGGGAGTAAGCGGCTGTACACAGGCTAGCATGTTTGCAGGTCGTCATAACTTGAAGGACTAACCTGTTTGTAAGACCCATATTTCAATGCGCGTTAGCGTTGCTTTTTAAGGGGAGTCATAGTACACAGATTGCAAAGACCGTCAGTTTTCTCGCGTGAACTCAAAGTTTACTCATTCTTCCCTCTCTCTCTCTTTCTCTCTCTCTCATTTGCGCGTATTTTTAGCTTAGTCCAGCAGCCACAAACGGCACACCCTAGTTAAGAAAACGAACATTATTTTGTAGGCGGGTTTTACGCAGCAAAACCTCCATGCCTGTTTTATGTTCATCGGTGTCACAAACTCGAAAAGTACCCGAAAAAACATTCTTAAAGTGAGCGCAAAACTGCCTCACTCGTCTTTGACAATTTTTTCAGTAGCAAGAGGTCTGTTTTTCAGTCTCAAAATTCATAAGTACGTAGCCGCATAAGACCAAACAAGGAAAGGTGATGCAGTCTTTTCCAAGTTTATCCAGTGGGCAATACCACTGAAGAAAGAATTTTGCTTAATT
Source organism: Pachyseris speciosa (assembly GCA_016490735.1). NCBI lineage: Eukaryota > Metazoa > Cnidaria > Anthozoa > Scleractinia > Pachyseridae > Pachyseris > Pachyseris speciosa. The sequence continues at coordinate 1,185,898 of JAEMWC010000078.1, read as the reverse complement.
GCTTTGGAAGCATGTTATCAACGGATAGTGTCACTTTACTGCTCCAGTTAGACAAGAGGATGCAAAGAAAGGAGAATATCCAGAAGTCAACGTATTACCGTAATCAACTCAACTTTGAATTGATCAAAGTTTGTGTTTCTAAAAGTTACTAATTTCAAAACCAATAACTAAAGGCTTCTCTTCACTAAATTACAAGAAAAGACAGACGCCTGAACCTGTAACTGTGCTAAAATATGGCGGAACCATATGATTTCCCCGTTTAAGTTTAACCACTTGTCAATATTATAGAGTCCCGTTGGGAGTTGTCACCAGCACTTCAGGCGTGGGAACTGTCGCCTAGTGTGCCAACTTTGAGATATTTTTTGTTAAAAAAAAAAGCATAGCCACAAAACAAAAGGGAACCTTCCATTTCTTGCCTCTTGTGGGCTGCATGTACCGTACAGAGCTTAAAACATTGTTGGCACGCAGTGAATGCAGTGTCTTTGTAATATTTTAGAAACTTAACCACATCCGCACGATTTCTTCTAGTGAAAATTGCAGCGCCTCATAGTCTCTCCCGACTACCAACTGCCGACCGAAGAGTCGGGGTTTTCTGAGTAATTCAAAACTAGCTCTTCACTACATGTTTTGCCTTATGTTGTCAATTAACTGGAAACGTGAGGGAGAAAAACATATCAAAACTGTAAATCCCACTTTTTATTGTTACCTTATCCTTTAACAACCCCGTCACAACCCAGTGTGATACGTTTGCCTTATCATCAGATATTAAATTCATAAAACACTAATCTCTGATTGACATTTTAGTGAAGTACATGTATAAACTGCAAAACCCGTTAGATATAACATCTATTACCGAAAACTATGCAACGAGGAAACACAGGAAATCTCAATTTCGCTGTGGTGGTGCATTTTCGCACCAAACCTATTCTTTTGTTTTTAAGAAAATATAAAAATTAAACGACGCTTTAAAAAGAACACATTTACGAACCATTTCATATACCCATAACAAAAACTATAAGAAGAGAAATCTCGCGAAAAAGGATTTTCTCTTTGGAGCTGTCTCTTTCCCCAACATCCCCTATGTTTTCTAAAAAAATATTAAGTTCAAAACCATCTAAATGACTTTGAATGACATCTAACGGAAGTATACACTACTAAAAACTTTTAAAATGTCCATTAAAAAAAATAATGAACCGGTAAATCCAAGAGAAATCATTTACTCTATGCTGTTGACAACTGTCTCTGCACCGTTGTCCACATTCCATCCGAGGTTAGCTTAAACTCATCCTTCTTGTAATCCATCAGGAAATTCTCCCTCTTGTTACGCACGTGATGACCAAGATCGTTATAAACCGAGCTAAGAGCTTCCACTCCGGTAAGCCGTGCAATGGTGCTATCGTAATCCCATTTCCCCTCTGCTCACGTGATGCTCACGTAGACCGAAAGAAAGTTTTTCTTGGAACTCTCTCTCTCTTAATTAACATTCATTTCATCTTCGGATGGCAATTTCTTCCGTCCACTTAAAACTGCTGCAATGTACTGAGCTTAGAGACCGAAATGTGGAAACACACAAAACCCGTAGCACAGACCAATGAACGACAGAGTGGGGTACTTTGTGTTAAAAATGTGCTTGTAAAGATGGGTCACTCGGTTGTTCCTGACCTGAATGCGACAATCTTTATCCAGGAACGGAGAGAGATTTTGAAACCAGTGCAGAATAAGATGGCATCAACTTTCTCTGTTTCTCCATCATTAAAAAGAACTAGTTTGCCATCTCTGGATATGGATTTCACAGGCCTTCGTTGTCCCATATTCTCTGAACGTTTGCTGAGGAGAGTGCTCTTATGGCTGAGGTACACTGTTTTTGCACACTTTGCCACTTGAAGACCAATATCTTGTCCTGAATTTCCCGCACCAAGAATGACGATACTCTTTCCTTCCTTGTGCATAACAAGCCCTGGAAAAGACGCCAGACCTGGAATGACTGGCATAAGTGGAACAGCATTATGCCTGAGAAAAAAAAACGATACAGAATAAATAAAGTGCTCGAGATTAAAAAAGACTGGTATACGAGTCCCCGATTGAAGACGGCGGATGGGAGGGTTTGGGTAAGCAATGGAAATTTTCATTAATCCAACTTAGGTGCTGAAAAGCGATCATCTGGGGCCAGAGCAAAGGGGTAGGCTAATAATCTTAGTTCAATTATGGGTCAACGCAGTCGACTTAGTGGTTTTCAAGAGAGAGTTTTCATTGTATTGTCTCCGTGCAGATAAGTTGCACCTCTGCTATCTCTCGTTACCATGCCAATATGATAGGCAGTCATCGGATGAATATGGACTGAATCCAGACTCCTTTCCACCCCAACTGTCACGTGACTGGCCTAAAGGGCGTTTCATTTGGTTTACTGCAGATAGGCAATGCCGTATCTTTGTCAATTTCTTGGATCACCCATAAAATTTTTCATCACGCATCGAGGAGGTGATATACAATAAGCTTTCAGGCAATACAGCGAGCTGCTTTCAAATGTGGAGGAAAGTTTAAACAGAAATGGGGAGTGTTTCATGTGGAGCTGAAGATATGGATTTTTGACGAGTTCACCGAACAATGTCGGTACAGGACTGGAAGTACAAGTCAAGGTTCGACTACCTTGGCTGATTAAGGTGAGAACTAATTTCCCCTAACACAGTAATGCATTCAATCTCACGTGCAGGTCTTGCGAAAGATAACTATGCGCAAATCATAATAAAGGTCTCTTCAGTAAGGTTTACAAATTCGGAAGTGTTAAAAAACAGTTTAAAGAAATACCGTTAAAAGGAGTAACTGTTATGCACGTAGAGTGAATTTCTAAAGAAACTCAGTGTGGTGGATGGATGGATGGATAGATGGATGGATCAACCTTTATTGATTTATACCGCTCAGGGTAGCCCCTTCGGATGCAAAAAGCAGTTTGCTATCAATGGAAGCCCTGAGCACAACATTGTACTAAAACTACAATATATATATATATATATATATATATATATATATATATATATATATATATATATATATATACATATAAGCATTACGCTACGTCGTTCCTTCCTCATTTGATAAAGCCCCCGCTAAACGATTAAATATTTCCGTGCAACATCGGGTTCAGTGCTGGCACAACATTGGGTGGTTAAATGGACAAACAATGTTTGACCAAAGACCAGACAACATGCTGAAATGTCGACGTTGTGTAGTTTAATTATTTGGTTGCTTTTTATCGGCTGTGCACGCTTAGTTAGTTGGTGGGGGTGGCTAAACAATCAAACCATGATTTGTTCGTAACGCGAAATCGCTTGGATGACAATGCTTGATCTAGATCAAACATGGAAAACCATTTCAATGGAAAGTTTAGAGAGGTTGTTAAACGGTCAGACATATTCTTCCAAGAGAACACAATGTTGGATGAAAATGTTTGACCGTTTAGCCGGGGCTTAAGGCTATAAACTATCTTTGTTATGATGGGACTGATTTATAAATTCTTTTCTCTCCTGCAGGATCCGAGGATTCATCGCATTATTGATGTACTACCGGTGAAACCGGTGAAGCTTCAACATCAAGGTGAGAGAATTAGACGATAAAATAAATCACTTATACAATTTAAAGCTCTCAATGAAACCCGTAAGTGCTAATCTCGCATCATGGACGAAGCGGAAGGCAAGAGATCTGGGTACGAGATTACCGTAAGTTCGCCGGGCTATAAAAGATAAGTTAGAAGGCAGCTGGATGTTGGTCAAGTCCACTGCAATCATCAACCCCCAGCCCCCTTATTTTGGTAAGCGGTTTGAGCCTCCTTAGCAGTGACTGCATTGAGGCCGATACATTTTTTTTTTCAGTCAACAATTATGATCAGTTGGATTTAAGTTTCCCTTTCCAGTCAGGGAAAAGGATGATGGCTATTGGCTTTTAGTATAAATCTACTAGCGTTCTATCACGAATGCCGTTCTCTGATTGGCTAAGCTACTCGCTGTCTATTCTGTAATAGATAGCGAGTATACACTAGTAGCGGTTGTCAACAAAATGGAGCCCGCTTCTTGGCGTTTTCGAAGTGTGGATTTGGACAATTTACTTGTTTAGTTTTGAACGACTAGTATATTTATACTAAAACAATTAGATTATTCGCTCTCGACAAGTTTCTATGCTGATAGCTGATTCGGGCTGCGCCCTCATCAGCTATTTAACAATTAGATTATGCCCGACGTAGTCAATCGAACGTTCGGTAATCGAACCCAATCGAACCCAATCGCTCGATTGGGCTCGATTGGGTTCGGTAATCGAACTTAATCGAACTCACAAAAAAAAATTTGCCAATCGAACGCAATCGAATGTTCGGTAATCGAACAGTTCAACAATCGAACATAATCGAACACCTCAACAATCAGAAACACGAACCAGTTTTATCTGCTCTGAAACAAAGCGTTGAGGTCAAATAAGTTATTTATTGGCTTCTATTTCAAACACCAGTATAATAGAAATCTACTTTGAGGTAATGAGGACACTTTTAGCGCTAGTAGTAACTATTTTGTACGCACTGTACACTGTTGCGTGCGTCCAGATTCAGTTGCAGTGGTCGTTTTCTAGTTATCTAAGCGAAGCTTTAGCGACGACGGTATAAATCTCTTAAAAATATCCCGTTCGGTGTTATCCCGAGCGATATAAAGACAGTTTACATGTTGTTTACTGAGCCGTTCATGTTATATTTATATTGTGAATGAATCAATTTCGAATCAGCTAAACAATAAAGATTTTAGTTCATTGAAATGTGTTAAAATCTTTCACACTTGCTCCTCTAGTTAAAACTCAGTTAAAGAGTGAATTCCTTCCAATTCCACTAAGAGTTAATGCTTATCAATTTTGTATACCATTTTGTTTTTCTACCGAACAAAATCGAACCAATCGCGTCGATTGAGTTCGATTGGGTTCGGTAATCGAACTTAATCGAACTCACAAAAAAGCTCCAGTTCGATTATGTTCGATTGCCGAACCAATCGAACTCCAATCGTACGATTGGGTTCGATTGGTTTTTGGTTCGGTTTCGTTCGATTGACTACGCCGAGATTATGAGCTCGAGATTTCTATCTCGTGATAGGGAACGGGGTTAGATTCTAAAACGGGCCACGTCTCTACACTTCTTAGATTCGCATCCCCATCTCGCCCGGCTTATTTTCTTGCAAGGAAGAGACTGAGAGGTCGAGGATCGCCATTTTGTTTACGCTTATGAGATAATTCACAGATATTAATTCAGCCGTTGACTATTTGCAATGGTCTCATTATGGGATTTAGTCTGCGAAATATCTTCACGATCCTTCAGTGTCATCGTACATCCCAGTGTTAGATAATAGTCTATTTAACAATTAGATTATGAACTCGAGATTTCTATCGCGTTTTATTATAAATCTACTAGCGTTCTATCACGAATGCCGTTCTCTGATTGGCTACGCTACTCGCTATTTAATCTGTGAGAGATAGCGAGTAGCGGTTGTCAACAAAATGGAGCCCGCTTCTTGGCGTTTTCGAAGTGTCTGTGAGGAGGATTCGGATAATTTACTTGTTTAGTTTTGAACGACTAGTAGATTTATACTAAAACAATTAGATTATTCGCTCTCGATTTCTATGCATGATAGCTGATTCGGGCTGCGCCCTCATCAGCTATCACAAGATAGAAATCTCGAGCTCATAATCTAATTGTTAAATATAAAGATATTTCGCAGACTAAATCCCATAATGAGACCATTGCAAATTGTCAACGGCGGAATTAATGTCTGCGAATTATCTCATAAGCGTAAACAAAATGGCGATCTTCGACCTCTCAAAGTCTCTTCCTTGCAAGAAAATAGGCCGGGCGAGATGGAGATGCGAATCTAAGACGTGTAGAGACGTGGCCCGTTTTAGTCTCTTACCCCGTTCTCTACCTGCTATTTCGCTCGTTCCCTTGATTAGTTCAACGTCTCTACCACAAATAAACAAACTGCAACCAGCCCAGGCATGGCGCTCGCTAACGTGAAATGGTCTTTCAGGTGACTTACAAAGTGACGTGATATGCATAACCAGCAAGCACAAATTGCAGTTTACAGAGGTTAGTAACGATTGCATTAAAAGATACCAGAGCAGTCCTATATGCAAAATTCCTAGAGAGAGAAATTGAATATTCATTATTTTCTTGAAATATTTGCTGCAAATTCCCATCAGAGATGCCAAATAGTAAAGATGCTGGCATAAAAGTTTCTGTTTAAGATACCACACAGGCAGCAAGGAACTTTCGCTTTACAGATGAGCTCAATTTTTCCTTTTGTAGTTGAAGGGGTGCTAGAATTTCGACTTCGCTAGTCATTACAATCGTGACCTAAACAAACAGCCGTTAATGTTTTGGCTGCTGATACCCGGTTAAGCTGACTGCTTATTTAATACCATGCAACAGAGATCGCCTCAGTCCCAACGCGTCTATACATTTACCTTATTACTCTTCAAACCTTTCTCACGAAGTGAAAAACTTAAAACTTATAAATAACTTGCACTAGCCATTCCTTTATAACTGTAATGTCCGTCAGTACGATTCCTTGAAAATCGCGTTGGCTTAGGTAGCCTTACGTAACAAATTGGCATAAGAAAAAAACATTTCATAAATAAAAGATCATAAATTCGCCCGTTTGGCATTTTTTCTCCCAACCTAAACTGGATCCGTATTTGTTTTTCTTTGTTTCGTTTCATTCTTGAAGGTTGTCATCATTCCACGGACGGGACTACTCTGTCTTTGACCCGCGAATTTCAACGCGCGTCGGTATTCGATTTCTGGGCCACAGTTTGTAAATAAATTGCAAAGTTGGTAACATTCCTCGCATCATGAATTCAATGTTTCCTCATTCTTCCCTCTCCCTCACTTGCCCTTATTTTTGGCTCTGTCCCTCAAGCTTTACCTTTTAGTTTCCTTGAAAATCACACCAGCGGCACAGCCTAGAAGGCAGATATTCTTTACAGGCTGGTCATTTACGCTGCAACATGTCCATGGTTTTATGTCCACTCCCTAAGTATTCAAATTAAACGCTCTAAAGTGAGTGGAAAGCTGCTATTACGATCGACAATTTTAAGAGTGAGACGTCTGTTATTCAGTTTCAAAAGTCAGAAGAGTGTAACGGTATCAGATAAAAAGAATTTTTTTTCTCTTTTTCAAACTGATTCAGTGGACTACTTTACCAAAAAAAAAAAAAAGAGCTTTGTATCATTAATATTTTTCAGGTGGAAATTACATAACGAGTTATCAACAGTATCACTTTACTGCTCGAGTTGGACAAGAGGATGCAAACAAGGGAGAACGTGCAGGACTTATTACTGTCATAAACTCAACTTCAACTTGAACCAAGCTTCGCATCCAGGGAGGGGTGGGGATGGAGTCGACGAGGATCGGCCATCACTCCCAAATGTACAAGAACTGCTTATTTCAAAACCAATAGCCAAAGGTTTCCTTTTCTAAAAGACACCAAAGGGCAGACGCCTGAACGTGTATCTGTTTAACTTTGATCACTTCTCAATATTATAAGCCCCGTTCAGAGGTAGTGACAGTCCTTCAGGCGCAGTAGTCACCTTTTAAACATCAAATGAATAAAGGGGATTAGTTTCTAAAGAAACTGTGGTGCTGCGTCGGTGGGGGAGTGAAACACGAACATTTGGTTTATCAACGGAGTTGATAATGTAAATTGACCACCTAATCGAACCCCTGTACGGTCAGATGCCACGCACCTCTCAGTAACCTCTTATTTCATTGGTTCTTATTGCCACGCAGCTCCATTATTTCAGGGCTAGGGTCCATTGTTTCTGTTGTTTGTTTATTGTTTTCTCAGCCAATCCTGTGAACTGTTCCGAGAGCTGCGTGGCGCCTCCAGACGGTGGTCAATTTACATTATCAACTCCGTTGATAAACCAAATTTTCGTGTTTCACCTTTTAAACATGACTGCTGCTGTGTACTATCGTCTAGCTTGCCAATTTTGAGTTACTTTTGTAAAAAAATCAACACCAACCCCAACAAAAAAACTAAGCTAAAAACCAAAATTCATTTTATAGCGAGAGTGTGAAACCTAAGGGAACCTTCCATTTCGTGGTCATGTGGGTTGCATGCAACTTGTTTGTAATATAGGTACGCAATGTGTGCAAGTACCTTTCCTACGATGACAGTGTGTTTAGAAACCGAACCCGATAGATTTCTTGCTGAAAAAACTCCTGACAAACCCTCTTCTAACAACCAACTTCTGACCAGAGAGCCGGAGTATTCTGGCGTAAGAAAAACAGCATATTGAACGGCTGAAAACCCGCTTTTCAATGTTTCCTTATTCTCTAACAACCACCTGGTAACACGGTCTAGACTATGCAACGTCC
>JAEMWC010000078.1:1140000-1172500 GCA_016490735.1 Pachyseris speciosa | reverse complement strand
TTCACCTCGATCGAGGCAGATGTCGAGCACGTAGCCACAGTGATCTTATTAGTAATTAATAATAAAACCATGTTTGGTGGTTTGGCCTGGGATTTGAACTCATTACCATCCGCTCGGCAGTCACGAGCTCTTATCAACAGATTAGCAAAAAACAGCGCAGGAACGAAGGGCAGTAGTCTTTTCTCACTCACACCACGTTCCAATTTGCACTGCTACCTACTTCCTGAACTCCTGAGTTTACCATCCAATCACTGTCCATAAGTTTGCTACTCTTGTCAGGGGATCTTTTTATTTGTTTCATGCACATGGCGTTAAAACTGTTTTTAAACTCAAAACTGAATCTTTTTTTTTTTTCATAACTTAAGGTGAATGACTCAGAGCATCCGAAGTAGAAATAGGAAGGCCATAGCTTTGACAGCTGTCAGTGAGCTGTTGGGATCAACTAGCACTTTTCCCCGAGTACGTGCTTATTTAAAGGAAAATTATACCTTTCGTTGCTCAACCCGCTTACACTCTCATTGCGAATATAACACCTGTTGACATTCTGAACAGTGCAGTATACAGGATGTTTGTCACAGAAACTTAGTGTACCAGCCTAAGCTACCAGAAGAAGAAGGAGGAGCAGCAGCAGCCATAGACGTACGGGCCGGGGGAGGGGGCTGGTGAGGCTGCAGCCCCCCCCCCCCCCCCCCCCTCCTAATTTTGGGAGCAACTCAGATATTTTTGGGCAGCAAGAGAAATTTGGGCAAAGCCAGTTTTTAAACATGTTTCCATGATGTTTTTTCGAAGAGATAGATATTTTCCACGAGACAGTGGTTGCCTTAGCCTCCTTCGCAGACGTCTTGGGCTTGTCATGCATTCCTTGCCCACGAACGTCTGCTGAACTGAACTACCATTTCCGTTCACGGCGGTTAGCCAGTCATAGTTCGTTTTCCAATTTATGGAAAGTAGGACTTCGACCCCTGGATTATTTTCACAGATGATGCACGTGAATCGGGTGTCGATTTCCATACTTACGGAGCTTGTTATTGGTTTCTTCAAAACAAAGGCTAACCGCCGACGAACGGAAGTGGCAGTTCAGTTCAGCAGACGTTCGTGGGCAAGGAACGCGTGACGAGCCCAAAGACGTCTGCGAAGAAGGCTATCGTTGCCTAGCACGTAATGAGTTTCTGGTTATTAGTGAATGGGATCATCTGTTGATATACATATTTGAAATTTTTTTTGTTGGGCATTGTACTGCACTGCACTAGCTGGTGTGGGGTATTTGCAGTTGCGGATTAGGCTACATGACTGTTTCAGAAATGCTGGAGACAATGCACGAGAATGATCTATTTGATACGTTTCCAGAATTTTCTATGTGGTACATATCCTTGCAGTGCACCTGCTGCGTCATGTTGTGCAGAACGACCATTCAGTGCGTTGCGCAGATTGAAAACGAACCTCCGCAGCACCATGTGGTAACAACGTGTCAGTGACATCGGACTTATTAACATTGAAAGGGCATATGCCTACTCAATAATGACATGGATCCTATCATTAATATCTTCGGCCGTCGAAATAGCAGAGACACCTATTTCTTTTAACATGTTTTATGAGCTCATATGATAGATTCATATGCATATGTAAAAATATTTTATATGTAGGCCTATGTTAGCGCATCGTATGACCCTCGTTTTTTTTTCGACTGTTTCATAAATATTCGGGCAACTTGCGAGGATTTTTTTGGCAAATGGTTAAGCCCCCGCTGCCCCGGCAAAAAATTGCCCATACGCTTATGGCAGCAGCAGGAGAAGAAGAAGAAGAAAGTTTGACTCCTGTTGGGAACGAGAATCCATGTCATCTACAGGAAAAAAAAACCACCTTTAAAAAAACTCTGCTCACCCATTACATACAATGACAGCTTGAAACTGGAGAATTTGAGACTCCCTAGTATCAAGATCTGTGACTACAACTTCCCACTGAGGCCTGTGACTGTCTTCACCCAGCAGTGGACGGACACTACTGACAACAGAGTTAAACTGGATGTATTTGTACAGATCAAAGTGAGCAGCATAATCTTCAAGATATTTAAGAACTTGTTGATGACTCATGAAAGATGTCCACTCTGAAGGAAATGGAAAATCTGGGAATGCCATCACCTCTTTGGGAAGATTGGTTCTGGAAAAAAGAACGAAAAAAGGAATCAAACAAGATCCAATCTAGTTCAGCCAGCAATGCTGAACAATAGCATCGTCGTTTTTTGTTTTTGTTTTTTTGTTTTTGTTTTTTTTGTTGTTATTGTTGTTGTTGTTGTTTTTACCAGAGCTAGCTCCAACCTAAAATCTGGTTCAGTAGAAATAGCTAACATCAAATAACCCAGACAAATAATTACTTTGAAAACTTGATGAAGGAGACAGTGTGGGCAATGGCCTCCTTTAATTCACCTCAGCATCAGATACACATGGGTTTGGCTACACAGATGGGAATGACACTGGTAACCCATTAGACAATATTTGTAAATTTTGCAAATTACAGCTGTATACCCACAAGAAGATCTATAATATTATAAAAGTAACTGTTTGGTAGAACTAACAACATTAACACTGACATGTACTTATCATGTGAACATAATACCTTCAAACATATCTACTTATCCATTATTCAAATCCTCAAACAATTCATTAAGCATCTCAAAACTTGATACTTGACAGACTCGGAACTCAAAAGTTCTGATTGATCGATGCATTCAACAGGTCTCCTGGAGGAAGGATTGACATATTTATTGTCCCTATTACGGAAGAGAAGGAAAATTCTAAATGCCCTGTTTCCTGTACCAATTAATATGTCAAGTTCTGAACCACTTCTTGCTCAGCCACAAATGCCATCTTATGCCAGCTCTCAGGCCCCTTCTTGCCCAGTTTCTCCCCCATCAACCCCCCCCCCCCCCCACCCTCCACTTACCATAAAAGCTCTAATAAGGCCCCCAGGGGGCTTACTTAATTTCAGGCCTTACTGACGGGGGGCTTATTAGAGAGGGAGGCTTAATAGAAGGGGGGGTGCTTATTTGGAATCTCAAACTCGCTGCTTTCGTCTTATAATAGTTTTTCTACCAAACTCAAACAACTGCAGTGAAACTTGATTATTTAATAATTAAAAGAGCAACAAAGAGTATTACGTGTTTGAGTGCATATTTGCTTAAAAATAAACCAACTGGGCTGCATGAAGTGGATTTCGTAAGAGGGAATAGGAGGGGCTCATTACAAAATCTCATGTTCCAGAAAATGGGGGGGGGGGGGTTATTAGAGAGAGGGATTAATAGAATAGAATGTCGCCTAATAAAATATTCATGTTTCTAATAAACCCCCCTAGCGGAAATGCTCAAATACAAAAGCTAATAGCAAAACATATATTCGAATGCTTTGAAAAAAGGATAGAGGAAGACGGCAAAAAGTAAATACTCTAGGAATTAATCAATTAACAACTTAATTAATAATTAATTAAGTAACAATTTTTGTTTTTTTGTAACTTTTAGTTATTTGGATTTCGTAGTCGATGTACTATATATTGTATAAGACTCCAAATAAAAACATGTCTGTCTGTCTGTCTGTCTGTCTTAATAGAGAGGGAGGACTTAATAGAGCTTTTACGGTAAGAATGCATGTAATAATAATTATTAATATATGATACTCTGTACATAACAATACATCTACACACAGGCACCCCAAGCTCAATTGGACAGATATGTGACACCTAAACATGCCGAGTGTTGTTGTGTTACACCCAAATTATAAACATTTGTACAAATCTCTATAATTCCAGTGTAACAGTACATTTTTATATACGCATCAAGTATGTTGAGCTTGGGGTGCCTATGAGTACGTGTATCTCCATTGCAAACATTAGGACATATTGCCTTTGACAGTAAGTCCTTTAATTTGGACCTCATTTCTGTAACTCTTCATAACATGATGGCTACAAAGAAGAAAGATAAATAAACAAATAGAAGTTAATCTTCGTTCTTCTTACCTAAGGTTTCTGTAAATGCTGGAGTGAACAGGCATGCCACGTTCATCTGTGCCTGCGTTTTCACTGAAGACCCACATTCCACCAATACAGGAAGCTTGCTCAAACACAGAAACAAAAAACACATCTGGCTCACTTGCAAGATGTCTGACAGCTGCCAGTCCAGATGCTCCAGCTCCTATCACACACACTCTTAGCTGCTTCATTATCTTCTATCAATAAATTAAATGAAATCACAGTAAGAAATAAGGCAAGGAAAACCTGACTATTCTCCTGTACATACAACTGTATTGACATACACTGTATTACTGATCACTCACTTTCACCTTATTCCTTTTCAGTGATTACTGCTTAAGTTACAGTTGTCTACGTACATTTTTTTTACCATTTTTTGTAAAAGTTTTTTAATACAGCTGAACCTGTATTAAGTGGTCACCCTCTGGGTTATTTAGTTTAGTGACAGCTTAATACAGGCTGACCACTTAAAACAGGCTGCATGGAATACACGTCAAACACAAAAACACCATTTTGAAACAGTTTATGCTGAAAGGCCCTCAAAAAATCACTTACTCGGCACTGAATAGAATGGAATGACAAATTAGAACATAGTGTAAAAACAAACCAACAAAACAACAACACCAAGTTATTAAGTCAGTATTTGCACAGTACCAGGCAAAAGCAAATTAATTGACAGTCTCTTTTGAGTCTCAATTCTTGACTCAATCCTCAATCCTTGGTTGTCATGAGAATCAAGGGTCGAGAATGGAGGAACGATTTTGGAAAGTGACTGTATAATAGAGGTCAATTAAGGCAATAGAAACAGCTCGTTGGGACTTACTAAAGGGTGACTGCAACTGCTTAATAGAGGTCATGAGCACTTAAAAGACGTCAAAATTACAGTAATTAAGGGAAGTAATTTTTGGGACTTTGACAACTGGCCACTTAATAGAGGGTGACTGTTTAATATGGTGCCACTTAATACCAGTTCTACTGTAAGTTGTAAATCATCATAATTACCATTTTCTGCAAAATTAATGTTTTGTAATAAGTTGTAAATCAAAACAAATCAAGTCACGGGCAGGGGAAGGGTCACTGAAGGGGTCACACTACCTCCTCCCCTGATGGGAACTGAATCACCAGGAACTTGACATTTGCCACCATTCCCCTGCATAATATGTTTCAGTAGAATCACCCCTTAAGTAACATTATTTTTGTAAACTTGAGGTTATTTACATTATTTTGCAGTTAAATACGTCACATGCCACAGTAAGTTAGCAAAGCAAAATACTGCAAGGTTTCAACTTTCCATACAGCCCATGTGCCATTTTACAATATTGTGAAGCCTGTTGAGACACAAGTCCCTCCAAGTCATTATGGGGTATACTACGAATTAAGGTGCATGGCTAATAACAGCTTCCAGCACTTTTACTTTGATGGATCATCTACAAATCTTCATACATTGTGACCTTTATAGTTACCATTATTGTGGTAAGAAACAAATGGCTAGTCATTGGTCATTGGTCATTGAAAATTTTTCTGACATAATAGATAATACTATACCAACACTATGACCTGTTAGGAACACTCCTAACTTCAGCTTTAAATGAAAAGAACTAAAAAGAATGAGCTCGGTGACCCCCAATCTATAAAGATTGGTAGTAATTATCCATGAAAGGAAAAAAGCCGGAATTAATGCTGAAAACTAGTGTTAGCCACCTTAACTTGCAATGGCCTGCTGTCCAGTTGCTTGATTAAGCTCAATGTTATGTCCGATCATTGCAAAGATCAGGGTTTGAAACCAAGTTAAAGCCTTTTTCTTTTTGTGAAGATCACTTTTTGTGAAGATCCTGCACTCACTATAATAAATACAGTATTGACACTAATTGGACTGATAATGCTGTTTAGAAAACAAAAAAAGAAAAGGAATTAACCTTTGCAGGTATTGCTTTCCTTTTTTTCCAATAAAAATCAAGTGGAAAGAGGCCCTGCCAGGGGGGTGTCCGGTGTCGCTTGTCTGAATTTTAAAATCTCCCGTGTCGGTGTTTAAATTGCTAATTCTCGGCCTTGATTTTACTGTCAGAATTTTGCCAGGGATGATGTCACTTGTTGGGATTTCATTTTATGTGCTGTTGCTACTTTTTGGGCCATGTCGCTTGTCAGAATTTACCTTTGCAGGGCCTCTGGAAAGGACTATTCCATTTGATTTCTTGCTGAACTAACCAGTAATTCTTACCTTGCAACTAGCTGGCTGTCCTCAGTGTCAGTAGTTGCTGGTTAACCAGCAGCTAGTTAGTACATGAAATCCCTCAGGATGCTGCCTACACCATGATGACTACATCATGCAACACCAGCTAATATCTGTGTATGCAGAAGGGTTTGTAGCATTATGACAGGGACCACACAGGGGGAGGGGCTGGGGGAATTTAGCCCCCCACTTATCAAGTAATACTAAAAAAAATCAGTTACTTTTCTATTTAACATTTTACCAAAGTTGCAAGATTAGAAATCACCTTTGCAACTATTTATTTATGTATTTATTTATTTATTCCCTCACTTACTTGATTGTGTTTTTTCTTTTTTGCTAGTTACAACAGACACCTCAAAAGGTGTTTAATAATTCTATTGGCCTTGATATGTAGCAGTTGACATTTTTTACTTCCTGAACATGTTCAGTCACTGTCCAGAAGATGATGGCGCTCACCAGGGACACCTTTTTCCATTAATTTTGTTTAATGCACAGGGACCGCACAAAGGGAGGAGCTGGGGGGCCTTTAGCCACCCCCCCCCCCTCCCCACTTATCAACAGTAAAAAGCAAGTAATACTAAAAAAATCAAAGTTACTTTTCTATTTAACATTTTACCAAAAACTGATTATTCTTGTTTTAAAAGACTGCTTTTTTGTTGCTGAAAGTATATAAGTTTCATCACACCATGTTAGTTTTAAATGCATTTCCAGCCATTTCAGAGGACTTAAATGCAATTTTTTTTTTTTGGGGGGGGGGGCAAAGGTGGGGGTGGGGGAGGGGGCATGCCCCTAGTTGACTCACACTAAAGTGTTCGAAGTGAGTCACCCCCAATTACAACCTTGCTGCACTGGCCCTGTATCAGGGAGACAGGCAAGAGTTATGACTTCATTTCCACACACATTATCCACTAGCCTGCGAGCAAGCTCTTGCGGGGGTGGGGGTGGTAGGAGGTAAAAATAGATAGAGAGCTTGCAACGATCTCTCTGCGATTTGAATTCTGCCCCTAATACTTCCCATGGCTTCTGTCTGCCTGAGCTGTCAAAATTTGGTCAATCAGCGCAAACCGGAAATTTGTTTCTTCTGTTGAACAAGAAAGGACACGAAGGAACAACTTATACACACGCAATGCAAAAGACGGGAATCGTCACTGAAAAAGTCTGAGAGTCTGTCTACTGCGAGCTACAAAAATACGAAAAACCAGCAGAGCTTTCTGCTTTATTGCAGCCACACTGAATGTGGTAAACCCAACATTTGCTGAGCCGGAGAATGAAGTTGAAGTCCGCGGCTCGGATGTCGAACCAAGGATGAAGCAAACTTTGCCAACCTTGGTAACTATGCCAGATAGAAGCCCCGATCAAAGAAAGATCACCAAGAAAAGACCGCAACAGACATCCCCATACTTTAGGCTTCGGCGACCTGGTCATCGATAATGCTTTGAAGTGGGAAAACAACCAATACTAGATCGCAGCAGTGCGCACTGGTACTTTTGCCAAATCATGTAGGCAAAACAGTGAGAACATCTTTGCTTTGAAGTAAGTTATTGACTGCTAGACGCTGTTCTGGTTTCAAATCTAATCCTTTCCAGACAAAAACCAAACAAACTCAAAGCACGCATTCCACGCTCGATGATAGACCGGTCAAATCAGCCAATCAGCATTTTGCGTCCACTTTTTGGACGTAGAAATTCAAATTTATGAAACACGAGTGCAAGCTCTCCTTCTCTCCTTTCCTCCCCTACTCCCTTCCACCAGGAGAGCTTGCTCACAGGCTAATTATCCACAACCTTTTTCTGTCCAACATTATTATTAATATGACACTACTAGTTCTAATGTAACCTTTCTATACTCCATCAGAACAAAGACATGTATACTGCCTGTTCATGGAAATGCTATGAAATTTGAATTTGAACCCTAAAATTAAAATCCTTCCTAAAATCTGTCAAGGGAGGAAAGTAACGCACGAGTGCAGGAAGCTCATTCCTGCTTACATGTAATCTTATGAGTAATCCTGTACCTCATTCAGAGCTCTATTTCCATTGGTCCCTATGACCTGTAGCTTCCTTCTTTATCAGGGCTAGGGGGATTGTTTGTGTAATTGTATAATCTATCAGGTGGGGGGGGGGGGGGGCTTTCCTTTTGCATGGGAAAACCGGCAGTTGTTTTGGTGATAAATCAAATGGAACAAACTTTTCCACTGGAAACGTTTCCGGAAAAAAAGGAATACCTTCTGAGGTATTCCTCTTTTCTCGGTTTTACCGGAATGACTGAAAAATCCTGTACCATCTGTGGCATTCCACTAGTTCCATGCTCCTTGATGAATAAATTTGTGGTTTGGTGGTGTTTTGGTTAATACCTAGTCTCTTAAAGAGTGACTCTGTGCAAAAGGAACATGCTCGTCGGGGGGGGGGGGTACTCCCAAAAATATTGGGTGGGGGTGTGCGGCCCACCCCCTGAACCCCTTACACTATTTCAGACCAAAATCTGAGATTTTCCCTACCCTATTTCAGACCTGACTAAAAATTTGATACCCTATTTCAGACCTATTTCACGTACACGGTTGGCGTAAACACAATTAAAAGACAAAAAAGAAGGGTTTTTGTTGATGGTCTTATCACCCAATGATGAAGAAGTAGCTTCTTCGAAAAAACATATCCAATTGAAGACTAGAATGCACAAACCATACCCTATTTCAGACCAAAACGGTCAAAATCGATACCCTATATAGCCCCATATAAGGGAGTACCCCCCCCCCCCCCCCCCCCCACCGGGACCGACTCCGACCCCTCGTATCTTGTAAACGTTGAATTAGAATTCAGCAAAACTTAAGTAGTAATTTTACCGCACCGGTTAAAAATAAATCAATCCCAGTAATGTCTAATGATTCTTGCATTGCAAGGGTTATTCTAAGTCTTATGATTGACGAAATTCTACATCAGTAGGCTCTGATCTCTGGGAAAGACTGACCGCACAGCACCATCAGTAATTAAGCTCATACCTGCATTTAAATCATACCATTTCAAACAAACAAACGGCAAACGACCGAGTTGAGTTTGAGTAGACATGTATTGGGCTGTACGGAAATCTTACCAAACTAACGTTCAACTAAACCTTAGCCAGACTGTGGATCGACCGACACACTCGACCGGTTCTGTCCGCTTCAATCGGACCGTGAAACGAGAGTAGAGAATCTCTACTCTCGTTTTACGGTCAACCTTGCATGTAACCCGAATGTATGCATTTTTTGCATCAAATTGAGTTCGCGTAAGTGTTACTAAATAGGAATCCAAAAATGAACTTACCACGTACAAACACACTAGGAATGTTGCTTGTGAAGAGTGAGACGCAGGTGAGCGTTGCGTAATGTACCTATCAATGGGGGGGGGGGGGGGGGGGGAGGGGGTGGATACGGAATAGGGTGGGGACTTTGATCGGAAACGCAAATTTTGTGTCAAACCTCCCCACCCTTGGGGTAAAGTTTCAAGTTCAAAGTTCCCTACTGTAGGGATTGAGATCCAAGAGGTTGACCTTTTAAATGCTTCAAAAATACAAATAATCCAGGTTTAAAAATCTCAGTTTTTCCTTTTAACGACGGGAATGAAAGGAACACGGAAAGAAACCGATGGTTTATAGTAACAACAGATTGGGCAAATTTCATTACCTTTCTTTCCTACATTTTGTTCGTGCTCAGAGACTTCTGAGTATTTTCATGATGGCAAGTCACTCATATCTAGACTCTGCTTTGTCGGTTTTCAAGAAGGCAGCATAGCAGGGTGTATTTTACCATGGCAAAGTCCAAGCTTAGGAAACCGTCTTTGATGAATATTATCTCAGTTTTCAAGTTTGATCAAACTTCCTCACCCTGGGGCCTACATTCTCTTCAAAGTTGGTCAAAATTCCCCACCCAGGGCAGGAAATGTCGATCAAAGTCTCCACCTCATCCCGTATCCCCCCTCCTCGGGACTAATATTGATAGGTGCATAACAAGCCGGACAACGGCAAGTCTATTTCGGGGGTGAGGGGTGGGGGTGAGGCATGAGAGGTGAGGGGAGTGTGGTTTTTGCCTCATAGGGCATATTTAAAACTTATGTATTTTAAGGCCCAGGCAAACGAGGACACATTTGCGGACACATTGTTGCTCATGATCAGTTTCTTGGGTGCGCAAACGAGCGGGACACAAAACAAAATGTTGTGTTTCCATGCTGCGCAAACTGGGAAACATTTGTTGCGGACACAAAATGTTTCTGGTAAAAATGAGAAGCATTTTTTATGTCTCGGACACAAATTTTGTGTCCGCAACAAATGCTGCGCGCGCGGGCAAACAGGGAAACATTTGTGTCCGCAACAATGTGTCCGCTACAATGTGTCCTCCCTGGTGTCCTCGTTTGCCAGGGCCTTTAGGGTGTCCAGCATTGCAAGACCAATACAACGATTTCAAACAAAAAAGAACGCACCCTACTACTCACCCCTTACCCCTTCCCCTCACCCCTCACCCCTCACCCCTCACCACTGGCATAGACGTGCCCGCCAAACAACGGCTACATTGGTCAAGGTTTGCACTTTGTTGCAGTATTGAAACCTCGGCTTCCTGACAGAAGCGCAAATGAAATTCTTAAAACGAAACATAATTCAACGCAAGTCATCTTACAGAAAATTAAACAGGAGTTTTCAAAATCGTTTTTCGTTTATTCCTCGGTGGTCCTCGGTTTGTTTACAGAGAGTTTTCCGCTGAGCACACGCATATCATGATAACGCAATCTCTCATTACCATGGCAATACGATAGGATCATGATCTATACCCAGACTCCTTTCCGCACAAATGTCACGCTCAGTACCCTGGCCTTTGATTGAATGCGAGGCTATGGGTGACCTTGTTTTGATACAAACCTACCTGCTTTATCACTGCTTTATCACTGCTTTATCACTGGAATGACAGCTTTATCACTGGAGTTGATCAGGTATAAGCTGGCCACAGTAAAGTCATTAAAAAGCTAACGTTCTGGACAAGTTTTAAGCCTTCGTCAAAGCGAATCCGAAGATATTAAGCCGGCAACCTCAGCTTTGAAAAAATCTCTCTACTGTGCTAGGCCATAGTTAGTGGAGGAGACTGGTTACGAAAGCCGGCGGACTTCAAAGGAACATCTCTTTGTCATGGTTTTCGCTTAGTCACGTGATCCTGACCCTCCACACACAAATTAACAAGATGGCGACTCGTAAGTAACTTTGCTACGAGTCGCGCTTTATTTGACAAGTTTTCTGCACTTTCTGTGTATGTTTCGAAATCTAATGAGGAGGGTTTAAAGAGAAAGTAATGCCAGGCCAATTAGTCTCCTACGCAGCCGTTCTTTGTGTCGTCACGCAACGCTCCTCTCCAGCCGTTTGTGGGGAGGATTGCTCCAGAAAGAACGGTTGCGTAAGAGTCTAGAGGCCAATTTAACTGATCAGCTCGGTTGATAATACTTCGAACTGATGACTTTTTCCGGAGATGGGACTCATTCGTTCTTTTCTTTCTCCCAAAGAAACGAGGTTTAAACGCCTTTTTCACGTTTAAGTTTGAACATCGAGGTAAGAGCATTAGAAGGGAAAATAAAACATTTATACAATTTGGAACTGTCAGAGCCGGTCTAACTTTACATGTGCCGAACCTAATTATTAGGTTCGGCACATGTTCGACGTTTGAATCAATTGGGATCGACACTTTTGTATTTGGGTCGACCTTGCCGTTCTATTCCACTGTGCCAGTCGAATACAACGGCAAAAGTTCGACTTCGATTCCGAGACATCAAATTTTACATGTGCCGAACGTAATGCATACATTACAAATACATTATATAAATTATTTTTACCCACAATTCTACACGTTCAAGCAAGGTGGTATGCGCAAAAGCCATGATGGCGGTACAAGAGGAGAAAGCTTGTTCTTCACGCTTGAAAAACACGAAATAACGTCAACCTGTGTATTTCTGCCCAACCGACGATAGGATTGAGGAACAGTCGTAATGTTATCTCTTTGGGATGAAATCAATAACAAAAGAACGAAAGAAACATTTGTAAAACTTACTAACTACGGTGGTGTAATGCCCGGCATAAAGTCAATCGAACTCAGTCGAACACAATCGAACGCAATCAGTGGATTGAGTTCGATTGAGTTCGGCAATCGAACTAAATCGAAGAATAACAACAACAACAATCTTTATTATTTACACCTTTTCTTACAATTAGCGTTACATTTTTTTAAAGGAATTTAGATCTGTAAAAAGGGGAAAAGAATAGCTAAACTATTACAATTTAAAGGTGTCTAGGGGCTAAATAAACTTAAGTTTTCTACTTAGCCCCTAGCTAAGGAAAGGTAATTAAACAAATTGTAGCAGCTACGACAACAACAACACAGAAACAACAACAGATACACACATTTAAAAACTAAGACGAAAAATAAGCACGTATATAGGCAGTCGTTGGCATGATTTTACTTACTGGATTGAGTTTTAAGAAGAAATTCTTTTCATTTGCCAGGAAAGGTAAAAGTGTTAAGATTTTTCAAGCTAGTTGGAAGATCTTGCCAAAGGTCAACTACGATTGAAGTTGTTTTCCAATGTTGGTTCTTGTGCACGGCTTATAAAAAATTTTATTAGCGGCATACCTGGTATTATAACTATGAATATCAGTAGCATACAGTTTTCAAAGATGTTTGGTAGTACTTTGCTATGCCAACGATGTGCAAATTTAAAGCCCCATTTACACGAGCAATTTTTCCTTGACAAGTTTGCCTTGACAAGGAAAAATTGCTCGTGTAGATGGGGAATAGTGGACAAATTTTTCTTGTCAAGGAAAATCTGGCGTGCCAGCTTTTCCTTGACAAGGAAAAATTGTTAAGTCAGAAATTTGCTCGTGTAGACGGACAACAAGGAAAATGTGGCAAGGATATTATTGTTGCGGGCATAACCGAAACTTGTCAAGGGAACTTGCTGATCGTCTACATGAACAAGGAAACCTTGTCAATGAAAAATTGTCAAGGAAAACTTGTTGATCATCTCAACGAGCAATAAAAATTGACAAGTAAACTTGTCAAGGAAAAATTGCTCGTGTAAATGGGGCTTACGTGCTTGCAATTTAAAGATAGAAGTAACTGATAGGATATCTAATAGGTTCATAAGGGGAAAGGCACTTTCACTGTTCTTTCCACGAGAAGTGGCAAAAAATATTGTTCTTATTACTGTGTTTTCTTTGTTTGTACTTTTTTAATTTGTTAGTTTGTACTTTTTTAATTTGAACACCGAACTTTGTGTGATGTTCGTTTTCCGAACCAATCGAGCACATCGAACTCAATCCAACCCGATTCATTAGATTGTGTTCGACATAGTTCGGCAACCGAATTCAATCGGATTGCGTTCGATTTTGTTCGGTGAATAAATTCTCTTCGCTTCAAAGTTCATATGATGGGATGACTTCTTGAATCCCACTACTTTACCAAGTAATCGAAGCATTTACAGGCCACACTGACGCAACGTTGTCCGCACTCATATGCAACTCGAAAGGCACGGCCTGTCTTGCCTATTTTCTTTCCAACCTTGAAGTCTTCGCCCTCCTTCACGTCAAAAAAGGTAACAACGACAGCGCATCTGAAGTGACATTTCTCCGGGATTTCTGCGTTCACGAAAAACACGTGTTATACTGAACTCAAGTCCCCAAAACCTTGTTATTGGTTTTCAACACCAACTTTACAAAATTCAAGAGTTCGCAAATCAGACGTCCGATTGAGTTCGATTGCCGAATTTATTTTTGTGACTTCAATTTCGTTCGATTGCCGAAGATTGATTCAGTTCGATGAAGTTCGATTGAAATTTGGTTCGATTGTGTTCGATTGACTATGCCGGGTATACCATTTGTATGTTTAAGCGCCCAGTCTTATATTTTCACGGATGGCATTAGCGAGCATAACAAGCTCCGAATTTGCATAGTGTTCGTTTCGCCGCGGCATATTGATTCCATCAAGACCGCCGACCTCAAAGGTTTTGTGTGAATTACCAAATTAAGTTCGACACCAGGCGTTAGGTTCGACGTCTGAATCAACTGTAAACCACAGATTATCGAAAATCTCGCCCCGCTGTAAGTGATAGTTGCGACATAAGTTAGAACGCAGGGCGCACGTATGTTTGCCGATTTAGATAACTTACAAAGTCGGACGTGATGCGCATAAGCAACAAGCACAAATTACAGTTTACAGAGGTTACCTACATGTATGACTCCATCGAAAGAAAGCTGATTCCTCCGCAATCCTTTAAGCAACATTCCTACAGAGAGACAATATACATTCTTTCGATGAAATGTTTTATACGAACTTCTACCATAGCAGCCACTGAATAAAAGAGATATCTACATACTGACCCAGACTACTGGCGATGAAGTATACTGAAGATACTGCAGTGGCATTTGCAGGCTGTTAGGCAAGGAGCCCAGTTTCGCTTCACAGATGTTTGAGCCACGCTTTTATCGTTTGAGCTGCAATTTTTCGTTTTGTTTTTGGTGGAGTCCTACAACCAGTTTCAAACTGTGGAGAGAAGTCACAATAAAAGAAGACGTTCTTCCTTTAAATCATTTGATCATATACGCCATAAAAAATCGCGCTATATAAGTTTTAATTATTATTATTATTATTATTATTATTATTATTATTATTATTATTATTATTATTATCATTATTATTATTATTATTATTTATTATTAAATCTGAAAGATATAACACACACCCCTCCCTCTCCATTCTTCAAAGTTTTGAGCCGATGGTGTTCAACTGCTAGTAACTTTGATAAGAGGGGAGGGGATGGAAAGCTCAAGATCATGGAGACATCGTTCTTTTTGCAACTGGCTTAAAGCCAACAAGCTTAGTTTGAACGTTGCCAAAACAGAGTTAATGATAATTGGGTCAAGGCAGAGATTATCTGTTCAAAATGAAGACGTCGAAATAAGAATTGGCGAAAAATCATCAAGAGGGTTGGACATACCAAATCCCTGGGTTTTACCATCGATGCTCATCTTACTTGGTGCAAACACGTTGAAGAAATAAGCGAGAAGGTATCCTCAGCTATAGGTGCCCTCAAACGGGTGCGACCCTTTATTCCGAAGGAAACTGCCATTCAAATTTATAACGCTCTAATTTTGCCAAACTTTGATTACTGCAGCCCGGTTTGGGACTGTCTCAGTGGCTACTTGAGTGATAAGCTCCAAAAATTGCAGAATCGTGCAGCTAGAATAATTACAAAATTGCCTTTTGATACGAACTCAGGCCACCTCCTTAACTGGGGGAGGCTATCAACTGGACAAAAGAAACAGAAAGCCTTAACGAAGTATAAAACAATGAATGGTCTTACCCCGGAATATCTCCAACGTCTTTTCGCTCAGAGTAACTCTAATTACAACCTGAGAAACTCTGAGGGAAAAGTAGCATTGCTGAAACCGAGAACCAATTGTTTAAAATGTAGCTTCCCCTATAGCGGGGCCAAGTTATGGAATAACTTACCCGATAGCTTATAAAATGTTGGATCTGTTGATCTATTTAAGCGAAATCTGAAGAAGGTATCCAACATATCGGATTCGCACACGGCAATCATGTAAAGCAGTTGTAAATAGTCTTAGTTTTTAACTTTTAAGACTCAACTGATGATTTTCCGTGTTTAAATAAAGTCTTACATACATCAGTGCATACTGGTTGTAGTACCTCCACTACGCTTGTTATTACAATCGTGACCCAAACAAAACCTCACTGAGTCGTTAATTTCTTGGCTGCAAATATCTCGTTATACCGCCGACTGTCTGTGTAATACCACAAGTAGTCACAAATTGGCAAAAAAATAGACAGATATTTTATGTGCACTAGTTTCGGTAGTTTCGTCTCCTAACCCATGTTTACACCTTGTGTAAAGCCAGGCTGTACACAGGCTAGCATGTTTGAACGTCTTAATATCTTGAAGGACTAACCTGTTTGTAAGACCCATATTTCAACGCCCGTTAGCGTTGCTTTTCAGTGGAAGTAATAGTGTGTACACAGATTGAAAAGAAGGTCACATTTCTTGCATGAACTCAAAGTTTGCTCATTCTTCCCTCTCTCTTTCTCATTTGCGCGTAGTTTTAGCTCGGTCCACCAGCCCTCAGCGGCACAGCCTAGTCAAGAAAATGAATATTATTTTGTAGGCGGGTAAAACGCAGCAAAATCTCCATGCCTCTGTCACAAACTCGCAAAGTACCCGAAAAAAATATTCCTGAAGAGAGCGGAAAACTGCCTCACTCGTCTTCGACGATTGTTGCAATAGCGAAAGGTCTGGTTTTCAGTCTCAAAATTCATAAGTACGTAGCCTCATAAAACCAAACAAGGAAAGGTGATGCAGTCTTTTCCCTAGTTTACTCAGTGGCCAATACCACTGAAGAGTTTTGCTTGATTGCTATTTTTGAGGTGGAAATTGAACAACAAGTTATCAACAGAGTGACACTGTCAATCATCAAATGAAGAATGATCCTCGCAGTTGTGAACGCAATTTATGCAATTGCGAAAAGAAGCCTGAAAAACATTCAGGACTTCAACGGGGTTTGAACCCGTGAAGTCCTGAATGTTTTTCAGGTTTCTTTTCGCAATTGCATAAATTGCGTTCACAACTGCGAGGATCATTCTTCATTTGATTTCATTTCCGCAGTTCATATATGATTCATTTCATATATCATTCACACTGTCAATCATGTCACTTTACTGCTCGAGTTAGACAAGGCGATGCAAAGAAAGGAGAATATCCAGGACGTATTAACGTAATCAACTCAACTTTAACTTAATCAAAGTTTGTTTCCAAAATTTGCTAAGTTCAAAACCAATAACTAAAGGCTTCCCTTTACTAAAATACAAGAAAGGACAGACGCCTGAACCACTTGTCAATATTATAGAGTCCCGTCTGGAATTGTCACCAGCACTTCAGGCGTGGGAACTGTCGCCTAGTGTGCCAACTTTGAGATACTTTTTGTAAAAAATAATAAAAAACAGCCAAAAAACAAAAGGGAACCTTCCATTTCTTGCCTCTTGTGGGCTGCATGTAGCTAAAAACATAGGCACGCAGTGGATGCAGTGTCTTTGTAATATTTTAGAACCTTAACCACATCCGCATGATTTCTTGTAGTGAAAATTGCAGCGCCTCATAGTCTCTTCCGACAACCAACTGCTGACCGAAGAGTCGGGGTTTTCTGGGTAATTGAAAACTAGCTCTTAACTGCCTGTTTTGCCTTATGTTGTCAACTAACTGGAAACGTGAGGGAGAAAACATATTAAAACTGTAGATCCCACTTTTTATTGTCACCTTATCCTTTAACTCCTCCGTCACAACCCGCTACAATGACCATGCAGGAACAATTACAATTGGCGCCTTTTAGGCCAAACATTAGTGATACGTTCCCTTATCATCAGATATTAAATTCATAAAACACTAATCTTTGACTGACATTTTAGTGAAGTACATGTATAAACTCCAAAACCCGTTTGATATAACATCTATTACCGAAAATTATGCAACGAGGAAACACAGGAAATCTCAATTTCGCTGTGGTTGTGTCATTTTGGCACAAAACCAATTCTTTTATTTTTGAGAAAATATAAAAATTAAACGACGCTTTAAAAAGGACACACTTTCAAAACATTTCATATACCCACAACAAAAACTATAAGAAGAGAAATCCCGCGAAAAAGCATTTTCTTTGTGGTGTTGGCTCATTCCCCATCATCCACAGTGTTTTCTAAACAATATTTAGTTCAAAGCCATCTTAATAACTTTGAATGACATCTAACAGAAGTATACACTACTAAAAACGTTTAAAAGGTCCATTAAAAAAATAATGAACGGGCAAATCCACGAGAAATCATTTACGCTATGCTGGTGGTAGCTGTCTCTGTACCGTTGTCCACATTCCATCTGAGGTAAGCTTAAACTCATCCTTCTTGTAATCCATCAGGAAATTCTCCCTCTTGTTACACACGTGCTGACCAAGATCGTTATAAACCGGGCTGAGAGCTTCCACTCCGGCCAGCCGTGCAATGGTGCTATCGTAATCCCATTTCCCCTCCGCATACCCCACATAATGAGCATGATTCTCACGTAGACCGAAAGAAAGTTTTTCTTGGAACTCTCTCTCTTCATCACCATTCATTTCTTCTTCGGATGGCAATTTCTTCCGTCCACTTAAAATCGCTGCAATGCACTGAGCTTGGAGACCGAAATGTGGAAACACGCAAAACCTGTAGCACAGACCAATGAACGACAGAGTGGGGTACTTTGTGTTAAAAATGTGTTTGTAAAGATGGGTCACTCGGTTGTTCCTGACCTGAATGCAACAATCTTTATCCAGGAACGGAAGAGAGATTTTGTAACCAGTGCAGAGTAAGATGGCATCAACTTTCTTTGATTCTCCATCATTAAAAATAACTTTGCCATCTCTGGATATGGATTTCACAGGGCTGCATTGTTCCATATTCTCTGGAAGTTTGCTGCGGAGAGTGCTCTTATGGCTTAGGTACACTGTCTTTGCACACCTTGCCACTTGAAGACCAATGTCTTGTCCTGAATTTCCCGCACCAAGAATGACGACACTCTTTCCTTGAAAGACCTCTGGATATCGGTAATCATGGCTGTGCATAACTAACCCTGGAAAAGACGCCAGACCTGGAATGGCTGGCATAAGTGGAATAGAATTATGCCTGAGAAAAAAAAACGATACAGAATGAATAAATATACATTTAGATAGATAGATAGATAGATAGATAGATAGATAGATAGATAGATAGATAGATAGATAGATAGATAGGTAGGTAGATAGGTAGATAGGCAGGTAGGTAGGTAGGTAGATAGATAGATAGATAGATAGATAGATAGATAGATAGATTACTTATAGATTACTCGCTTACTTGATTGTATTTTGTTCTTTTTTGCTTATAAGTACCCTCTAGTTAGAATAGACACCTCGAAAGGTGTTAATTCTATTGGCCTTGATAAGTAGCAGCTGATGTTTTTTACTTCCTGAACACGTTCAGTCAATGTCCTGAAGATGATGGCGCTCACCAGGAACACCTTTTTTATTTGTGTTATGCACAGAGACCGCGCAAAGGGAGGGGCTGCCCCCCCCCCCACCCCCACCCCCTCCCCAATGTTTCAACAGTAAAAAGCAAGTAATACTATAAAAAGTCGAAGTTACTTTTCTATTTAACGTTTTACCGAAAACTGATCATTCTGTTTTAAAACACTGCTTTTTTTTGTTGCTGAAAGTATACAAATTTCACCACACCATGTTAGTTTTAATTGCATTTCCAGCCATTTCAGAGGACTTTAATTCAAAATTTTCCAGGGGAGCATGCCCCCGGACCCCCTAGTTGACCCACGCGAACGCGTTCGAAGTGAGCCAAACTTGCTGTGCGGGCCCTGATCATGGAGCTAAGAATGACTTTCACCACATAAATTATCCTTTTATTGTTTCACAACGAAAAATGACTACTCACCCATTACATACAATGACAGCTTCAAACTGGAGAATTTGAGTCTCCTTAGTATCAACATCTGTGACTACAACTTCCCACTGAGGCTTGTGACTGTCTTCACCCAGCAGTGGACGGACACTACTGATAACAGAGTTAAACTGGATGTGTTTGTACAAATCAAAGTGAGTGGCATAATCTTCAAGATATTTAAGAACTTGTTGATGACTCATGAAAGATGTCCACTCTGAAGGAAATGGAAAATCTGGGAATGCCATCACCTCTTTAGGAAGATTGGTTCTAGAAACAGAAGCAAAAAAAAGTCGTCCACAAGACCCAATTAGTTAACACTAGTGCTACAGCAAGTTGCATGTAAAATTGTTGAGACAATCCCAAAATAAAAACGGTTTTCTTTCTTGAAATCGCTGCTGGAAAATAACGCATGAGATATAACCCAACCCCCCTCCCACACTAAAGCCTTCTGCGAAGACTTAAATCTTATTGATACGTGGAGGGTGCTACATCCCGATTTATCCCGATTCACGTGACGACAAAGAAGGCCTGAGGTTCACTGCAGGCTTCATTTTTTTCTCGTTAATCAGAGCACTTCTTGTAACATCAATGAAGCCGATATCTACCAGGATATAAAATGGATCATTCTATGATATCCTTGTTTTTCTCTGTGCATTCCAATATTAGAAGCCGAGGTTTCTGGAAACTTAATACTTCTCTTTTAAAAGACACCGAATATGTAAGCCAGATTAAATCAACCATACAGAAAACTAAGGAAGAACATGCAAACGACGATTCTGTTGATCCCAGCTTGCTATCGGAAACGGTGAAACTGAAAGTGAGAGAGAGAGAGAGAGAGAGAGAGAGAGAGAGAGAGAGAGAGAGAGAGAGAGAGAGAGAGAGAGAGAGAGAGAGAGAGAGAGAGAGAGAGAGATCTAATAATTTTGACACAAAGAAAAAGAAGAAAATGGCATCAGAGCAGAACGAAATCGAACAGTCAATAGCAATTTTAGAAAAACGTATATCTGACGCTTCAGTAGACGACTCTCAAAAACAAAATTTGTGGACGAAACTAGAAACAAAGAAACAGGAATTAGAAAGAATAGTTGAATACCAAACAAAAGGTGCGATTTTGCGATCGAAATCTCGATGAAATAATGAGTGAGAATATATTCTGAATTTGGAAAAGAGGCACTGTAAGCAAGCGACGACAGCCCAGATCAAAATGGATGACAATGGTTTTGCTCTCACAGATAAAGAGATATTAAGCCAATGTGAAACTTTTTATAAGGACCTGTATTCTACCGAAACAGCAAAGGCGTATGATCACAGCTTTCACTTTTCCACCGCATCACAATGAAAAGGTTCTGAAAAAAGAAGAAGGAATGTTTTGCGAAGGGCTAATGGAGGCTGGAGGCTGGAGGCTTTTAAAAACATGATCTCGGACAAAACACCAGGGACGGATGGATTACCATGTGAATTCTATAAAGTCTTTTCGAGCGATGTGAGAGAAATCTTGGTTAGCGTGAATCATTCTTACGATGCTGGAAAGCTTTCAGTCTCACAAAGACGTGGAGTTATTAACTTGATTCCAAAAAAAGACACGGATCCTAATTTGATAAAGAATTGGCGACCACTCACGCTTTTAAACTGTGACTATAAGATTGCAACCAAAGCTATATAGCAAGCCGGATAAAAACTATGCTCCCTAAGCTTATCTCACACGACCAAACAGGCTTCATCAAAGACAGATTTATAGGTGAAAATATTCGGCTTATAGACAGCGTTATCAAATATACAGTAGCAAAAGATATTCCGGGGCTTCTCCTTTTTCTTGACTTTGAAAAAGCCTTTGACACGCTCGAATGGCCTTTTATACATAAAACCCTTGAGCACTTTGGTTTTGGCCCATCTCTCATCAAATGTATATATGTTTTTTACTGTAACATCGAAAGCTGTCAGTAGCTGTATCCTTAACAACTGATGGTCGAGCAATTTCTTTAAACTCAGCAGAGGAGTAAGGCAGGGCTGTCCTGTGTCAAACCTTACCTTTTCATCCTTGCAGCAGAAATAATGGCCGAAAGGTTTCGCAAAAACAAGAAGATTAGGGGTATAACTATAAAGGACACCGAGGTCAAACTGAGCCAATAAGCAGATGATACAACACTTGTTTTAGACGGTTCCGAGGAATCTCTAAAAGAGTCTATAAAGCTTTTGGATAGTTTTAGCAGGGCATCTGGCCTCAGACTCAACAGAAGAAAAACGGAGGCCTGATGGATCGGTTCCAAAGCGAACACGCCTCTTAAGTAATGTCCTGAACTAGACTTCAAATGACAAAAGGGAAAAGATTAAAACTCTTGGCGTGTGGTTTTCGACAAATCCAGATACAACAATGTTCCAGAATTACAATGAAAAACTAGAAAACGTAATAGTGATCTTATGCTGGAAATTCCACAGGCTTAGCCTTTTAGGGAAAATCAGTCACTGTATTGAAAAGTCTTGTTGCGTCTCAATTAGTATACATTCTTTCCCCTCTGGGAACAAATGAAAAAGTATTAAAGGAAATCAACAAGATTTTCTTTAATTTTTTGTGGAACGGTAAAGGTGATAAAATAAAACGAAATGTTGTGATAAACGATTTTGCAGAAGGAGGAATAAAGATGATAGATATATATTCTTTCAACAAATCCTTAAAAGCCACCTGGAAAATAGCCTCCCACGCAGTCGTTTTTAGGGGACTCGTATTTCACCTCCTCCCCACTAACGCCTGCTTACCCAAAGCCAACATTCCTTTCCCGCCGCTTAGCCAATCACATTTTACCTACTAAATTCTGGAAGGTTGACCTTGACCTCAGGACGCTTTTCGCGGGATAGTTCAACATAGGGGAGACAGAGCTTGAGCAAAGCTTTGATCACCGTGTGCTCTACCTTCAAAATTTCCTGTTTAAATGCATATCAACTGACTTCAGTTTAATAATTTGTACTCTGTGAGAGGAAATAGCGATAATGTTTCCGTCAATATGCCGACTAGTTACGGAAAGACGCTTATTTCAGTATCATGCAAGCTTCGCCTTCAATCTTCGATTTCCTCGCCGCTGGTCATGTTGTAGCTGTTGTGTCACTTCTCGTTAATTTGATGAAGGGACAAGTCAGTTATTTAAGAAGTATTGGCGTATCTTCGGGTTAGTCTGAGTGATTTGGAGGAAGGAAACTTTGCCATCGGTAGACCATAGCGCGCAGTGGATCGAGCGAGCTGCTATGTAATAAGCTACATAATTTTGCCGTCCGCATCTCGTGAACTGAAGAAAAAACTACTAGTTGGCGCAGTCTATGCCGTCGGTGTTGGATAACTTCTGACCGCTTCCCCAGGACGTTTTGGGATCGTTGCGTCACAAGGCCATGAGAGATCGAGCTTTGTTGTTGTACAATGTGTGATAATCTTACGTCGGTTTCCTCTATGTTTGATCGACTGATAAATGCTTCAGATTTCTAACTTGGTCGCGTCTAAATTCTTATTTGCTTTAGTCTCTTGTAACAGATCGTATTACTAAAAAAAATCGGCTCCAGCGCTTTGATACGTTTACAAATTCGCGAGAGAAAGAAGCACGCATAAGGATTAATTTTACTTGTCATCGCTGGCCAGTTGCTCGATCGTGATTGGCTGGGATGCCCGCGAGTCAAACAATGGGAAAGGAATGTTGGTTTCGGGTAAGCAGGCGTTAGTGGGGAGGAGGTGAAATACGAGTCCCCTAAAAACGACTGCGTGGGAGGCTACCTGGAAAAGTACCTTGATATTAATAACAGCGGAAACTGGAAAACCTTCTTCAAGTTGGAACTCCAACAGTATGGAGGACACGTAATACTAAGAGGCAATTTGAATAAGAAAGACATCTCAAGCTTGACTAAAATATCTCGCCCCTTTGTTGAGGAAATTCTGGAAATCTGGAGTGAAGTCTTTTTTGAGGCAAAAGTAACATCCGAGGATCATTTCTTGTCGCTGCCTTTGTGGTGCAATTACTTGATACGGATTGGAAATAGACCTGCTTTTTACATAGATTGGTACACTAAAGATGTAACAAAGGTTGGACATCTATGGAATAACGACCAGCTTCCTCACCTGGACTGATTTTCAAAAGAAATATAACCTCAAAATCCGGACCCTTGATGATTATTTTGGAATTTTTTATGGCCGTTTTTATGCTAGAGAGGTTAAAGTTGTCCAGACGCATGCCTGAGACGTTTAAGTCGTCTGGCATAAAAACGGGACACATAAAAGTAGAGGACCTAACAAAAAGTCAAAGACTGGGTTCTATTCTCGGAGGACAGTAGGTACGAGTGAACTCGGCGCCAAACGCGTGAATGTACGAACAAATAAACATGGCGGAATTGCAGCTTCAGAAGTCTAATTCTCGGCGTCGTCAAGAAAGACAAGAAATGGAGATGAAAATGTTTTTGACAGTCGAGGAAGCGGCATTTTCAGGCGATGGACGAGGAAATAGTTATGGCCGAAGCACTTGGCTTGTGTGCCTTGGCGACCAAGAAGAGCAAGGAAGGAACGAAGTGCTGATTAACAAAAGAGTTCAGGGCTAAATGCGTCCCAGTTAAAGTGCGTCTAAACGATGCACTCAGACGTTAAATGCGTCTGTCTTATTTACCGTTTTTACACTAGACGTCGTCTCGAGACGACTTTAACGTCTCTAACATAAAAACGGCCAGTCTCTGCGATCAAACGCCTTCAGAAAAAGGCGTACAACATAAACAAGAACGTATGTTTATGAAATTTCTTGGTGTGCAAAGCCAAACTGAAAAAAAAACTTTAACAATAATGATTTTAGCTAATTGAAAAAAGAAAAAACAGTTTCGAGCATGGTATTGCACTGCTAGCAACTTTGATAAGAGGGGGAGGGAGAACCACAAGTGCGAGATCATGGAGACATCATTCAAGCCCAGATAGGGTACAGTGTCTCAAGTATTTTTGCAACTGGTTGTAGCTTCAAGCTGAAATCTGGTTCACTGAGACCAACCCACTTCAAATAACCCGGACAATGATTTTGCACTTTGGAGAAAGTATCGGCAAGCTTCAGGTGAAACGCATTTGCGTGTGTCGGTTCATCTCGGTGTCAAACATAGACGTTTGACCATCGGATTGGGGGGGATGACCGACACTAATCAATTTCACAATATCCTGAATTCTGTTCATCCACGTCCTCAAAGTGAGTCTCCTTCCCACCCTCCGCTAAATATATCCTACAAACAAGAGCACAAGGTTTTAAGTGCGTATCAGGCTTCATTTCTGCTTTAATAGTCCTCTGGGGCCTCACGTCTATGCATCTTCATAATGTAATGGCTATAACGAAAGTATTGATACTGTAGAAGGCAATAATCTTTTCTCTACTCACCTAAGGTTTCTGTAAATGCTGGAGTGAACAGGGAGGCCACGTTCATCTGTGTCTATGTTTTCACTGAAGACCCACATTCCACCAATACAGGAAGCTTGCTCAAACACAGAAACAACAAATACATCTGGCTCACTTGCAAGATGTCTGACAGCTGCCAGTCCAGATACTCCGGCTCCTATCACACACACCCTTAGCTGCTTCATTATTTTGAAATCGCTATAAGACATAAGAAGGCAAGACGAACCTAATTTTTCTTCTGTACACATAACTGTACCAGTGATAATATGTATGCTACCTAACTCAGACAGATTCCGATTATTTCTTTTCACTTGAATTTTTTTAAAGTCCATTGTTGTAGATAAGTGTTTCCTAATCAATTGCTAAGCCAAACAAATCAATTTCAGAGTACTGGGGAAGGCTCACTGAAGAGGTCGCTCTACCGTTTCCCCCTATAGGAGGTGAACTATTAGGAGCTTATATGCCAACCTTCCCCTGTATTAAAGTTTCATTTGAATCACCATCAGGCTAGGTAACATCAATAGCCATAATAGGACCTATAATATTTTTTCCGTGGTAACATCGGGTACCATTTGGTACGCTTAAGGTAATAATAAGGCCTACCTCTTAGTGAGAATTAGTGGAATTCATAATTGTTAAACCTATTGTTTGACGATCAGAACCTATAGTTTTTTTACTTTTTTACGTCACATTTTTTTTAATCCATGCAAGATATGATGGGAATTATAATTCTGAAAATGATGACAGCACCCATTCAGCCTTTCCTAAACGTTCACTAACCCCATTCAATGTTAATATGGCACTGAAGAG
Source organism: Pachyseris speciosa (assembly GCA_016490735.1). Taxonomy (NCBI): domain Eukaryota; kingdom Metazoa; phylum Cnidaria; class Anthozoa; order Scleractinia; family Pachyseridae; genus Pachyseris; species Pachyseris speciosa. Next base: position 1,146,522 of record JAEMWC010000078.1, on the reverse strand, counting down.
TTATAAAGCGATATTTTTGTGATCCAAAAGAACAAAGACATGTATACTGCCTGTTATTGGCCATGGCACTGTTATTAAATTTGAACCTAAGTATGACGAGACATTTCTAAACTTAAGAACACATGTTCTTAAAAAATGTTCTTGAAAAAATTTCTTTGTGTCCTTAGCATGTCAATTAATCCCCAGCAGGACAGACAACTGAAATTTAAATTGAGTACAAATCATAAATAACATTTAAAAAATCATTACTAACTCATGGGGAAAATACAGAAGAAATTTAAAATGTTTAACGAGTGTCTTTATATCTGATGTAGGAGGACTCCCATTTAGTGGTAAATTAATGGTTAAATTTTTTCCACATAAATATAGAGGGGTTGGATGGTAGAGATATATACTTGTTTCAATACACCATTTTGCTAATGATCAGTTCCTGGTGAATTGTGGGTAGATTCAGTCCTTTGTGGGGGGGGGGGAAAGGCCCTTTTAGGACGTTATTTAAAATTGTAATTTTGACCGTTTGCCCCACAAAGGACTGGATCTACCCGCAATTCACCAGGAACTGAATATTAGCAAAATGGTGTGTAGACGTAAGGAGCCTTTACACAAACATACCATAAGAGGAGGGTATTCACACAATATGCCGAACATATGAAGCATTCTACGATAACGAACCTTCTATCCCTACACGACTACTTGAAGAAAACTCAAGAAAACTCATCCAGTTTACTGGAAAACGCTATCGAAAAGCTCATGGCACTGGCTTGGGCAGAAAAATGGCAAGCGCTTTTTCCAGCAGGTAGGAACAGTAATCCGCGGCTAAGCTTAATCCACAAAGCAATCCATGGTGATGGCGGCCTGGCTCTCCTAGACTATGTTGTCTGATGCACAGAAGACATTTAAGAACTTTAGCCAGAATACGTTTATTGAACTCTTGCCAAATACTGAGACTTACAAGAATACTTATTTTTGTAGAACTGTCAAGGACTGGAATGCGCTGCCAAGCGAAATTATTAATATTAAGTCCGTAGACCTTTTGAAAAAGTCTTATTTGAGCATTTTAGTTCATGATGATTTTTGATATTGTATAATAATTAATGCTATGATATTTTGATTCATTTTATCTTTTGTAGGGAATTTAGGCTATTATTATCTTTAACTTATTTTCTTTTATTAGTGAGACGTCTTGCGTGATGGTACCCCCTTTGCAGGACTTGAAATGTCTGAATAAAGGTTGAATAAATCCTAAGCCAAAGTGTATCGTTGAAATCGCTCGTTGATAAACGCTATATAGACGACATATTTTCTGGGCTTTAAAAAGAGAGAAAACAATGACGTTCATTGAACAAGCAGACAACCACCACCCCGCGATCAAGTTTACGACTGAAAGTTCAGAAACTGAAATAACATTCCTGCACACCAGCATTTGTGAAAGATAAAAAAAAACTACTCAGTTACTAACGTGCGTACCCACTGCAAGTCATGCCATCCACCAGGAGTCACAAAAGGCTTGGACGAAAGAGAGGATCTAAGACTTCTCCAAACGAACTCTTCTCAGTTTCAGTTTCAGTTTCAGTTTATTATTTAGCCACAATTAGTTACACATCACGAAATAATAAATACATTCATAAATTAATTAAATATGAAGATCAGAGAATATTAAAAACTTCAAATCACTCCTGCTTGAGAGAGGTTATCAAGAGAATCTTTTTCATATGACCCTCTCAAAGGACAAGAAGCTACAACCTCGGACAAAACTTTTGATATTCCATATATGTTTCAATTACGCGCGATAATAAGATGTTGTCGAACCATAAGACAACAAACAACATTGAAAGAGGGGGCGGGGAAGAACAGCCATTCATTCAGCGACGGTTTTTATTTCAGTCAGGATGAAGGGAAAAAATAGGTACCCAAATTGAACGTGTGTGGGATACACTGTCCACGTTGCCTTGCAAACTTTGCAACTCATTAGCAATAACGGACTTACAACCCGATGACATGGTATTTTTTCATTTTGTCTCAGCTAGTTTTGTCCTTGGTTGTAAATCTCCAACAAAAACCGAGTCTGAACACAAACGAATCTTAAATTCTCTTGAAAAATTGGCATTTGATAGAACAACAGCCATTGATGAAGGAAATCTACAAAGAGTCGCCCTCGTATAACAGATATAGCCATGAAAAGCACGCCTTCGAGAGTCGTGCAGGCCTGTCAATTCCACTTTACACTGAAAATATCCTAGACAGGCCCGGTTGTTCGAAAGCCGATTAACTTAATTTCAGGATTAGCGTAAACTTTGGTTGCAGTTTTTAACTTCTGGATGAAAGTTTCTTTTGCTGCTTTTTGCTTTTCAGGATTGACGGCCTCTAAATATAATCAGTATTTTGAAAAATATCAGCGTTGAACAACGTTTGTGGATCTGAGAGAAATAAACTTCATAGTTAATTTTTAATCTTGGATTAGGGTTAATCGGCTTTCGAACAACCCGGCCCAGAGAACAAGTACAGATCGACAGTGCATGTGTCTTGGTACGTAACACGAATGTATGCAGTTTCTGTTTCTTTGACATCTCAAACTAGCGATATCACGTTCCGACGTTTCGGTGACCTCATGACGCCATTCACAAGGAATAAATAATAAGAGCGAGTTCAAAGGAGTAAGATACTTTGGCGCGGATCGAATCTGTTTGTACATTCAACAAGAGTCTACAATTAGCCTAACCTCGGGCTTGCAAAAAACAGCATTGTATCCCTAATTTAGCGCTAAACAAAAGAATAGAGAGAAGTCTGTCTTTCTTACATCAGTGTTACATCGGACGCATTGCGCTTAGCTTGTATGAAGGTAGATTGTGGACAAAATGTTCGATTCGTCGTTTCGTTATGGCGTTTCATCGTTTCCGCACACCGATTCTTCTAGTCGAGTCGTTGTTTTCCGAGTTCGACTCGTCGTACGGCCAGTTCGACTCATCGCATTGCCAGTTCGACTCGTCGGCTGGCCTTTCCGACTCGTCCTTTTCCGAGTTCGACTCATCACTGAGCACATCGGCTCGTCGTCGTTTGTCGTTTTGCTGTTTCGTCGTTTCGTCATGTCGTTTCATCGTTTCGTTATGGCGTTTCATCGTTTCGACTCGTCCACTCAGAGAGGCTATAATTCGACTGATAATACATGAAGTGAAAACGTAAAGCTTGTGGGATGTGGCTGGAGTGACAAGGATATACCTCACAAATTAATGTGATTTGGTAAGCTGAAGCCACTCTAAAGGCACTAAGGCCACATGGTAGCGGGCATTACCCCTTAAATCTACCAAAGTAAAGATTGAGCCCAAGCATTAGCAGCCATGGACAGCTGTTTCGGCCTTGTTAGGCCTCATCAGCATGCCATAGCTAATGCTCAGGCTCAAGTACCCACATATCCATAAAACAAGCAGTGAAAACGTAAAGCTTGTGGGATGTGGCTGGAGTGACAAGGATATACCTCACAAATTAATGTGATTTGGTAAGCTGAAGCCACTCTAAATCCAGCACTGAAATATGTTTTTAATGCCTTGCTTATCTATTTGGTCAAAAGCTCAGATGTTCTGAAGACCTTTCCTAGATGTGGATATAGGAACATGCGTGGACAACTTTGCGCAAGAGGTCACAATGTGCAATGGGATCGTATTCGAGACAGCATGAGAAGGTTGTGTCCTGAAGAAATTTTAATGCGGGCACTACAGCTTACAGCAGTCAGACGCAGAACATACTTTGTCCAGGCCCCCCTTTCAATGTGGCATATAGATGGAAACCACAAACTCTGTCAAGGTGTGTTACAAGATATCCAATTCCATTTTCACTTACATGAAAACGATCATTTACTCGATTCAAGACCAATTCGATGCTATGGCTTAGGTAGCTCTTCAAATAATCCATTTCAGTTGGCGGAGAGCAAACAAATTATTATTATGGATAAATACGTCATGTAGCAGTGCATGGAATCAAGTAAAACTTCATGTATTATCAGTCGAATTATAGCCTCTCTGAGTGGACGAGTCGAAACGATGAAACGCCATAACGAAGCGATGAAACGACATGACGAAACGACGAAACGGCAAAACGACAAACGACGACGAGCCGATGTGCTCAGTGATGAGTCGAACTCGGAAAAGGACGAGTCGAAAAGGCCAGCCGACGAGTCGAACTGGCAATGCGATGAGTCGAACTGGCCGTACGACGAGTCGAACTCGGAAAACAACGACTCGACTAGAAGAATCGGTGTGCGGAAACGATGAAACGCCATAACGAAACGACGAATCGAACATTTTGTCCACAATCTACCTTCATACTCTTGGCCACAGAGGTTCATCGCAATGTAACATGATAAAAGAGTGTATGAGAAAGAAAGCGCTTATCGAACGATGTAGTTTTATTTCGCATAAACGTTAATGGAGTCTCGGTGAAATGTGAGGAGAAAAATAACTGTTTACAAATACGTCAATCCGGGGTCATTTGAAAAAGCCGAACGTTTCTGCAGTCAGTTTCAAGTCACGCAACTAAAAACTAATCGCCTATCATTCAAAAACTAATGTCCAGAAATTGAGATATTGTGGAAAAATAGTAAATAAACTACCTGTCAAAGTCTCAGGGGTGTATGATATCCCGTACTTGAGTTATTCAACAAAATGTACTACCTCTTAATGGAGCGGACACGGGGAAACACGGCAGTCTAATTAAAAACATCTGGAGGTAAGTTCGGTCATGTTAAAAGCTTTCTTCTCGCAGTTGAACTTGCAAACATTCGTATGGACGCGTCTTTTAACATATTAGTTGTTCAGACTTCAAAGACACAAGGTGACACGACGTTTTCCGATACGTGACAAGAGGCATCATTCATCGGTTCGTGTATGTTTCTTTGCAGTGTATATCCAAAAAAATATTTAAAAAAAGAAGATGAAAAAAAAAAATAGAAAAAGAAAAAAAAAAGGGTGTCGATAGCAGGAATCGAACCCGGAACATCTGCATCACAAGCGGTAAAGATTTTTTTTTATTATTTATTTTATTTTTTATTTCTAAAAGGCTCAATATGAGCATAATTTATTTACAAGAATTGATGGTAATTAATTAGCAATGTAATTCTGTCTCATGTCTCAGGAATTGCGAGGTAGCAGATATCTTTCACTTGTGTTATCCCAGCGTGGGTCCAATGACGGTAGTTAACCGAGGAAGGGGGTAATTGGAGTAGATCATTGTGGAAGAGGGGTTCGTTGAGGACATCTTGGAGAGTTGTAGGTGGGTGTGTTCTTTGACGAGTGGGGTGATGTTTTAACCAGGCGGATAGGAGCTCTTTGTGGTAGTTTGGGATTGAAGAATCGATGTCAGATAGCTGGAAGTTTAAAGTAAGGATGAGTTTCCCTAATGAGCTGTTGTGAACGCGGAGGAAATGGGCGGTAAAGTGTTTCCAGTGGGCAGGTTCGGGATCAAGCAGGCGGCGTAGAGTGTTAAGACGTAGTGCGTGGAGTTTGGTGATTATCCGGTGGATGTTGACGCCTCCTGGTGATAAGGGAAGTTCGAGGAGGTCACGTGTGGTGAGGGGCCGTTTATTGTCCCAGAAGAAATGGTAGATGGCTTGTTCGATTTAGTTGATAGCCCAGGAGGGTATGTGGATAGAGGTGACGACATACCACAAGATGGAGGTGAGGAGACCATTTATAACGAGGGCGCGCCCTTTGTAGCTGAGGTCACGGTGTTTCCAGGCGGCAATGGTGTTATGGATGGTGCGAATGCGTGGTTCCAGGTTTAGGCGTGTGCAATCAATATTGCCAAAAAATAGGCCAAGGATTTTGTCGGGAATGTAGTCGTTATACCAAGTGAGGTTGAGGAGTTGGTCGGTTCTGGTACGGAAGGCTCCAGACCATAAGCCTTTGCATTTCGCTACGTTTATTTTTGCTCCAGATGCAAGTTCATAGAGGGTTAGGGTGCGGAAAGTGGTGGTTATAGAGTGATCGTCGCGGAGTAGGAAGGTGGTATCGTCGGCGTATTGAGAGAGTTTAACTTCATGGGTCGAGGATGGTGGCTGGAGTCCGTGGATGGTGGGGTTAGTTCTGATGTGAATAGCCATTATTTCAGCGGTGAGTACATAGAGGGGCATGCAGAGGGCACAGCCTTGACGGAGTCCTCGCTCCAACGATATAAAGGAGGTGATCCAACCGTTGCCTTTGACGGTGCTGTATACAGAGCGATAGAGGAGCCGGATCCATCGTATGAAGTGTGGCCCGAAGCCGAAAGCTGCGAGAGTTTTAAAGAGGAAAGAGTGTTGTACGCGGTCGAAGGCTTTAAGTTGGTCGATAGAGATCAGTGCGAGTGGTTTATTACGGACATTGGCGTAGGTGATGGCGTCGCGGAGAAGACTAATATTGTCATTAATAGTGCGGCCAGGGATGCAGGCGGTTTGGTCGGTGCGGATAATGTGAGGTAGGACTTGAGTAAGGCGTGTGGCAAGAGCTTTGGTTAGGATTTTATAGTCAGTGGTGAGGAGAGTAATCGGACGCC